>CM076571.1:225909258-226145327 GCA_034641835.2 Pinus albicaulis | reverse complement strand
GGATTATAAAGACTCACAAAGTAATGGTTTCCAGAGGAGAACAAAGTATATAGAGACCACAAAAAGAAGATGAAAAGCAAAGGTAAAAAGTTCTGATTATAATGGCATTTCATGAAAACTTTAGTATAGTTTTAGTTATGAATCATTTGAAAAGTTGTTTTGATTATTTTTATTGATCATGCCAAATATACCCTCCACAAAACTTTGGATAAAAATCTTTCATTTCAAATTCTATACCCGACCATCATTTAAGCAGTTAAAAGGCTGAAGTGTTTGATTTTCTCACGTCACCCAGCCAAATCATTTAATGATGATTTTTGAATCCGTTGAAAAAAAAATCTCTGCAGTCTTTTCACTCATTGATTTGTTTTCTTCACCTCACTTCATTAACTCGTTCCGTAACTACTTCCTATCACTCCATTCCGTAGCCAGCCCTTCATCATTTCATTCTACAAAACAGAGGTATATCTATCACCGTGAGCAGAGGTATATCAGTTTGAAATATTAAACCACTATCACCGTGAGCAGAGGTATATCAATTTGAAGATTAAAGCACTATTACCATGAAGCAGAGGAATATCAGTTTGAGGGTTGAAGTCATTGTCTCCGTGAGCAGAAAGAGTACTAATCTGAAGATTGAAGAAGAAATTATGGGCCTCATTGTGAGAACTGAACCAGTGGGCACAAAATACCTGGAAGGATACCCTCAAAGCAGAGAAATGTTGCAACAGGCAGGATGGCTACAATTCCTTGAGAAATTTAATGGCTTCCACAAAGAAGTTACTAAAACATTTGCAAGGTCATTCAAAGGAGCTGAGGTTGAAGTTGGAGATGTTAAATTCACTGTCACAGAGGTTTTTATTGAAGAAGCAACAGGATTTCTTAGACATGGAGAAAGATGGTTTAAAAACAGAGAATTTCATAATGAATCATGGAAGCAAATCCTAAAATCACCAAGTATGGATGTCACTGTGTTTAAAAAGAGAATTCCAAGTTCTGCATTAAAAAATAAATGGAGAAACATATTGCTTATTCTACAAAAATTTATCACTTGTGAAGGTAGATATGGCACATTTTATGTTTACCATATTAGGTTGATAATGCATTTTCTGGAGGAAGAGCTAAATTTGCCCTATTTCTTGCTTCAAATTTTAAAAAAGATGGCTTCTAGTGTTCAAAGGAGAGTCCAATTCCTAGAGACAACTCTATACCATCATGGCTTGGTTAATATTTTAATTGAACACCATTTAGCCAAAACAAAAGATACTTGGGATAATTTCTTGGTAAGAAATCACTTTGAGGAACCAAAAGAGCTTTCACCTGAACATCAACCTACAAGGAGAAGCAGAAAATGGAGAGCCTCTAAAATTGAAATTGACAAAACAGTACAGGAAAGTAGTGAAGAAATAATCTCTGAGAAGTTGACTCAGATTAAGAGACAGCTTAAGGAATATAGGGTAATCAGAAAATCTGCCATAGAAAAAGGAGAGGAATCATCCCAGCCAAGATGAAGCCATAGACTCAGGGGGAAACTAAGGAAAACACAGATCAAACAAACCGGGGTGATAAACATAGAAGATGAGGAAACATATATTGAAGAAGATGTTGAAGAAGATTTTAATGAAGAAACCCCTGAAATTGATCCTGCACAGCAAGAAGTTTATGACTATGTTGAAACATTGGAAAGGAAAGCTTCAGAGAGTAGAGATAGAACCCCTAGTCCTCCACTGTCCGAAATAGATGTGATAAGAAGAGATAGGTATGAGCTGGAAGTACTTAATAGACATATCAAAACTGAGAATGATATTCTGAAGGAACAAGTCAAACTCAAAACCAGTATGAACTCAACCTTGTCTCTACAAATGGACAAAGTGGAAAAGGCTAATGAAAAGTTGAAAAAGAGGAACAAGAAGCTAATCAGGGCACTTACCAATTTAAGGTTCAAGCTAGTCATCAGGAAGCCCAGAAGACCTTTAACTTCCAGGCAAAGAAGAAGAAGAGGGTTGGATGTTCTTGCAGAAGTCTCTAATTTTATGGAATAAGTTGCATGAGGACATGCAAGAAGTCAGCAGTGGGGGTATGTTGAGCCCCAAGATTGTTCTTTCTTTCATCTTACTTCACTCCATTCTCCTTTTTCCATTGTTATCCTAGGCCCAAATGATCAATTAAATTAGTTAAAACTACTTTTAGAATGAATAACATGGCTAACTTGCTAAGTTTTGTGATTTTGTCATTGTAATGCATTTTGAACCGAAACTAGCTACAGAATGCAGAGATTTTGTAGCTAACCGCCAATTCTGCAGCTGTCTTCACGTTCAAGCATGTTCCAAGTGTCCTCTCAGGAAAATCCACACATGGGTATATTCCACATCATGTCCTCATCGTTCGTTGCTCACCATGAAGAATGAACCGAATTCTGGACGTGGTTTTGGTATGTGGAGGCAGACTCCTAATAGGACTAGGACAGTCCAGATGTCCTTTGTCCCTCTACGCTGCCATCTTTAGAGTTATAGTAAGATTTTGATATGAAAAGACAATGATCCCCATATTGTTGCAAGTTCTGTTATGAAGATTTGATATAAATGCACTCGGGAAACCGAGAGGCTAGCTCTAGATTTTGATTAGATTTCATGGATTGACTGCTATATTTCTGAAGACCGAGAATACTCTGTTTCAAGTTATTTTCCTTTAATGAAGAAGACAACATTGCTTTGAACGCGTTGAGTTGATTTTGAGTTAGATTCCGTCTGGTGGTAGAGGGCCCCTGCCTCCTGCACGACTTTACTTTCGTAATTTAGATAAGTATCTTAGTCGTTTTCACGTTTTTGAAGTTTGAGTTCATATTTAATTTCATTAGTCACTATAGCTATACTTGTTCTAAGAAACTCTTCCAAAAGATCATGATAATGAATGGGAAATGGCTGTAGTGTTATAGGTTTTATTTGTAATTTCTTTTGTTCATTATCACAGTTGAACTTATTCTAGTAAACTCTTCCAAAAAATCCTTATGATGTCTAAGGCATGACTGTGATACTGAAGGTTTCAGTTGTTTTTTTACACTAAGTAGCATAGCTGATCTTACTCTTAAAACGCTCTTCCAAAATATCATAACAATGGGTAGGAAATAGCTGTGATGTCTTAGTTTTTAATTGCAATTGCTTTCAGTCTTTATGTTTGCATTTACATTGAATTGTACAGCCAAGATTGTTCTAACAAGCTCTTCCAAAATACCATTCATGATGGAAAAAATAGGCTGTAGAATCCCATAGATTAATTGCATGATAACTTAGTTAGGGCACTCCGAAGTCAAATTGCATTCAATTCATGCTCTGTTATTTCGTTTTAAGTTTGATAATGGCTTGTTAGTTTAGCACTGTTTACTGTAGACTGGTAGCACTTTAGTCCAGTTCTAGCTTAGCTCACTGTATGTACATTCCACATTTAGTTGTCATTCATTCCATATTAATTTACATTAGTTGTTAAACTTAAACACCACGGCCTTCATTATTTACAAAACCTCTTTTGTTCCAAACCTATATTAACTCATAATCATCCGGACAAAAGACAGTATCAACCCAAGGCCTGAAGTACTTTTGCAACCTCTTTACCATTTCATAAACAAAGCCTTTCCTCAAAAGACTACTTTAAAAAGAAATCTATAACTTTTGAGTAAAGTTTAGTGATGTTAAACTAAGTTGCAGAATAGAATTAGGAGCTAGTTTTAGAGTAGAGATCTTTTGATGTTACAAATATTCTTCTCCAAATATGTTTCAACAAATCTTTAATCATGGATAAGATGTTTTATCATTATAAGTTGATTGTTTAATTGTTTAGTTAGGAGAATTTTTATACTTAGCTGCCCATTTCTCAAGTTCTTCCAAAATACCTTTAATGAAAGAATTGGACAAGTTAAGTTTATGTTGTGATTCATTTTCTTGAAGTCATTATCAAGCTTTGTATTCTGCTTAGTCATAGTTTAGGTTTGATTTTGTTTCAGTATTTGCATTTGCATTTGTCATTTGTCATCAACAAATTAGGCTTCACTCTGTTTTTAACCAGTAGCTTATTTCCACCAACATTTAGTTCTTTTCCTTGTGGACATAAAACCATCAAAAGACCAAAAACATCATAAAACACCAAACACAACGCATTAAGAAACAAACACCTAGGCACATACAGTGCACTTCACTTCAGCAGTTTACCAACCCTGGTTGACAATTAAATGAACTCAATTTAGGAGACTAGGTTGAGCACAAACAATTGTCCTGGTGCAAGGCCTTGACTAACAGCCCCATCTCTCACCGAGACAATGGGCTACGATGTTGGTGAGACACATGACTTATAGACACCATCATCATTATCTCTCCAAGGTACATAATCCACCCAGGTGTTCCAAAAGTATGACCTTATTAAACTATTATTCTCTTCGGTAGCCAGCCCTCAAAGAATATCAGTCCTCGACTACTCTTATATTGAATTCCCTATCTCATTCTCAAAGAGTATCAAATGATAGATGATTACCCAATCCTCCATTATGTCTCTCAGGTGAAGACCAGAATGATGTGTCTATCCATTCTCTCCACATGGCCTTCACTAAGACTTACAGTTGTTAGTCCTAGTCTAGTGCATGATACATGTATCAGAGAATCACATAAGTCTCTCCCTTCTTAACTCGGGAAGGACATACTAAAAGTTTCTTCCAAGTAAGAAACTTACCACCGGGCTCCCTCTCAACCAGGGCCCTGCAGCAACAATGGTGAGACATTTGGTTTTTCATGAAGAATTCCTCCCCTCAATGTCATGGAATTCCATATTGAGGAATCTTCAACTTTTGGCATCATAGGGCATAGATCATCCATCACTTTCAGTCACGAGTCATGTTCACTATCAGAAAGTGATTCATCAGTCTTTCTCATTTGTTCCACCATTATTCAATGATGCTTTCCTTCGAATCATCTCCAAGGATAATACATCCTTTCTCATGATTAGCAACCTTGCAAAAATTCATCTAGATAAACATTTATGAACTTTTAAAACAAAAGATACCTTAGTGACTATCTTTCACCATGACATCTTCCTATAGGAATCACCATCCTGTATTCACATTGACACATCTCCTAATGATATTTTTTGTCAAGGGTATTCTTCTTTACCATACTTCTTTCAGAGTCTACATATCCTCCCAGGAGATCCCCTAGTCACATTTTCTTAGCTTCCAAATGATAATTTCCTCTTCACATGGTTTAATTTCATGATCTCTCCCTTTTTTCACATTCTTCATTCCCAGGAACTTCAAAATTTTTCCAGTTCCTCGTTCATATACTACCACCTCATATTCCATGACATATTATGTTGATTTCATTTTTCAATGCACTGAAATATCCTTCTTCATATATCATACTTATAAATATAGAATTCTATTACCTGCAACTATATGACATGATTTCACAGCATCCAGTGTCAGCCTATAAATGTATACATACCTCATAACGTTTTCCCTTGAGTCATCCTGTAGAAATTTCTCTATAATGAAGAGCTTCATTCCCTTGGCCTACTCCATCAATATGTCATCACATCCTAGAATTTTGTTTCCATGAATGAATACTTTCCATTAGTGATGTTATCAAAGAGGTTTTCATGAATGTTAATTTATGTAGATGTTCTATTCTTAGATGCAAAAATAATTTAACCTTCTAGGGAATAATGAAAGTAAGATGCAGATAGAACATACCAATTGATCGATGGAAGATAAGCCAAAAACATAGATAAATAATGGTGGTGTTACGACCATCAGCAGGATGCTTCAACCAGCAAAGTATTCATAAGTTCATCCACCCACATGTGTCACACAACCCCAAGATGTTTCATCAAGAATACTCCATCAAGATGCCACACTAAAAATCCCTAAACACAGAACCAAGAACGTTGCTCCACCACCATCCAAGAGAGAAGAAAAATCCTCCACAAATTCTGTGTAAAATCAACTCAAAGTCTCTCCAATATATAGGCATCTATGGGGGTGACTGCCACATCTCTTATGCATGTGGGATAAATCAAGCCGACCTTGCACATGTGGAGTAAATTCAAAATACATGTTCTGCTCATCCGATCAAGATGATCTTTAGATCGATCTTGCACCTCTCCAAAAGAGGAATCCAATAAAAATATTGGCATCGTTATTTGAGCATCACAACATGGATTTTGGAACTAGTTTCCCAAAATTAACACTCCCTCTCAACTAGGGATAACTCCATCCACCAGTGCCATCCAAATGTCATGTCTCATCTCGTCGTAACTTGCTTCGTTGGCTTCTTTATTTCAAAACAAAAGGTGAGTCACAAAGACATCACTCACGGAAAAACCCAAGTCAACTCAGAGGTCTGAAACCTCTATAGGACTCAAAGGAGTCACACACCAACCTGAAGTTGGTTTAACTGATCCGAAATCAGTTGGAGGTCTAAAACCTAGCTAGACTTGATCCTAGATCAAGTGGTTGGACACGCACCATCCTAGACATAGAGAGTGCGGAAATATCCAATGCGTCCATCGGTATTGCTATGGTATCTATTCACATTTCCCACCTAATTGGCCAAATGAGAGGTACTTCCCATGAGTTCAAAACTCCATGGGTAGGATGCATACGGGGCACAAATCAGAGAGAGGTAAACCAACTCAATATCATCACAGTGGGGTGGAAGCACACCAACTAGGTTCATCAAGCCTATCCCAGTGGTTGCTTATAACACCACGAAGTTATCCCCAAAGCCCCCCTGGAGCTCTCAGAGCTCATCATCCAACAAGACTCTCCAAATAGGGTTGTTCCATGATTCCAAGATTCTCACAGAAGGTTAGGAACATGACCTTCCCCAAGGGATTTGTGAGAATATCCATGACATTCTCATCAGTTCCTATATGATTGAGCCTTACAATGCCTCGTTGTACCATATCCCAGATAAGTGGTACCAGACATCAACATGCTTGGATCGATCGTGGAACATGAGATTCTCTGACAAATGAATCCCCTTCTGGTTATCACAAAGGATAACAATGACATCTAGCACATTCTTGAATATCTCACTGAAGAGATTTCGTAACCAAGTGTCTTCACAATAGGCCATACATGTTGCAATGTATTCGGCCTCAGCGGTGCTCAAAGTTACCGACTTCTGCTTCCTGCTCGAAGCAGACCCAAGTGTGAAGAAGCATTCATATGTGCTCTTGCGATCCACCACATTGTTAGCCCAATTGGCATCAGTATATCTGCAGAGTCTCAAAATCTCGATAGTGTATCTCAGCCCCATGGTTTATCATGCCTCGAAGATATCTCAACAGTGTCTTGGCACCAACCCAGTGAAATTTATGAGGATCAACCATGTGTTGACTCAAAGTGTTCACTGTATAACATACGTCCAGACGGATGTTCCCTAAGAACATCAGGGCCCCTACGAGTTGACGATACTCAGTGGGATTTGCTAGCATGGGCCCAGTAGCGCTGCCACTCAACTTCTTAAAGTTGAGCTCCATCGGTGACGACATGGACTTATAGTCCACCATTCCAAATTTTTCTAGAAACTTCACCATATATTTTCCTTGAGAAAGGAAAATCTCGCCAGGTCTCTACCAGACCTCCAAGCCTAGGAAGTAATGCATCAGTGCTAGGTCCTTAATCTCAAACCCGAAAGCAAGCTTCCTCTTATACTAATGAATGAGAGGGTCAACACATGCCAGGAAGAGATCATCCATATAGAGAAACAGAATGAGAGGCTTTCTCTATCAACCTTGAAGTAAAGGTTTGGATCAGCATTACTACGAGTGAAACCTAGCTTCATCAAGTAGCTATCTATCCTCTCATACCAAGCCTTGGGGGATAGCCAACCTGCAAACATGGGTGTCTCAATTTTGGACTTCAAACCCCAGAGGTTACTCTACATACACCTCTTCCTTTATTGCACCATGTAGAAAGGCAGTCTTCACATCCATATGATGAAGATTCCTTCCTTGCGTAGCAGCAAGGGTAATAATAGATTATAGGTGAAATCATAATCAATGCCTTCCTAGAGAGAAGTCTCAGGCAACACATCTTGCCTTGTACTTTTCAGTACTCCCATCAAATCCATGCTTGATCTTATATCGAGGTGACAACAGCTTTGTCCTGTGGTCTAGGGACCATATCCCAGACATCATCCTTCATAATGGACTTGTAATCTTAGTGTATCACATCCTTCCAGACTTAATGATCCAAGCTCATATTGTACTCATGGAAGCTAGATACCTCTAGTATTTATATGGATTCTTTCTTTTCCAGAATTTCCCCCTTTGGAGCCATATGTCTTTGAGCCATGAGGGTCTTCTTTCTTCCAACAATGATATTAGTTCAGGAGAATATAAAGTTGTAGTTTCCCTCTTAATGTCAACTCCTCTTGTGAGAGAAGACATCTATAAGAACATCCTCTCAATCATATCAGATAAGGCAATGTGTATCAGATGTCTTTGTGACACTTGAGGATTGAAGAAAAAATCAGCTATGATTTCCTTTGTTGCAGCCCTGACAAATGCCTTCATGATTATTTTAAATCTCAGACACCAACTCGAAAAGGACTTTGTACTCATGGGCCTAAATCTTATTCTCCCACTGTCAAGGCCATACAAGAATCATAGCCATATACTGCCATATATATGTCATGCATATTGACATGTATCATATATTGTCATATCATTGATTACAGTGTTTCCATGATATTATCATATACATCACTATCATATTTCACTTGTCCAAAAACTTCATAGGCTTCTCCGACCATGGTTCCAAATACTTGATGGTTCAAGAATCCAAATATGTGACTGTCCAAGGCGCCAAAAACTTCACAGTTCACACTTTCAATTTTATCATTGTTCAAGTATGAAAAGTGTAACGACTATCTTGATCTTGACTAATTGAGCCTCCACAAAGATATAACAGTCACTGAAGCAACTAAACAATGATGTGACAACTCCACAGTTATATTATCCTTTACTAAAAGTCTGAACCTTTTATTACTAGGAATTCCATAGTAGTCTTAAAATATCACAGTCCTTCACAATGTTGTATCATTGGTGAGTCAAGATAACATAGATCTAATTTTGAGCCACCAAATCGATTGTGTTGTAGATGATTTACATTCCAAGGTTAAAGCTTCACCAAGATTACAAAACCCATACTACCCACAAATCTGAGCTCCACCGAGACTGTGATGCCCACAGATTCTAGATCTACCAAGCCTGCACTATAACTTAATCTAAATTTTGTGGTTACCTGTTCAAAGTTTTGTGGTTGGCTGAGCCTAGTCCGATCCCTTATAGCTGATATGAGCCACAACAATATATGCTAATTCATATTTTTAACCTTACATATCCTCTTCATTCTTCCTTCCCGGCTTCAAAAGCACCCTATAGTCAACCATTCTAAATCCATTCTACCATCGATCATGGGTGCCTTCGATCTAGACTTAATATAAGTGGAGGAGGAGGAGCCTGAGGCCACTGTAATGGAAGAGAGGACAAAAAATCCATGGAAATTTTTCCCAGAAACAACTATATGCGACTGAATAGACAGCTCTTCCTGATATCCAAGGGCGGCCCATAGTATTTTGTCAGTGGGATTCGAACCTACATCCCCAGCTATGATCTTGGGCCTATGTTTATAATTTTCTAGCACCAACGCTCTCTCAAGATTTCCTTCCGAGATGATTCCCAACTCAGGAAAAGGGACTCACTTTACATTTTCGCCAAAAAATAAACATTTTAAATGACATGAGCTAACTTTGGCCAACGATAGGTATCATGTGTCTATGCCAATTTTAAGCAATCCACTTCTCGATCCACGATATGTAGCATGTATTATTACCTTTAAATAAGCGACACATCATCTATGGTTGTGGCCAAAGCTTGTAGAGAGGTCATGAGTGAGGGAGGGCACACCTCGTTGAAGTGTGGACAATTGAAATAAAGGTAAATTTCATTAGGGAAATATTGAAGGGAACCATCATGTAATAAGTTTTGTGGAACACAATATCGCACCTGGAGATTACTCGGACCTCGATACCTCGCATCACAATAATCTTCATTATCTTCATTTTTTCCATATGATTATCCATGGCCCTAATTCAAGTGGACTTCCCACCATTTCAACTTCATGCAACCCTTCAATGGCGTCTAGAACCAATCTCAGATGCTCAGAGAAACACATAGCTAGATGAGTGGCCTAATAGGCCTGCATATAGGAATAATTGACTATTGCAATGAACAAAACCTTCATCAGAATTCGATGCTAGGTCTCTCTCTCACAGTAGAATGGTTCTTTTCCTTACTGCAGCTAGAGCCTTAATCGTGCTACGTCTCAATATTATTGTGAACATGACAGCGCATGAAATTTAACCCATATTTCCTTCCCTCAATTACGTTTATTCTTCTATATTGGGAAAAATTTCAACTTGACATTTCGCATGAAGAATCACTCCCATGTATTTTATTTGACAGCTGAGAGTGAAGGGGCCAAGGCTCAGGCCAGGTTAGAGCTTGAGAGAGATCATGCGCATGGCTTCCCCTTCGCGTCGTCTTCTGGTTCGATGCTGCATCATTTCAAGAATCTAGCTCTCTAAATCAATTTGATGAGGACCTCCAGTGGGCAATTATTTTTAATTATGGTACGAGAACGAAGATGTGTTCCGAAAGCGTTATCATACATACCATTCCCTTCTCCGCAATGGATGACCCCCACCTCTATTTTATACGTATCCAGCCATCAACCTTCCTGCTTGCTTTCTGTGTCTAGATATAAAAAACGTGTTGAAAAGGTGCTTGTGACAGCCCTGGTTAGGGCACAACATGATGTTCTCTCCACATATTTCAGCACACCAGCCTCTATAGGTTATGATTCACATACATAGCCCTTATGTTGTGACCTCAAGCACTTTAAAAATGCATGCGCTATCATTAAATCTATATGTTGTCACTTGCTGTGGTGGTATGGCCTGCGGCCTACCACATAGCTTTTCTGAGGTTAATGGCACCCTTATTCACCCTTAGAATAACCCACATCTCATTTCCCTAGATAAGTTGGGCATTTTCTTCTTCGACCTCTAATCCCATGTTAATTTATGTAGATGTTCTATGCTTAGATGAAAATATACTTTAACCTTCTAGGGCATAATGAAAGTAAGATACAAATAGAACATACCAATAGATCGATGGAAGACAAGCCAAAAATAGAGATAAATAATGGTGGTGTTACGATGATCAGCATGATGCTTCAACCAGCAAAGTCTTCATAAGGTCAGCCACCCACATGTGTCACACAACCCCAAGATGTTTCATCAAGAATACTCCATCAAGATGTTGCACCAAGAACCCCTAAACGCAGAACCAAGAACGTTGCTCCATCACCATCCAAGAGAGAAGAAAATGCCTCCAGAATTGTGTGTAAAATGAACTCGAAGTCTCCCCAATATATAGGCATCTATGGGGGTGTCTGACACATATCTTATGCATGTGGGATAAATCAGGCTAACCTTGCACATGTGGAATAAATTCAAAATATATGTTCTTCTCATCCGATGAAGATGATCTTTAGATAGATCTTGCACCTCTCCGAAAGAGGAATCCAATAAAAATATTGGCATCGTCATCTGAGCATCACAACATGGATTTTGGACCTATTTTCCCAAAATTAACATCGTATTTGTTTGACCAGGAGCTCCTACCATGCTTTAATCAGGATGCTAAACTGCTTCCTATCATACAACCAATAGAAAACACTTAAAGGAGAAGATGATCTCAATCATAGTGGAGATCCCTTGCTTCTTCTTTCTTGGATTTCTTTGCATCAGGTTCTTCTCTCATTTCTGAGATATGGGCTTCTTCCCTATTTCTCGTGTCCTTTTCATATTTAAGAAAATCTCTTTTATAATACGCAAGTTCATCACATCCAAAGCATCATGCTTTTTCCATACTATTTTGAGGAATAGACTTACCAAATCTTCCTTTCTTCCTTAACGTGGCTACAAATGCTTGATTCCCTTCACTTGATCCTGTAACAACTTTATCTTTCAATCTTGTTTCCTCTATTTTACATAGAGACCCTAAATCATGGAATGGTGTGGCTTATTTATTCCCGTATAAACCTGAAGTGAATTTTCCCCATTCTTCTGGCAGAGCATTCAGCACCATTGAATCTCTTCTTTAGACTAGACAGCAACATACATCATGGTGATTCATCATAGTGATACACACCATAGACATCATAGTGATTCAAATTTATATCAGACTTCACCATATATCATATCCATCCACATTACGTCAAATAGACCCTCATGTTAACATACTTCAACGTTGCCTGAACTTCATATTTAAACCAAACTTTATCTGACAGACATATCTGCACTTGAATTTGTATCCTTCCTGAGAACGTAGATATGCCCGCATGGTGATCTTATCTCAGAAATCCGCACTTGCTAGCATAAAACAGTTAGCATTTTTATCTTATCTCAGAAATCCACACTTGTTGGAATAGAAAATTATGCATACAATCATTTTTATACCCTAAATAAAAACGCATTTTCTTCCTGAACTTTAATCATGTCTTTCCGCAAAGAGGACCACACTTCTTTACTGCATTTATTCACATAGAAATATGCTAGTTTTTCATGTCAAATAGATGCAAGTTCTTTGTTAGATATAGAGCACATTTGTGACCTTTTTAATCTGCACTGAACCCTTTCTGAAGTCCATACTTGAATCCCTTCTAACATTTGCACTAGTTCAGAGTGATCCGCACTTAATTACCTTTTAAATGAACCATAGGACAAACATATATTTATGAGCTGCCTCATTATCTTTGACCCGAACTTCCAGCAAGATAGTAGGCAAAATTCATAGTTGAATATAGGTCGACATGAAGGGCATTTAATCCAATGTTTATAAGGGTATCTTCTTGCATCATTCAGGAGCCATTTCTTCACAGTATTTTTCCAAGATCTTCGAGCATATTTCGTTGACTAGACTCTTCATGAACATGACTCTTAAATACATTTATATCTAGAAGACAAATCCTAATAGACATCAAGAAAAATTATATAGACCTATAATAAAATCTTGCTCATGAAACCCATGAAGCAAGTAAAACAAAAATACATTTTATTATCTTTGTCTTCTACTTTACATAAATTCATAATTACATAGTCAATATGAAGACAGACCTAGTTACACCTTTCAACACTTCGAAGATGGAGAGCCTCTTATCCTTCTTCTCCCTTATATATTCTTGATAAAATGTTCAAGTATATATATCTAAATTTGAATAAATTTTAAATAGGGAGTGACTACAAAGCACTGGAACAGATCAACTTGTTGAACGATCCCCATATGCTATATTGTGTACTATATACATGACATCCCCCTCTTTCCTTGTCCATGTTTAAAAGAAACGATCCATAAAATATAGATAGATCGCATGGAGGAGATATGAGGAGAATAACTAAGCAATCTTGGAGAAGATTAATATTTTCTCTAATCCCATTATTTATCCATTTTTCTTCGTCGAAAATATTCGAATAAATGGTTCGGTTTTCATTGGGATAAAAGGAACTAATTGGGTTTCTGATCTTTTACTATTCATCAATTCCTTCATAAATTGAATATTATTTTTGTAATTTATACTGAGGAAGCTTAAAATTCCTAAAGAAGGAAGAGAAGACAAGTAAGGGGCAATATTACTCATAAAAAAAAAACAACCCTATAAAAATTTTGATAGGGTTCGTTCCTAATGAGATAAAATGAATAAAAGGTGTTTTTCCTCATCTTTTATTTTGTAACCAAAATAAGAGAAGAAAATATTCTATCTGCACATTTAGGTTCTCATAGTTCAGGTTTTTACAAAAACTTTGCATAATCTCCCATCAGAGAAATGAGAAAATACTTAGTACTTAATATTCTCCGTTTTTTTGTTGTTCCTTCGACACAAATTGAAATTGGATCGATCCAATTTTATTTTTTCCCAATCATATAGTGTAAGAATAGATTGACTCATCACTTGACTAAAAGGCATTGAATGAAGTAAATGAAAGATTCATTGTATTTGTACGAATCTTATCTTATAATTCATATTAATATAGAAATAATCTCAAAAATAGATTTCGATAAGTCTTATCGATTTTTCACTTTAGCATATATATTATTTCCCACAGTAAGTGTGTTTCCCCTACTATAGGGATGACCCTAATATGGAATATGTACCATAGAAAAATATACCCATTAGACCAGTCACGATAATACCAGTTACAGTAGCTATCAACCAAAGAGGGATCCTTCCAGTGGTATCAGCCATTTATCAAATCCAATACATTGTAAATGAATGATTATTACACTTAGAACCGGCGATTCTATTCCACTCTTTTCAAAACAATAAGATTTCAAAATTGAAACTAAATGGCCATTCGTTAATATAGAATTTTAACTTCGGATACACACAATAGAGTCGTATCAGGTTTCGATGGAAGAGTGCAGTTGGACCCACAGAATAAATTGACCTCTAGACAACATCATTGTGGGAAAGGTCGTAATGGAAGAGGAATTATTACCGCAAGACACAGGGGAGTGGGTCACAAGGGTCTGTATCGTTAAATTGATTTTTGATGGGATAAGGAACACATATCAGGAGAAATTTTAACCATATAATACGACCCTAATAGAAGTGCATACATTTGCAAGGTGCATTACAAGAATGGTGATAAGATGTATATTCTGCATCCCAGAGGGGTAATGATTGGAGATACTATTATTTTTGTTCCAAAATCTCCTATATCAATAGGAAATGTCATACCTTTGAGTGCAGTTTGAATTATTAATTTACGTGATTGGAAGCAACCGATTGGGTTTACAGCAAAACCTATAAATCTATCACTAATCCAACTAGGACACTTTTATAGGATGAACCCCAAAGGGAAACTGAGGATAAATGACAGTAGGTGATTGGATCCAAAAATTGTTTATATCGGATCATTGGTTCCAAAGATATGATAATATGGAGAGGACCAGATTGTTTTTCCAAAGCATGAACAAAATTGGATAGAGGCACCCCCAAAAAATACAAGTTACTCACATTTGATCTAATGGTCAGAGGCGGATTTGGAGTAGGACAGCGGTAATAATTCCCAAAGAAAAATATGGGGAGAGGAAAAAAGTAAAGAGAGAGAGAGAAGAGAAAAGTATGTTTAACATGCCTCCTATTTTATCCATAAAATACAAAATTATTAGCGTAATTTGATAAAGTCATTCATTCTGAATGTTACATAAAGAATATAACCTAGATGATGGAATAGAGAGACCTAGGATGTAGAGAATCGGAACATAAAGAATACAATAGATGATCCTTCTAATCTTGATTCTATTTATTCAATATATTTGAATATCATATACATCCAGAAAGTTTTATGCCCTGAAAGAGGCTTGTACAGTTTGGGAAGAGAGTTTTATTCATCGAAGAAGAGTCTAGTTCAACCAATATGCCCTTAAGAACGGCTATACATAACATAGAAATAAAACTTGGAAAGGGTGGGAAATTGGCTAGAATGGCAGGTGTTGTAGTAGAACTGATCGCAAAAGAATATCGATCGGCCACATTAAGATTACAGTCTGGATAAGTTCGTTTAATATCTGAGAACTGCTCAACCATAATTGGACAAGTGGGTAATATCAATGCAAAAAATAGAATTTTAGGTAAATACGGAGCTAAACGTTGGTTTGGTAATCATTCTAAGGTCAGAGGAGTAGCTATGAACCCTATATACCATCCTCATGGAGGTGGGGAAGTAAGAACCCCAATTGGCAGGAAAAAACCTATGACCCCTTGGGGCTATAGTGCACTTGGAAAGAAAAGTCGAAAGAGGAATAGATACAGTGATGCTTCAATCCTTCGTCGACGTGAGGTAGAAAGGTTGGATCCATTAAAAAAATAGGAAATAAAGGTAATTGATCATGGCATGTTCATTGAAAAAAAATCCTTTTGTGGCTAATCATTTATTGAGGAAAATTAAAAATCTAAACATAAAATAAGAAAAGAAGATAATAGTTACTTGGTCCCGAGCATATGTCATGTAGAATTTGACTCTATCTTTATCCTCGTCCAACCATTTATTCCAAAAAATAATTCAATTTTCCATATAGACTAGATAAGTTCATAATTGGATTACTTAATGTCAAATCAGTACTTCAACTCGAATCTAGCATGTATCTTTTGAATAAAATTCTTGGAATGATTCAAGTTCTGATCGCCAATTTTGTCTGATGTTATATAAAATATCTCTCCACTTTTGAGGTGTAAATAGAGCATTCTATAACTACATTATTGGACCAAATGAGATTCATTCATTCGAATAGCTTCCATTGATTCTTTGCACCTATCCCCTTCCTATCTTAGGAGAAGATACATTGTCTTCATGAACCAGATTTGGCTCAGGATTACCCATTCAAAATATCTCAGGGTTCCCTGTATTTGGAAGCTACCACTTGGTAGGTTTCCATACCAAGGCTCAATTTGATCAAGTTCATAGCGTCTACCAATTCCTCCATATCCCCTTCTCGAAGAACAATATCATACCTTGATCTAATCCTATTATGTAATGTCCATCCGCATTATTCATTGGATATTTGCTCAATATTGGGTGGTAGAAATATCCTCCCCTATTCCCCTTCTCTCGCCATATCTATCTCTATCCTAATCGAATATGACTGAGAATCATTATATTATTTCTCCATTTGAAATGAAATGTTATTATCCTCTCCTAGTTTATTTGGAAGAGTGAGTAAAACGATCGATATCAATTGACCCTTTCTTTCCCTTGAAAGAATCTACATTCAAACAATGTTTCGTTGTAATCGTAATATAGATTGTGTCATTGAATCTGATTCACAATATAATTTTTAGGATTTCAAAGGAATATATGGATATTACACCAATGAAATGAGGATTTATATTCCATCGAGCCTGCTTAGCTCAGAGGTTATATCATTGCACTTGTAATGTGATGGTCATCGGTTCGATCTCGATAGCTAGATTTTTTTGTTCCTGTCATTTCCATAATCCACAAATTTTTATTAGGATCAAGATGGAGTGGATAATACTCTTACGATCATTCGTCGGGTCCTTCATGCCATGATCACTTATTCCCAACTAGGAACGGGATGAATGAAATGATTGGAGCCATTAGGATCTATAAAAAATTGGAGAAAAATCTTTGTTTTCCATATAAAAGAATTATAAAATAATTCCAGTAGTACTCATATGAGTTATATTATTCTTTTTTTTCTAGCACTATCTGTTAATTGAAAAAGGAGTTTCTATGTCCCGTTATCGGGGACCTCGTTTAAAAATAACATGTCGTTTGAAAACTTTACCGGGGCTCACTAGTAAAAGACCCAAAAATAGAAAGGATTCTATGAATCGGTCTTCTTCCAGGAAAATATCTCAATATTGTATCCGGCTAGAAGAAAAATAGAAATTGTGTTTTCATTACAGACTAATGGAGTGACAATTTTTTAAATATGTTCGTGTTTCTAGAAGAGCCAAAGGCTCAACTGGCCAAGTCCTATTTCAATTACTTGAAATGTGTTTGGATAATATTCTTTTTCGGGGTATGGCTCCCACCATTCCTGGAGCTAGAAAATTATTAAATCATGGACATACCAGGGTCAATGACCATAAGATATACCAAGTTACCCTTGCAAACCTCAAGACGTGATTACTATAAGAGATCAACCAAGATTGAGAGCTATCATTAAGAAGAATATAGCCCTGTTGTTACACGTTATTTTGTCACCATGACATTTGATTTTCCATATAGGTCTATCTCTACCTATATTGTGCTCCCTTAGAGGTCAAAAACCATAATGTTCCTAAACCAAGTCTTGGAATTGGAGAAAATATCTTTAAAACCCTTAAGAGTCTACCTCTGCACTTTTTCTATCCTTTTCCTGCAGGTTCGCAGATACTTGGTCTATAAACTGCGGCAACCCCTGCACGTTCTGCTACTAAAACCTATGGTCCCTCGTAAAAAATCAAATAAAAGAAAAATTAAATTCCAGAAGCCTAGTTGGTCTAATATTCTCCCAACTGGAAGCTTCTAGAGGCGTGATTAGCTCGAGCTTTATCCCTCCACTCATGGAGCTTATCCCTTGGTCCATGGAGCTCAAATCCCTTCATGAAAGGAATCCATCCCCCTCTTCATGGAACTGAAACTACCTCCATTTCCCTATAAATTGAGCTCAAGTTTTATTCTCAAGGGTAGATTCTACATACATAGTAGACATACATTGTAGTTGCTGAAGAAATTCCCAAGAGTGCATACTTTCTACACTAGTTGTTATTGACATGAGAATGATCACACCCTTATGTCCATAACTTCATGCTGGTATATAGAGATGAAGGCTTGTCAAAATGAAGGAGGAACGATTGTTCAGGACCCCAGTAGAAATATGTACGACATCAAGGCATTAGGCTGTAAGATTACTCTTTTTACACAAGATAATACATATGGATCTCTTTTTCTCATTGAGTTGTTCTTATGCTTATTGAATGACATCAATACTTAGATTCCTTGATCACTAAGTTGGGTTATCTTTTCTTGATTATTATATGTTGTAGATGCTTTGATTCTTTTGTCTTGTCTTTGATTGCAAGTTCTACTTACTGGAGAAGCCTCTCTAGAGCGACTCGATAAAAGTTTGCATCGAATGTTGGATTTCAAGGTAGGGGCATGTCCTCTCTCTTTTCTTATAATAATTTTGAATTGCAATTAATCTAGAGAATAAGGTTTCCAAATGGATTTTTGTTTCTAGATATTCATTGAATACTAGGGAGATCGATTTTGTGCGCAAGAGGGATTAATCCACATAACAAAATGGCGACTCCACTGGGGAATATAACTTAGTTTTCTTTCTTTATTTTCAGTTTGAATTTTGGAGTTTTTGATTTTGACTTATCTGAGATTGGGTTGGGTAGATATCTTTTAAGAATCCCTAAAAAATTAAAGTTGGTTATTTATGTTTCCTGGATTTTTACTTGCCTCCGCAATTTTCAGCAAAAAACAGTGCGGCAACCTCCGCAATTTTTAGTTCAAAAAAATGCGGTACCGCTCTATTTTCCATTAGAAACTGCAGACCCCTGGAAAAATTTTGAAAAAAATTTAAAATTCTCTTTTTTAGAGCCAGATCACCTGATTCTTTTTGTTTTCCCCAGTCTATCTTAGCTGTCAAATCTTATGTGTGAATTTATTTTCAGCAAATTTTGCATTTGTGTGATCTATCATCCTATTTGCATCTTATAAGTGAGTATTTTTCCTACTTTATTGCTTCTCCATACAAGATACCTTCATTTACCTCAGCTTACTGGTATGATGATATTGTCTTTATGAGCCATTTAAGATCATTGCAAACCTTACTTTTATGAAAATTGATCCTTTTTTCATTTGCAAAATTGGAAGAGCTTTTAGCTTACTAAAGCCTGATATCACACCAAAGCATTTTTGGATGTTTTCATCTCTGCTGAGATAAGTAGAAATTTTTCTTAGTCTGATCACAAACTAGGAGAAAACATCCTCAAACATTCTAGATAGACTTCAAAAATACATTTTTCTTTGAATTTTATGTTTTTAGATTTTTTAGATATTGTTTTCTTTTGGAAATGGTTTGTTTATTTATTTGTAGTTTTTAATATGATTGTTAAAGGAATTTCATTTCAAAACAGTACTTGATAATTTTTGCAAATTGATTTCTTGGAAAGCATCTTCTTTTCAAAGATTTTGTTTATGAATGAAAGAATTGGTGCTTTGAAAATTGTTAAATCTCTCAATCTTTCCCTTAAATAAGATTCATTGAAAAGAAAAGAGTTTCACTTCTCATTTAGATGCATTTAGCGTATTTTTGAGTCAGGTCACAAACATCATTGAAGTTTCAACTCTATACCTTTTGTCTTAAGCAACAGCCAAATTAAAAACAACGCGTTAATAAAATCAATCTAGATATTTTACATTTTCTAGGGCTCATTCCACCAACATAGCTTAGGCTAGTGTTTTGGAACAGGTTGTAATTAACATTCCAAAATAGTTTAAACAAACAAGTAGCACCTTGCAGTAGGAAAATCCAATTGTAGCATTTGTACTCTGGGAAGCTCTTCTTGAAAGAGTGAAGCACAAGATCATGTCAGAACCAATGAGGTAATCATACCTATCTCATTGGGAAAGATAGCAGATGTGCATGTAATACAAACGGTAAACCTCAGATAGACCATTGTCGAGGAGCCTAGGGTCACTTGTTGGCAAACCTTGGATTTAACATATCAAGGAGCCTTCAAGGGGATTGAACTTGTTACTCTGCCTTTGTGTTTATATCGAATCGTAGGTTGTTCCCCTAGTACATTTGTTCCTATTGGTGACCTTAGTGGCCATAATCTTCAGGATTTTTTCCCAAGGTGATAGTGGAGGGAAGGTCCCACTATACCTGGATCAGACGTCGGCTAGACTGACTTGGACTTTCCTGAGGGTACTCTTCACTTCGAGATGGTATAAGTGGGGAGACTTGCACCAGACAGTTTCATTAAGTAGGTTGTCGAGGTAATTTTTCCAACTGCAAATTTTTCCACATTAGAATTCTACGACGTTGGATTTCATCACCAAATAGTGTTTTTAGTGTGGAAACATATTATTTGTGTGTGGATTTCTCTCTTAGATTTTCTAGGCGTGTGTTCAATTTGATTGTTTCCTTAGTGATTTTAGGTCTATTTTGTTGAAATTTTGTTTGATTCTGTGTGTTAAACTTTTAACCGTGGCTGAATTACCGAGACACTCCCATAGAATGCAGGGGAAACCCCCCTAAGTACACATCAAGTTAGTTAAAAAAACTTAAATCTGAAAAAGGCCAACCATCAGGGATCGGATCAACTAAAAAAGAGGAAACATAAGTAATAATACATCCTAATTACGACGTAGATCAGCCTCAAACATCAGAAAGTTCTCAAAGAAAACTAACAATTTCTAAACTGGTTGAACTCGCTTCCACAACTAGTGAATTATCAGCTAATGAGCCTAAAATTTATGAACCAGAAACTGAACCTGCTACATCTGAGCTTGCTTCGGAGTTAATAACCCGAACCCCTGGTCATCCTCATTCACCATGAGTGAAATTTCACATCACTGAGAACCTTCCTCTTGGCCTCATTAGTATCGAAGAGATTACTGACACAAAATAAGAATTTCTACTTCATTCACATCAAAAATCTTTAGATCTAAGGCCAAGTGAATCGATTTACTATTATAGCCCCTTCAAACAATATCATTGGTATTCTTAGTTAACTGGCTTTCTACATGATTCTAGTCTCAACTATTCACTGCCCCGCATTCCTTTTTACGCCATACCAAGAGGTAATTACAGACCTTCATTAAACATGTCTAGTGAGTCATCCATGTTTTCTGCACCTCTAGAAAATTATTTGTATGGTGATCCATCTATTCCTTCAGGATACCAGTCACTTTCTGGTAATTTCTCATGAGCATATCCCTCTCCCGAAAAACTAGTACAATCACCTGGTCCAAATGAATCCCATACTGAAAATTTGAACACGGAACAAGTTTACATGATGTCTGGAAATATTCCTAACCCGGACCCGTAAAGTAATAATTTATCGCCTAGGGGGCATCCTCAAGGTAGTAATTTACCTCTTGCGGGGCAACCTCAAGGAAAGTACACACCTCAAGGATAGTACATGCCTCAAGGACAATATCAACCTCAAGGGCAGTACTCTATTCAGGGTCCACAACCTCTTCAAGGATAATACCCTATCCCAAGACAACAGTCCTTTCAAGGAAAAAAACCTCCTTTGGGGCCGCATTTTTATCAAGAACAACAATTGTTTCAAGGAGGTCAATATTTTAGTGGAAATTATCCAGCGACTATCAAACTTACGTTCCAAATTATCAACCTGGTTATGGTCCATCTTACACATCACAAAATTCAATGGGAAATTCTTATCCTAGGGTAAATACAGTGTGGAATCCGTCGTTAAATCAGCAGAATTTGAAACCTAATGTGCAAGTACCTTACAATCAACCTGGTCAGCCAATTTCTTACACCCAAATCCAGCAACATATCCAACCTATGCTTCAAGTTATACCTTAGGTATATGCACCTATTAGTATTTAGCAACCTGTTCTGAGTACACCTAGAACTACACCCAAAACTTCTACACCAACTTATGTTTAATATCCTACCACACCTATCCCTGGAATTTCTGCAGCCCCTATTTCTATAGCCCCTCAAGTATCAAAATCGATCCCTCAAGTCACTACTCATCAACCTAGACCCACCGTTCAGGCTATTGTTTAGATATATGCAGGGCAACCTGGTACAAGTACAATTGTAACAAGCCAACCTTATACAGTTCAGTTTGTTTATCAACCATATCAAGGGCAGTATCAATATGGACCTGTAGCACAAAATTTATTATACCAAAATCAGTCATACCCTGGTTACACATATCAGATACCAGCTCAACCTCAGTATGGTATGGTTAACCCTAGTTATCCGGGAGGCATTCCAATCCCAACTGCATAGGCTATTCTAGGTTATCCTGGCTATCATCCTCCTAGTACTGGTACAGTTCCTCAAGGTTATCAATTCGCTCAACAGGATCCTAACTATCGCTTACCATTCATAACAACTTTGGATTTACCAGATTTTTCATGTCTTATGAATGATCCGATTTATTATCTTCTGTTTTGGCCGCTAATGCCGAATAAGTTGCCCAGCGATATTCCTAAGTTCGAAGGTAAATCAGGAGAAGACCCCTCAAACCATGTCATGACTTACCACCTCTGGTGTGCATCCAAATCTTTAATCGATGATTCCATTCGATTAATACTGTTTCAAAGAACACTTATAGGTTTAGCTGCAAAGTGGTATATTGAACTACCCATGGCACATTCAACAATTTCAACGCATTAGCAACAACTTTTTTAACACACTTTCAGTTCCCAGTCTATTACGACAATGGCATGGAACTCTTGACTTCATTAAAACAATCTACATCTACATACATTTCAAATCACATACATGAATGGAGATGTAGACGATGTTTAGTGAAAGTTTTTACTCCAGATTAGATCTTGGAAAAATGGTTTATCAAATCGTTACTTCCAAAAATCACTGAATATGTGGCTAAGGGAGGTGTTGTTACGGAAGAACAGGTCATCGCTCAAGCACAGTACTTAGACCTTGTATATATACAGTCTGGTACTTTATATGAAAAAATTCCTAACTTACCGCATCGAGGTCAAATAACTACAACTCCTTCTAGTTCTCATGCTGCAGACAATGTAATTGGTTTAGTTAGTGCTAATAACAGTAAGAAGAAATCCTCCAAAACTACTTCTCCTATAATAACTTTACCAGATTCACCGAAAGGAGATTCTTCCCTTAAAACTTCTGCGGACATCCATGTTCTAGACTCATCTACAGCTAAATCTAAAACCGATAATAAGAAGAAATGAAAGAATAAAAACAAACAAACTTCATCTCCCAAAGAGAAAATTGAAAATAATGAACCAACTAATGAAAAATGGAAACCTCATTATCCTTGTCTTATCTGTGATGAGGATCACTATACCAAAGAGTGCCCACATCAGTCTGAGGTCTCTAAATTTTTCAAAGGTTCACCCACACTCGTTGTCTTGAAGGATCCTTTTCCTACTCAAGATAGCAAAATGATAGGATCTTCTTCAAATTCATTGGCAGATATTTTAATGATGTCTGAGATTATGGTTGCGACATGATCTCAAGACTATGGAACTAAAAATATTGTAACTGGTAAAGAGACAGAAAATTCTATTCAAACACCAGACGTATCTCCTTCAGTTTCTGAAAAACTTCATATCAAGAAACCTAATCCTGATCTAGTGATTAAACTGCCTGCTAAAGGTGTACTTCGAAAGTCAACTTTAAATCCACATGCACGAGCTGCTCAAAATTACAACATTGTTGAAGATTTGGAAATATCCCCTTCAGCAATGTTGGCCTTAGAAGTGCTACAATCATGTCCAGCACAAAGGAAATTACTATTATCAGCTATTGGAGTTATTGATCCATAGGATTCTAACCTCATGGTCTTTGATCTAGAAAATTTTACACCGAGACCCCCTCATCAAATGGCTTTTTAGATACCAGTATTAGTTAAATCAAAATGAGTCTTTTGTACTGTAATTGATGAGGGGGAATCTATGTGCATAATGTCGTTAAATTTTTGGAAAAATCTCAGTTCTCCAACACTCAACCAATCCCCAACAATCCTTAAAGCCTTTGATGGAAGAGAATTACATCCATACGAAATAACCCAGGATCTGCCTATAGAAGTAGAAGGAAAAACTATTAATCTAGACGTGGAAGTTGTTGAAGCCCCTCTTGATTACAACATTCTTTTGGGTCGTAGTTGGTCTCATGCCATGATTGTTGTCGTTTCATCCGTCTTTTAGCTAATCATGTTTCCTCATAAAAGAAAGAATGTGAAAATTGATCAGTTTTCATATTATTCATCAGACCCTACTTTTACAGACAGTATCCAACATGTTGGAAAAA
Source organism: Pinus albicaulis (assembly GCA_034641835.2). NCBI lineage: Eukaryota > Viridiplantae > Streptophyta > Pinopsida > Pinales > Pinaceae > Pinus > Pinus albicaulis. The sequence continues at coordinate 226,120,676 of CM076571.1, read as the reverse complement.
CGACTATCCTATATGAAGATGTTGGTGTAGGTTTATTAAAGGAATCCACTTTGATGGGAACTTTCTCTATGCCTCCACCCAATGTACCGCGTACCATTACCAACATCAACATGATCTCATCAAGCACTATACCATTTGATGACACTTGGGTATTGCCTTCTAGATCAGAACTAGACTCTTTCAATGGCAAGATGCCTTTGATTCCTTTTTAAATGGCATATGGAGCAATACAGTCATGTTCTAACATAGTTTCAAATACTCCTGATCAAATGAATGTGATCACTGAAGAATCCTCTTCTCTATCAAGCTCAGCCTTGACATCACTTTTCGATCCCTTTAAACATGTGTTTCACACTGATGAAGGTATTTGAGAATTTTTGTCTTTGGATGAATTACCTTGGGATGATCTACATCATAGATCTTCATTTTTACCTGCTCTTGATAATTTTGAAAACTATTTTTCATCTATTTTTACAATTTATTATGTCGAGGAACCACAAAATTCAATATTGATTACAATTTTGGATTCTGAGACTAATTTGGGAAATATTTCTACAATTTTTCCTATCGACATACCAGTTAAACCTGGAATTATTGAAAACATTTATATATGTGCTTCTTGTACTATTTAAGATATTAACACATACAAAGCCCTATTTCAAGAATTCTAAGACATATTTGTCTGGTCTTACGAAGAGATGACAGGAATCGATCCTAATATTGTCATTCATGAAATTAAGATATACCCGGATGCAAAGCCTATTAGACAAAGATTACATCCAATAAATCAGTGAAAAGCTGCAGCTATCAAAGCTGAATTTGAAAAAATATTATGAGCAGGATTTATTTATCCAATTCCATTGACAGATTGGGTATCTAATATAGTTCTCGTTACAGAGAAACAAGGGACTATACAAGTATGTGTCGATTATAGGGATATTAATAAAGCATGTCAAAAAGACAATTATCCTACCCCCTATGTCGACCAAATTATCGATTATTGTGCCGGAAATGAAATTTTATAATTTATGGATGGATTTTTTGGGTATAATCAAATCAACATACTCCCTACCGATCAACCAAAAACATAGTTTATATGTCCTTAGGGAACATTTTCTTATTCAAATTACCTTTCGAATTAAAAAACGCTGGTGCAACTTTTCAAAGGGTTATGTCTTATGCTTTTCATGATATCAAACATATTGTACAGCCTTATCTAGATGACTTACCTTCTCACTCTTTACACAAGGACGATCATCCTACACACTTACGAGCTATTTTCATGAGATGTATGCATTAAAAGATTCGTTTGAACCCACACAAATGTATTCTTTTGTGTTCAATCAAGACGATTACTAGGATTCATCATTTCGAAAGCTGGCATTCGTGTCGACCCCTCGAAGGTTTAGGCCATCATCAACTTACCTCCTCCTTCCACGCTTCGCCAACTCCAAAGTTTGCAAAGGAAAGAAAAAAAATTTTGTAGGTTTATCCCAAACTATGCTGATTTAACAAAAGGTTTTACCCAGTTGTTGAAATAAAGTGTTCCTTTTATTTGGGATGAGATTGTTGATAAATATTTGATGCACTAAAACACGCGTTAACCCATGAACCATTATTTCATCCACCCAATTACCACCAGAACTAATTTTTATACTTAGTTGCCTCTGATTCCACCATTGGAATGGTTTTGTTTCAAGAGGATGAATCTCACGATGATCATGTGATCTATTATCTAATTTTGAATCTTAACTTAACGAAAATCAAATATTCGCATGTGGAGAAATTGGCCTTGGCAACAGTTCAAGCTGTCCAACGATTCTATCACTCCATACTGTTACGTAAAAAACCTGTGATATCTAATTACAATCTGATGATGTATATTTTGACAAAACAACTACAGGAGGGAAAATACTCTAAATGGATTGTCATCCTACAAGAGTTTGATTTGGAATTCGAGAAATCTAAATCAAAGAAATCACTGGTGTTTGAAAAACTTATGTGTGACTTTCCCAATACTGAGACAAAAACCATGGTAGAGAATCCTATCGCAGATGAATCTCTATTTTTTATTAGTACTTTAGATCAATGTTATGTAGATATCATTATATATCTTCAAACCCAAGCCTTTCACCCAGAGCTTTCACGTTCAAATCGATGAATAATTCGATATCAATCCCAGCAATACAGTATTGTTGGAGACACTCTTTATCGTCGTGGTGCAGATTCTATTTTTCGACTTTGTATAACTCAAGAAGAGGCTAAAAGGGTTTTGAATGATTTCCACTATGGAGCATGTGGTGTTCATATGTTTTGGTTTGCCACAGCCCAAAAGATATTGTGCTCTGATTATTTTTGGTCATCGTTATTCAAAGGTTGTATTATTGTGGTCCGAAAATGCCACAGCTGCCAAATTTTTGATCAGAAGATGTGTGCGCCTCCAGCTCCTCTTCACCCAATCATTGTCGTCGGTCCTTTTGCAAAATGGGGCATTGATTTCATTACATGTAACCCTCACTCAGTCGGGGGGCATGGGTATATTATTCTCGCTGTAAATTATTTTACCAAATGGACCGAGGCAATGCCTACATTTGCGGCAGATGGAAAAACTGCAGCTACTTTCATATTCAATCATGTGATTACTTGTTTCAGTGCACCTCAAGCTATTATCACAAACCATGGGATTCATTTTCAAATATAATGATGACCTAACTTTCTGATCAACTTGGCCTACGTGATAGGATATTCTGACACATAGGAAATAGTTAATAATAACTTAGTCTAGTGTAGAGTTAGGTAAAGTGTGTTTCTTTACCATGTACATTTGTAACTTATAATCTGACGGTCACGATTTGTAGTGATCCGACGGTTATCTCTCACCTCGATATTAACGGCACTTGATCTGTGGCTTACCACCCGATTGGTCCATGATCTCTATTTAAAGAGCATGGAGGGTCATTTTTCCGATAACCGTTTATGAGAGAAACATATGTAACTTTTCTTTTATATTAATAAATTCTCTGAAGTGGCCGCGTTGGCTCAAGGCGTGGACTGTTTCCCTCTTTGAGGGTTTTAACCACGTGATTATACCGGTGTACTGATTTGTGATCTATTTGTGAGCGGTGACCTTTGGTTCTTGATCTACGGAACTTACCCTGTAAATTCCTACATGGTATCAGAGGTATTTTGAGGGCCGCGTCCATTGTTGATCAAAATCTGAAGCCGGTTTGACTGCATGCGAATTTCGTTTTGTAGATCTACTATTTTTGAACTTTTTTGGGCTTGGAGAACTACTCGGTTGTGACTGGAGCATCTGTTACAGTGAGGAATGCCTTTCGTTTCATGCAAAAAGGTTTTTGGCTACCCAAGTTATGTCAGTTTATATCTGGAGGTATGAAGCCTCTATTGTGCAGTTATATTTGTTAATAGTTCTGCTTATTTCGGTTTTTTTCCTGTATTAAGGTTTTCTTTATTTGTCGGATCTATACCCTCTTCTCTATGTATGCTCTTTGTTTTGCACCCTGTGTGTTCTCGGAAAATCAGAAACAGGAAAAAGGGATTTTTTTTGCTACATATTCTCTTTCCCCGCGTCTTTGTGCGATCTCAGGAAATCAAAAATAGTGAAAAAAAGTGATAGTTTCCGGTAAGGCTAACCGAGAATCTAACATTCTGTCAGAAGGCTTTGCATTTCATTTTTTTTTTGCTCATTTTTTGTGAGGCAAGCACACCTCCAACAACAACAACAATAATAATAATCCCCCCTTCCTCCTTTCTAAAATAACATAATCCTTTTACTATCTCACTTGGTGAGGGGTTAGTTTATGAGAATAGAGGTCTTGGGTTCAAGTCTCCTTCTCAAGCTTCTTTTGTAAAAAAAAATTGTTCAAAGGGGCGAAATTTTTTTTTTAAAGAGCCGCACTTCATCCCATTTCCCGTAACTATTCGGCATCTACAACTCAGTTTTTTTCAAAAGGCATAAATTCTTCATCCGGAAGCCGTTTTTCAAGCCCGGTTTTTTTAAACGGCCTAATTTTTCGAGAACTTTCCATTGGAGTAGTTAGTTTCAAATTTTCTCAGCTTCAGTTTTTTTTTAAAAAATGGAAAGTGCATGCCTAGTTATTCTTAACAGCACCAATTATTTACAATGGCTACCTCACATGGTAGATATACTTAGAAGTAAAGGGCTTTATAGAATAGCCATAGGGCTAGAAACTAAACCTTCTGATGATGATAAAGTTGCTAAATGGGAAAATAAACAAGATCAAGCACAAGGGTTGATAGGAATGTCCATTGCTCAAGATCTTTGATTTCATATCCTTGACATTGACACCCCTCATGAAGCCCTGGACAAGCTAAATACTGTTTTTGGCATTCAAAATCAAATCAGGGTCCATCAGCTTGAAAATGAGTTGCTTACTTTGGACCCCAATAATTTCTCCTCTATTGAAGATTTTTTGTCCAAATTCAAGACCCTCAGAGTTCTTTTAGAAGGTTGTAAGGTCAAAAAGGAGGATGGTAGCCTCATCTATTGCATTCTTACTAAGATTGGCCCTGCATACTCTGTATTTTTTTCCGCCTTCTATTCCACTAGAGAAGTCATCATTTCTTCAGGAACCACCTACAAGAATCTCTCTTTTGATGCCTTTTGTGATTCTTTGATAAGATAACAAGAAAAAATTTTACACCTTGGTCTTATCACTGCTGGAAATGCTTCTAAGAAAGCCTTAGCAGCCCAACATCAATCATATCAAAAGAATCCCAAGAAGCAGTATCCTAAAAAGTATGGTCCGAAACCAAACAAGGGTCCTAAGCAATTTCAGCCACAAACTGAAAAAGCAACTCACCAAAATGATAAGGCATATAAAAACAAAGGAAAGAAGACAGATAGACATTGCAACTTTTACAATCGTGATGGCCATTTAGAGTCCAAATGTTTTAAGAAGATGGAAGCCTTAGAAGCAGCAATGAAGAAGCACAACATCAATTTGGAGCACTCTTCACCTTCATCTTCAGGAATGGCACTTTCTGCTTGTGGTTGTCAAGCATCAAGATCTAGTTATGCATTAAATGTATCTTCCTCTTCTCATTCTCATGAGTGGCTCATTGATTCTGGAGCTTCTTATCACATGGCCAAAAATAAAGCCATGTTTTTTTCTTTAAATGATTGTAACACCAAACATATTTATGTTGGTGATGATAGATCTCTTAGTGTTGTAGGATCTGGAACCATTCATCTAGATAATGGTCAGTTTAATGATGTACTATGTGTTCCTACCTTGTCATGCAACCTTCTATCTGTTTATTAGATAACTCATTCAGGTGAAGGGAAAATAGTATAATTCTCACCTCATGATGTTGTAATCAAGGACCTCAAAGATCCTAAACATGTTTTAGCTACTGGAATTGCTGATGATTCCACAAGGTTGTATAAGTTTGAAAACTTTGGGTTATCATCTCTTCCCTCTGTTTTTGTTACTCATAATGATGATGTGAGCAAAATTTGGCATGAAAGATTTGGTCACTTAAACTATCGCTCTCTTCAAACTCTATGTAAGGAAAATATAGTGATAGGCCTTCCTATGGTATCTTTTCAAGATGGTGTTTGCTTCGGATGTGTACTCGGAAAACATCATCAGGATAGTTTTGACAAACGTGCCTCTTGGCACGCTTCAGCCCCTTTGCAGCTTGTGCATAGTGATTTATGTGGTCCACTTCCTGTTGTTTCTTTCTCTAGTTACAAGTACTTCTTAACCTTCATTGATTATTTTTCCAGACACACTTGGGTATATTTTTTAAAACTCAAGAGTGAAGTTTTTAACATGTTTTTGAGAAACAATCTGGACATCAAATTCTTAAGTTAAGATCAGAAAATGGCGGAGAATATGTTAACAACAAATTTATCAACTTCTGCACTGAGCATGGCATTCAATTCCAACATATTATTCCATATACTCCACAACAAAATGATGTAGCTGAAAGGAAGAATCGCACCTTAAAAGAAATGGCTAATTGTATGCTTCAATCTAAAGGACTTGGTCTCAATTTTTGGGCAGAAGCCATTAACTGTGCAAATTACATAGTAAATCATACTCCTACTAAGGTTTTAAAGAATATAACTCCAGAAGAATCTTAGAGCTCAATCAAACCAAATGTAAGTCACTTTTGTGTTTTTGGAAGTGATGCTTAGGCCCATATTCCAGATGCGAAACATAAAGCCTTAGAACCTAAGAGTGAAAAATGTATCTTTGTTGGATATTCTGAAGATGTCAAATGATTAGACTTATTCAACCCAAATCCAAAAATATAATCATTAGAATAGATGTAAATTTTGATGAAAATATATCGGCCTGCGAGCCTAGTTCGGCGGGTGTGCCACCTTTGGCCTGCGAGCCTGATTCGGCATATGTGCCACCTCTCTCTCTCTCTTATATTTTTAATAGCATTCCTTCTAGTTCAGGTGATTACAGCGAGGATGAAAATCCTCCTCCAGCTCATGAAATTGTTCCTTATACTCCACTGCTTCCAAGATGGGTCCGCCCTTCTCAGGATGCAGCAAGTTCTCTTGCAGGTGACCCTACCAATCGACAATGTACACGTTCTCAATTCGAAAGAGCCTCTCCTTATTAGCTCAAGTTCCAGAAAAACTTGATCCAGAAACCTTTGAAGAAGCCTCTGATCATCCAGATTGGGATGAAGCTATGAATGAAGAGTATCGTTCCTTATTGGCAAACAATACTTGGGATCTTTCTCCTCTTCCAAAAGGAAGAAAACTTGTCAGATGCAGATGGGTTTACAAAACAAAGTTTGGACCAGATGGAAAAGTGGATAGACATAAAGCTCGTCTTATCACTAAAGGTTTTTCATAAGTTGAAGGCATTGACTATACTGAAACCTTCTCCCCTGTTGCCAAAATGAATTCTATCCACCTTGTTCTTTCCCTTGCTACCTCCTTTAAATGGGAAGTCCATCAGATGGATGTTAAATCCGCCTTCTTACATGGAGATTTGCATGAATAAATATACATGGAACAACCCCCTGGCTTTATCCAAAAATACTCCAGCCTTTTTTGTCACCTTAGGAAGTCTCTCTATGGTCTCAAACAAGCTCCTCGGGCTCGGTATGCCAGAATGGATATATTTCTCTTAGGTAATGGCTTTTCTAGGTGTCATTCTAACAACACTGTCTACACCAAGAAGGTGGGTAATTCCTTCACCATCCTTATTCTTTATATTGATGATCTTATCCTTACTAGTAGTGATCCAAACCATATAAACCATGTGAATTATAGCCTCAAAAAGAAGTTTGAAATGACAGACTTAGGACACTTGCATTATTTCCTTGGTCTTCAAGTCTTGCAATCCAAGGAAGGCATTACCCTCTCTCGGTCCAAGTATGCCTGTGATCTTCTACACCACTTTCACATGGAAGACTGTAAGCCTACCCCTTCTCCCTTTCAATCTGGAGTCAAGCTTTCAGTCAACTGTACTACCCCTGAAGTTGATGCTACCTTATACCGCAAATTTTTTGGTAAACTTATGTATCTAACCCATACTCGTCCTGACCTTTCCTTTTCTGTTGGTCTTGTCACTCGGTTTATGCACCAACCTCATGAAATTCACTAGAAATCAGCTAAAAGAATACTTCGATATATTTTAGGTACAGTTCAGTTCGGGATTCATTACAGTGCAGGAGCATCTCCCTTGTTCATTGGTTTCACTGATTCTGATTGGGCTGGTGACCCTGATGATCGGAAGTCCACTGGAGGATATGTATTCACTCTTGTTTCAGGACCTATTACTTGGTCTTGTAAGAAAAAAAGTGCCATCTCCCTTTCTTCATCAGAAGCAGAGTATTGTGGTGCATTTGAAGCCAGCAAGGAAGCCATGTGGCTTGTCAAATCCTGTCTGAATTTAGTCTTCATCAATAGCATCCAACTGCACTTTGGTGTGATAATCATAGTGCCATTCAGCTATGTAAAGATCCATTTCAGCATCTGCGTATGAAAAAAATTGAACTCCATATACACTTCATCAGAAAGCTCATTCATGATCATGTTCTTGAAGTACAGTATTGTCTGACCAATGATCAAGTAGTCGATATCTTTACGAAGGCTCTCACAGAAGCAAAGTTTACCAAAATTCGATCCATGCTTGGAGTTCAGGAAAGTTGTCATTAAGGGGGATAGGCTCTAATGCCTCCTTTCTTCTCCTATTATGTCACTTTTGTAAATCCTTCAATCCTCTCCCAATTTGTTCTTAAGCGGGGATGTTAGGATATTTCGACACATAGGAAATAGGGTCCTTTTGTGTCACCTTTTTAAATCCTTCAATCCTATCCCAAGTTGTTCTTATGGGGGGATGTTAGGATATTCTGACACATAGGAAATAGTTAAGAATAACTTAGTCTAGTTTAGAGTTAGGTAAAGTGTGTTTCTTTACCATGTACAGTTGTAACTTATAATCTGATGGTCACGATTTGTAGTGATCCGACGGTTATCTCTCACCTCGGTATTAACGGCACTTGATCTGTGGCTTAACACCCGATTGGTCCATGATCTCTATTTAAAGAGCATGGAGGGTCATTTTTCCGGTAACCGTTTATGAGAGAAACATATGTAACTTTTATTTTATATTAATAAATTCCCTAAAGTGGCCACGTTGGCTCAGGGCGTGGACTGTTTCCCTCTTTGAGGGTTTTAACCATGTGATTATACTGGTGTACTGATTTGTGATCTGTTTGTGAGCAGTGACCTTTGGTTCTTGATCTACGGAACTTACCCTATAAATTCCTAAACTACGCCATGATAATTATACTCCATATTACCCACAGGCTAATGGTCAAGTTGAAGCTGTCAACAAGGTTTTAACCACCATGATTAAAAGAATTATCAAAACTCACAAAACAAATTGGCATACCATGCGTTTTTCGGCACTATGGACATATCGAACCTCTGCAAAAACTGCTACAGGTTTCACTCCTTTTCAACTGGTCTATGCTTTAGAAGTTGTGTTACCAATTGAATGTGAAATATCGTCACTCTAGTTAGCCATTGAGTTGTTACCAGCTACCTCTGAAGAGGAAAAATGCTTTTTATACTTAGCAAAATTAGATGAGACTCGGCGCACTGATGCATTGGCTGTCGAAGCTCATAAGAAACATGTGAAAGCGCAGTATGAACAAAGTGTTAACCCTCCTGTTTTTTTAGAAGGTGACCTAGTCTTAGTATACGATCAAGCTAACAATAACCTAGGCGCTGGAAAATTCGAACTGATGTGACATGGTCCCTACATTTTCAAGCGTGTGCTTGCAAAAGGAGCCTATGAATTGACTAATTATGAAGGGGTATCTTTAGATAAGATCATAAATGGTCTTTATCTTAAGAGATATTATGCTTGAATTTCATGTGAAGATATCTCTTGCACAATAGTTACTTTTTAGAGTGCCATAGATTAGAAAAGTGTGCCTATATTATTTTTGATATTACTACTATCACTGCTTACCTTGATTGCTCTTGATATTGCAGATGTCGACATCCCTGCAAACATACATTGGTTTTGCGGATGGTGCCTGTTGTAAAACATGGAATATCTCTTCTACGACTTGGGTTATCTATTCACCCACCGATGAGTTAGTTTCTATTCATGGGGTATGCCTTGGTCAAACAACAAAAAATATTGCATAATATAGCGCAGTCATTAAGTTATTATCTGATGCAATTTCATTTGGTATTCGACGTTTGATTATTAGGTTGGATTCAGAACTCGTTGTATTACATTTAAACAGGGTATATGCCATTATAAATCTAGTGTTATTGAGATTATTTGTGAAGGTTCATCTCTTGGAACGATAATTTGATGACATCAAATATCAACATATTTCAAGAAATTTAAACACATTGGCCAATGCATTAGCTAATAATGTTTTAAATAGACATTTACAACATTAACATATTAAACCAAAACAACATTCAATCCATGTTAAACAAGATACTCATAGAAAGTAGTATTTTCATTAGTATAGATAGATTTGTTTTCAAAAAATATTACATCGTCTATTATCATAGGTTCAAACACCTTATGATCTAATAGATACTGATACAAAAAATAAAAGTTGTTGATCCACAATGATCATCCACTATCTGTGATGATGATCATGGTAATAGACTATGGCACGTGCCACCTTGCGCAGAAATCTCCTAAACTGTCCTGGAACACCTATCAGATGTCTTTGAAGCTTGAGAGGAATATCATCTATTCCCATCTCAGGAATTTCTATGGTTAACTACTCCAGGTTGTGTTCCATATCTGCTAGGATCTCTGCTACATGTTCCTGTGCAAGTGATATAGGTTGTGCTTGTTGCCTATCAAAGCGGTGAAGTGTAGCTAGTCGTCATGGACCGACATCTGCATTTAAATATTTTTGTCAGTATTGGACGATAAAAAAAAAAAAATTTAGATTAAATACATAAAAATATTTATCTTACCTGATTCGTCTCACTATGCCCCTAGAGGCAAATACATCTCAGGATCACCTATGTAACCCATTCCTGCATAGGGGAAGTCTTCGATGGTGAAGACTTGATTCCTGAGCCACACAAAATATGCCAGAGTGAACCAAACCACTGAACTCCCATCGCCACCATGGCAAGCCATCAATGCCACTCATTGTACCATCTGAGGTTCCCCACGATCTACTGGAATCAGCTGAGGAGTGAGAAGTGGGATCCTCTTTGAAGAAAATGAAATGAGAATGGTGCCATAACAAAAGTTTTTCAACTTTGCATTCTTTGCTCTATTTAATTGGCCTTTCATATTGGCCAATACTCCTTCGCACCAGTTAAATATGGTCCCTCTGAAACACTCTACTATGGTCTGCATTTGGGATTTAGTGGCCACATGTGGAGCTACACTCCCGCACAATCTGGTTACTGTAAATGAAATCACTTTTAGATCCAATCACAAGATGGTTTTAATATCTATGCAACTATCCTTTAAGTCTGCCTCATCACTGCAATATTGTTCTTTGTAGCTGGCAATAGGAAGGCCTCCCTGTCTGGCCCAAAACAAGGATATGCTTCCTCCTCTCCGAGACAATCTAGTGAGGAAATAAATGTCCTTTAGCTCAATTTTGAGCCGATGGTCACCAATGATGAAGCATTGGTCTTGAACTTACCATTCATTTACGATCCATGTCATCAACTCTACTTGTGATTTCATACCTTGGATAGCCCAGAACTTATATAAACCACAATTCTGCAGTGCACGGATTGTTGCAAGATCTTCCATGGCTTCATTGTCTATAGCCTCATGTTCATGTTCGTGCCATTCCAACATGGTGGAACAACCTACAAACAAACACATTTGAAATTTAAAAACCATTTGGATACAAAAATTGAACTATTTTTAAGAGAATTTGTGAATTTTATAACATTCACGACGCCCTGCATTTTTTGTGAGGAGACAGTGCAGACGTCCGCATGTGCCCCACACAAAAACTGCGGCAGCCCGATAGTTTTTTCATTAAAAAATTATCGGGGTCTACAATTATCGCATGCATGACCTGCGAACCCCCAAGAGCGCCTTTTTAAACACAAAATCCTCCCAAAAAATGAAATTAAGGCTAAAAAAGAAAAATGAAACTGATAGAAATGAAGATTAAGATGATGTGGATTACCTGGTTCTGACGATTCGAGGAATGGACAGTCAATTCTCCCGATATCTGTTCTGGAATGTTTTAGCCAAAAGCTCTCAATACACTACTCTAAACACAAAAGGTGAAAATGATTTTGTTTTGACTCCTTTTTATAGTTTTTAAATTAATAAAATATTTTATTTTATTTATTTTTCACTTTAAAAGGCTATTTTTAAATATTTTTATTTCTTAGAACAAGTATGTGTAAGATTTTGAGTTTTTGTGCAGGATACATGATTTTTTGGTGAGAAGAATTATTTTGACAGTGAGTATACCTTTATCATTTTTTCGGGCTCTTTAAAATTACGAAAAAATGAAACCCTGGAGTTCTCTTTTAAGCCCTTTTCAGACTCTCGAAATATGAAAATATTGCAGAGTACTTGACTATTTGAACTCATTAAAGTAAATGAACAGTCATCCCTTCAGTATAAGTTTACCCCTTTTTCGAACTGAAATGGACTAATTACGAAAAAAGGTATACGTTGACTAATCATGGTCAATATATTTCTCTCCTGCATTATTTTATCCTTTTTCGGGCCTGGGAGACTAAATTTATGAAAAAGAACAATCACAGATTTTACTTATGTTTTTTTGTTGACTCCCTAAAACTGAAAAATGTTGAGTTTCTCCTATACTGGACTCGTTAAAAATTAACAGTAAAAGACTTGTCGATTACAAAGAGGACCGAACCACTCCTTAGGGTTCAATTTAATACTAAGATGGACTCATCTGAAGAATGAGCTTACACAAACAAGAAAATGTTATCCTCCTCAATATTGTCGAAAATAAAGAGGTACTTGGTAGTAATTGTGGGGGAAAAAGAGAGAAAAAGAATCCAATTGTCACCCTTGTCTAGAAAGCAGTATGCCACTGTTGAACACAACACTTTGTCACACTTGTACCTGGGTTGGGAAATCCTTTGTCTAACAGTTAATCGAACCACATTGAAAGTCTTCAGCAAGTTTTTAGGTATTATTTTTAGTTCAAATGCTACCAAGCCATCTGTAGTGTCATTATGTGTTCAAGAGATAGTTCAAATAAACCATTCAGTGCAAACATTTGTCTCCATTCACGTTGACCATCCCTGAGTTAGTCCTTTCAAAAATTTCTTCAAAACTTGATTTAATGGTTTTGTGTTGTGGGCTTTCCTATGATGGATCACTTTCTATTGACGTCAGCTCATCATCTAGAAAGTTCATCTAGAATCCTATCAGTACCTTGGGATCTGCATGCATAATGGCAGGTTTCTCACCTTCGACAACAGGTTACATCATTGACCTTCGATTGGATGATTCTATGAGTGTTTGAATGCAAATCATTCATTCACACTTCATATATTATACTGGAGTACTTTGAGATCCATTTTCATTATTAGTTGTTTCTCTCACACTTGTTAACAGTTCACATCATTGATTGGTAATCAAGTGGTTTCTACCATGTTCGACTTCAACATAATCAATCACATGGATAGAATCGTACTAGTTCGAGAAGCATAAATCAAGACCCTAGATCTAGTTTCCACCATCGAGGCTGCGAGGAGTTTTATTATTCACGATACAGTAGACTAATCATGACAAATGGTTGCGCCCATACTATGTCTACTTTTGATGTAATATTGAAACCATATTTGTACTAGAACATTTAGTTAGTTTTGATCTGAGTATGGGAATGCCTACCTCAACGATGATATATATATATATATATATATATATATATATATATATATATATATATATATATATATATATATATATATATATATATATATTCATTGAATGTTTTTACAGGTTTTCGACCGGTGTCCCCAATCCAATCCTCGGAATGATAAAGCACTTCACTCTTCAGAACAACCTCAAACTTCGCACTTTAGGGGGCAATATGCTACGCATTATTTTGTCACCATGAAATTTGACTGTCCATATAGGTCTATATCTAACTATATTGTGCTCCCTTAGAAGTCAAAAACCCTAATGTTCCTAAACCAAGTCTTGGAATTGGAGAAAAGCTCTTTAAAACCCTTAAAATTCTACCTTCGCACTTTTTCTAGCCTTTTCCTGTGGGTTCATGGATACTTGGTCTATAAACTGTGGCAACCCCTGCACGTTATGCTACTAAAACCTACAAATCCCCGTAAAAGTTAAAATAAAATAAAAATTTAATTATAGAAGCCTAGTTGGTCGAATATTCTCCCAAGTGGAAGCTTCTAAAGGCGCGATCAGTTCGAGCTTTATCCCTCCACTCATGGAGCTTATCCCTTGGTCCATGGAGCTCAAATCCATTCATGAAAGGAATCCATCCCCCTCTTCATGGAACTGAAACTACCTCCATTTCTCTATAAATTGAGCTCAAGTTTCAGTCTCAACAGTAGATTCTACATACGTAGTAGACATACATTATAGTTGCTGAAGAAATTCCCAAGAGTGCATACTTTATACGCTAGTTGTTATTGTTATGAGAATGATCACACCCTTATTTCCATAACTTCGTGATGGTATCTAGAGAGGAAGGCTTTTCAAACTGAAGGAGGAACGATTGTTCAGGACCCCGAGAGAAATTTGTACGACATCAAGGCATCAGGTTGTAAGATTACTCTTTTTACAAAAGATAATACATATGGATCTCTTTTACTCATTGATATGTTCTTACGCTTATTGAATGACATCAATACTTAGACTCCTTGATCACTACGTTTGGTTAGCTTTTCTTGATTATTATATGTTGCAGATGCTTTGATTCTTTTGTCTTGTCTTTGATTGCAAGTTCTACTTACTGGAGAAGCCTCTCTGGAGTGACTAAATAAAAGACTGCATCAAGCGTTGGATTTCAAGGTAGGGGCATTTCCTCTCTCTTTTCTTACAATAATTCTAAATTGCAATTAATCTAGAGAAAAAGGTTTCCAAAAGGATGTTTGTTTCTAGCTATTTGTTGAATACTAGGGAGATCGCTCTTGTCCACAAGAGGGATTAATCTGCATAACACCTGTTCTAGAGGGATAAATTTCCAAATCATTTGATATTTCATTCATTAAAATATAAAGGATTCATCAATCAAATAATAGATATTAAATGGATCAGTTTGAAGATTAATGAATTGTTGGTCGAAGAGTATTATTCCCATCAAGCTTGAATCGAGAATGAAATGAAAGGGAGGGGTTGGTTGTTGGGCATCTGGGAATTATGTTCTTCTCCCTTATTTTTCCCCTCCCTTAAGGAGACATTTTATAATTCTTCCATATGTTACTTGTTATCACTACAAGAAAAAAGCACATTGGTGAGGGTCATGCTTGTGACAGACCTTTAAGGTCCATCACCAATGTCACATATGGTGACGGTCATTTAAAAACCATCACTGTAAGTGTATATAGTGATGGTCCTTTATGGTCCGTCACCAAATACATTTTCATTGACACTTTTGGTGAGGGTCATAAAAGGCCCATCACGAATTCTCTCTTTGGTGACACTTCTAGTGACGAACTTTTAATGACCCTCACCAATGCTCTTTTTGTTACTTTTGGTGACGGTCAAAAAATGTCCGTCATCAATGATCACTAAAAGCCGTCACTGTAAGTGTATATAGTGATGGTCCTTTATGGTCCGTCACCAAAGACATTTCACTTTTGGTGAGGGTCGTTAAAGGCCCATCACTAATTCTCTCTTTGGTGACACTTCTAGTGACGAAATTCTAATGACCCTCACTAATGCTCTTTTTGTTACTTTTGGTGATGATCAAAAAATGTTTGTCATCATTGATCATTCCAATGAGTTTTTGATGACGCTATGTGCCTGTTAATATATTTTTTGTCAAAAGATAGCGATTTAATACCATTATTGTGGAGCATTTTTTATAATATGTCCAAGGCCATAGTGGTTAGGTTCAGTAAATTTTTTAAGAAGTAATAAGCGTGTATCATTTCCCTCAAGTAATGACTAGTTGAATAGAGATTTCCTATGAGTCAACACATGATTCATATCTATTATTTTTATTATCTAGAAAATTCCATTTAGATAAATTTCCACTATTGTGTGTAGGAAATATATTATTTAATACATAATCGAGCTCTGACAATTCTATTAATGAGACAGACCTAACAATCCTCAACAATCTGAGCACACCTTAAATTAATGCTTTGGCACACACTAACATTTCTTAACACCCCACATGTCTTGGAACATCTTTGTACCTATAACATATTGTGATGACACTGACGCCCAAGCACATGGTGGCATGTGCTAGCACAACATGGAACTCTCCTATCATGTGTTGGCATGCTGCATATAGTCCCTAGCATGCCCTGGAACACCTTCGTTGAATGCATTGACATACATTAGAACTTGGCACACAATGCCACTTGGCATGTATTGGGACCTATTATTAGTGTGCATAGCATGCCCCTTTTCAAAAAGATAAAGTCTTGACTTATTAACCCTCTTATTGGTTCTTCCTTTTGTTGCCTTGACACATATTGATATACCCTGGCACCCTACGCCACATCCTTAGACCTAGCATGCATTGGCATATCTTGACACTATTAATTGGCACATGATATAATTAGCACACCCTGGAACTCCCAAGCACACTTTGGGAATTCTTAACATGCCTTGATATTCCCTAGCATGCCTTACCAATGCTTAGCATACCTTTTCACTCCCTCCTTGGCATGAAAACTAACACTGACCATTAACACTAGTCTCTGGCAGTACACGTTCCTCATATTCATTGAATTTTTACCTAGTGCTCCCTTAATGTTTTTTCCTAGTAGTGCTTAACACTCATCAACATGCATTATCACTCTCTAGCACACCTTAGCACTCTTCAACATTCCCTTCCACTTCATAACATGCATAACACTAGTCCCTGACACATATTGGCACTTGGCACGTGTTGGCGCTTGGAAATTCTTAGCATGTATGGAATACGTTGAAATTCCTTGGTATGATTTAGCATGGTTTAATATTAAACTTATTTTTGATGATCAATTGTTGGAAAGTAGATGATAAGCAACAAAGGAATACTTGGCACTTAGAATGCACTAAGACTTTGCACTTGGCACCTATTGCCACCTAGTGTTAGTGTACCTAGCATGCCCCTCTTGGAAAAGGTAAATTGATGACTTATTAACCCTCTTATGTGTTCATTTCCTTGTAGTTTAACTTTTTTCTCCCTTTTGTTGTCTTGAAAGTCCCTGACACGCATTGACACACCCTTGCACATCTTGGCATGCCTTATCACTTGGCACATCTTAGCATGTTTGACATGTATTCCCACTATCTGGCACATCAAGGGGGTGAAGAGATATGTATTCCTAAAGTAGGTCGAGTACGAGGGCCAATTAAGGGTTGCTAAAGGGAGGTCATGATCATCCTCCAAGAGCAAGATCATCATGCGAGGGTTCAGAAGAATGTTTCATACCTTAATGGTCGGTTTGCGCTGGGAAGTAGGATGGCATATTGTTGGTTCTCTTCTGGCAGATCAAGCTTAAGAGAGGTTTCTCATGAGAATCTGGGCATGTGATTTCAATGGTGTCTTTGTGTGAAGGCCGCATCAAATTATGAAATGTTGAAATTTGCAACAAGAAACAATGAGATTGGAAACCAGAAAAGACAAAAAAAAATGCACCCACACTAGTGAGGAATTTTGATGCACCAGGAGTGAGGAATGTGGGGCATCTAATTTATTTTTCCCCTAAATAAATTGGACAATAAATTGTAATTTCATCTCATAACAACTTGTGTCAGTTAATTAAGTCATGATGACCGAGTTAGCTCAAGAAATTCAAGTTGAGGGTCTAATATGAGGCCTCTAGAGGGATTCTAATATTTTTGGGGTCTAGTTGAAGTTACTGCATTAGTGGGGTGCAAGTGTAATGAACTCAATTAAATGAGTTAAAATCAGTTTAACTAGTTCTAACTGAGTGATGAGCTAGTGAGAGGTCCAATGAAATAAGTTAGATTTAATTCACAATGAGTGATCAATCAAATAACTGATAATTCACTATTAATAGTTGCATGCATGTCAGTTCGAGGAATACCCAGTTGAGACAAAGGTTAAAGGGAACATAACTATCATTTTTATTCAGAGAAAATTTCCCATGTGCAATTATAAAGTCATTGGGATGCCATGATGGATTGCGCAATCAAGGAAGATTGATTTTCCTAATTAATAAGGATTTAATTCCCTAGGAATTGAATGAGCAAGGCAAGTTGAAGTAAGGATGAGAATTGGCTAAGTACTAGACCGAGTTTGCCTAGATCAATGGGAGACAATTGACAGAGTGTTGGAGAATCTCATGATAGATTAAGCATTTTATTGTTTCATGATTCCTTAACTTAATACACAATAGAGATAGAGGAGTTTTGATTAGTTACTTTCCCCAAATACATCATGTTGTTGTGCGATTGATAATTTATTTCTCTTACTTATATATGATTGTGCGAT
Source organism: Pinus albicaulis (assembly GCA_034641835.2). Classification (NCBI taxonomy): domain Eukaryota; kingdom Viridiplantae; phylum Streptophyta; class Pinopsida; order Pinales; family Pinaceae; genus Pinus; species Pinus albicaulis. The sequence goes on along the minus strand of CM076571.1, from coordinate 226,102,550 downwards.
CGTGTTTTGTTTCTGTAAATTGTAGGAAGGATTCAATATCTTGTTTTAGTAGATTACAAGATCAAATTGAATCTCGTTGGTTAGATTTTCTACATGGCATCAGAGCAGGAATTTTTTTTTGCGGCGAGTTTGTAGAGAATCTTTGAAGTTTTGGTGTAAAATTTTCGAAAACAAATAGAATATTTGGATTCCTTGCAAAAATCTACCCAATTGGAAAAAAAAAAAATTGGTAAAATCAGAACTCGGATGAGGGAGATATCATCGATTTAAAATCAACTCTTTTTTAGAAACTTTTTGTAACTTTGGGACAATTACACTGTGCGCGAGTCAAGAACCTATATGCACTTGAGGTACCAGATGCATGCAAAGCTTTGAGGAGAAAAGCAGAAGTTAGAGACTTGGTGGTTTAGAGGGAGCATAAATTACCTCTCAATATGCATCCTCATGAGAAGCAGTCTCAAAAGGTTGTGGAGTAGATGCCACAATTGGAGAAGCGGAGAGGAGACCGAGTGGAAGCATCCACTCAAGCAAAGACCTCCATGAGGGGGAAATTTTGAGCCAAATGGGAAGAGGGAGCAGCCATACCTCAAGGTGTAATGTGGGGTTATGCGTAGACATAATCCCAAGATAAGAAATTTGGGCAAGGTCCATTGAGATGGCGTGTCTCATGGATCGAACCTAGCTACAAGGAGCCCACAGTACAGCAGTAGCAGGAAGGATCAGTTAGATTGATGTAGTCAGATGTCAGCAAGAAATAAATCAAAGTTACAGATGTAAAATACTGGAGCACAAATAAAATTAGCAATAGTTCAAAGGGCATGGATGCAGATGTCAGCAGCAGTGCAGAGAATCCAGTACTAGACAGGTGCAGTAGCTAGCAGCAATCAGAAGACTCTGATGAAAAATGCATTGTACTGATTCAATTTTTCAGAGGCTATTCAGTTTCAGGATTTGCAGATGCAAACAACACTAGAGAAGTTTAGCATGCAAAACATTCCAAAGGTACCGGATGGGGATAGATTGAATTCCTTTCTTGTTGAGAGGGAGTGTTGAAATTTGCAACAAGAAACAGTGAAATTGGCGACTAGAAAGGACAAAAAAAAATGCACCCACACTGGTGAGAAATTTTGATGTACCAAGAGTGAGGAATGTGAGGCATCTAATTTATTTTTCCTTAAATAAATTGGACAATAAATTGTAATTTCGTCTCATAACAACTTGTGTCAATGAACTAAGTCATGATGATTGAGTTAGCTCAAGAAATTTGATTTAAGGTGATCGAGGTGGATATTAGTGGCCACCCACCTATTCCACTTGGGCCCTAGCCATTGTCTCTTTCAGTTTTTTAGTTTCCTTAATTATAGCACAATTTACTATTTTTGTCAGTTTTTCGGGTCTTGAACTTTCGAAGTCGTTTTGAGGCCCCAAACGATGTTTTTTGGGCATGAAAGGTTTGGCAATTTCATAAAAATCATATTAGTGGTTGTATTCCTCGGATAGATATTTCTAACGAGGTATCATGTGCGTCAAACGAATATCATATGACCAAGTTACGACCCCAGGAAGTTGGCTGCACAACTAACCCCAACGGGGCCCATAAAATCTTGGTGTTACATCTCCTCATGATAGGGTTTTGGTTGTTTAGGGTTTTATCTTATTTCAAATAATAAAAATACCCTTGAGCCTTGGTTTTTTAGGGTTTTATCAATGAATAGGTGGGAAGTTACCCTCGAAACCCTTTCCCTAAGATAAAATAAAGAATGGGACTTGCTTTCCTTTTAATCAAGGGAATTACCTTCTAGGGAGAGAGGAGGGGGATTGAAGGGTTGAGGGAGAAGAATAAGACTTATGAAGGAAGTTCTCAATCCCTAAAATCCTTTGGGAACTTGGATTCCCAAATGGTCCTTGATGAAAGGCCTTTGACACCAAATGGGACCACACGGGGCCAAGTGGACCCAGCCCAGGTTCAGGGATGGAATTTAGTAACAAATGATGTTCCTATCCTGGACAAGGTGATGGGAAAGGATCAGACAAGTGTTTTTACTTTGATAGGTCAAATTGATCCTACTAGGTTCTATCCTTGGGAAAACTTAGGCAAAACTTGATCTTAGAGCTAGGGCTTGAGGTATCCGGAGAGTCAACCGTCGGAATTGGCCCAAGTTCTGAGGAGAGTGAGGGCACCTAGCAACGCAACTGCCTCTAGGAGATAGAATTTTTACTCTAGCTAGATTCCTGGGAAATTGTTGCCCTAGGTGACCTAATGGGGCTAGACCTAGGGAATGTGAAAATTTCTTAATCGAAGAAACCCTATTGCAGTATCTTGATTTACTTCTCCTACTTGAATTAAGTTACAAGTTAATTTCTGAAATATTCAATAAATTAGCGAAGTAAATAGTAAATACAACTAGCAACCTACACATACAAATCAAATATTGAATAACATGCTCATAGACAAAGTGACACACGGATTTTCCGGACAACTATCCCCGGAAAAAAACCCAATGTGGGAAAATCGGTGTAGCTAGCTCTGGAGGATTTTCATTATTATGCATAATCTAAGTACAACAATCCTGGGCACCAAAACTGGTTCACCCAACAGAGAAATAAAAATAGCAGTAATACGTTGCTCGGAATCCCTCTACGTCAGCCTAACTGGCCTGCGTCAGCCTCTGCGCTGCTCAGTAAGGGCCTGTGTCACACCTGAAGGGCTTACACTGCCCCTGCGCTGCCCTGACTGGACCTGCGTCAGCCTTGCGTGGCTCCTGCTGCCCCTGCTGGGCTCTGGATGGACTGCGTGGCTTTTGTTGCCCCTGTTGGGCTCTGGCTGGACTGTGTGGCTTCTGCTGCCCCTGTTGCTCTGGCTAGCTAGAATGCTTAATTATAAAAATCATAGGTAAGAAGGCACTGGCGAAAGGCAATGCATAACAGTCAGAAAAATTGAAGAAATGAAATGAAAATAGATCAATATTGTCCACAAATAACTGAAATAGCTCAATGGGACTAGAGAGTAAAATCTTTGACAACAACATTAAGTGCTTATAGAATCAGCTAAGAGAATAGAGGAGATTGATTCATGAGGTTAAAATGTTGTATAATTGTTGGCACAGGAAAACTGTAGAATTGTTAGAGTAAATACCTACAAGTACCATTAGTTGGTGATCATCGATAATCATTTCATTTCATCAAATACCCTGATGAATGGGCCTTACAAGCTATTTGTGTAGACAAACCCCACAAAAGCTGTGTGATGGAAAAATATTCACACTATATTGAAGAAAACACCTACAAAATAAGGATGACATTTCAAATCGGGCAAGAAACAATAGAGAGATAGACATCGAAAAAGTTAAAATGCTACGGAAACAGGAAAGCAACTAGGTAGCATGGTAGAAAGCACAACAAAGAAAATTATAAAAATGGAAAACCCTACAAATTAGCACCCATCCAAACATCACCACAACTTTTTTCTTCAACTCGAAATCTCCAAATTCATCAAATTATATCCTGTATTCAAACCCGATCCTCTCTGTTAGCCATTCTAGAGATAAGGCTGAGAACTTACTACATAACCATCACCTACATGTAGTGATCTTATTATGTGACCAGACAACCTACTTTCGTGAAGACACGGAAAGGTAAACACTCTCTGCCAAGATTTTCCATACAGCCCAGGTTGAGCAACCACATATACATCACCAGTTTTTTCTCTTCAGATTTGTAACTTAGAAGAGCTTTGTCTGACCACCTCTGGGTTGCTCCCAGAGTCACCCAGGCAAGCCCTCTCAACATCATCCTCTTTTTGTAGTACCTAATTAGTAATTTAATTAACCATAACAGTTTCTTGATCATGCAGGTATTTCAAATATATTGCTAATAAGCATAAAGATTTCATGTTAAACAATCAGGTCAAAATACTTTAGACTATGATGCAAAAAATACAAAGAAACCTCACCAACACTCAAAGGACAAACAAAGTCAAACCTCTGCAAAGTATAAATAGATATATGATAATCTTCATTCCACCACAAAAATGTGCTTAACTAAAGAAAATTCTAATTATTGTGCTTTCAAGACAAAACTTTCAAGGGTATTGATGTTATAAACATACCCCTACACCTCGTGAACAATCAATGTGTATAAATAGACCATCACAAGGCTCATTTCAAACATCATTATTATCATTTTATAAATCATTTTTATTAAATCAACAAGAAGAAAGCAACAATTGCATTCAGTTCCACTGAAGCAAAGTATATGGCAGTTTCATATACTTATTATGAAGCTATCCAGATTTGCAACTTGATTGTAGTGTCAACCAATCAGTTGTTGAAGCCCAATATTTTCTCTTGTGAGAAACAAATTTACATCAAGCTCTATGAAAATCAAATATGTCATGACCATTTCAAACACATTGATATTCAATACAATTTCCTAATATTCCAAGTTCATTAGGGAGTTATTAGTGTTGGACCACGTTCTGAAAAAGTTGCATATGGTTAATAGTTTGACAAAGCTCCTAACAAAGGGGAAGTTTGACAAGTTGGGGGAGAATCTTGGGTTATTGGAAAAAAAAAAATCTCAAGAGTGTTAGATTACCCAGTTGGTCCGAGTTGGTCTCACCTCAGCCTTGAGAAGTTGAGCAGCACCAGGATTGCAGAACTAGATTGTGGTACACCAGTTAGAAATATTCTTAAATACAGCTAGAAGCTTATAACGACACCTTCAAGGATAGATGAATTAGTTTTTGGGTCACACCCACCAAGTATGGCACACTAGTTGAGGAGATTAACACCATCATCTCAGGTGCATTCATGAGTGCACACTTATGGAATGAGGCACCTTTAGGAGAGGAGTTATATCTACTATGATAGTGCACTACTCTAAAAGAAAAGCCTTGCATACAAGGCAAAGTTATGAGGGAGTTGCTCATGCTCAAGGGAGATGCACCATTAACGCTATCATTAGCCTATTTTCTAACAACACCTTCTCTTAACTTATAAATGAAAATGATGGGCACAATAGTTAGACATTTGTTGAAATACATAATAAGAGTGAGTATTGTTAGCTTTTAGGTTGTACTAGGAGCTTTTGTGAGATGACAACTTGCTGTGACATTCTTATATTTGAGTAATAAAGACTTCTATGCAATTGTTGTTGGAGCCTGCTATTTTTATCCCGAATTATTGGATTGCAGATTTGTGTAGAGTGGGCCTAATATATTTGTTGTTTTAATCCATTGTACTTCTTCTCTCTCCCTTTCTCTCCTACCTTGCTCTCTCTTCCCCTCCCTCTCTCTCTCTCTACCCTCCAATCCTCTCACTATATCCCTCCCTCTATCCTTCTTTCTACCCCCCTTCCATCTTTGTGTCACTATCTCCCTCTCTTACCCTTCTCTACCTCTCTCACTCCTCTCCCTCTCTTTCTCTCTCCATTCCTTCTCTCCCCTCTCCTTCAGTTTATCTCCACCTTTCCCTTATGACTCCCCTTGTCTCGCCACCTCTATCAATCTATGTCTTTATTATTCCTTCTCATATATTTCTAGAGTTAATATATATCATGACATATTGGGACCTACGATTGGGTTAATTCCGCCTTGTTGGCAAGGTTAAAATGGTTAATCTTCGATAGAAAAACTGTAGATCAAATATTTCATCAAAAAGAGGGAACCATACCCTATCTTCCAGGCTATGCCTATCAGTCGCTTGGCCTCTTCTTTCTCTCACATGAATGTATCAACTATTTGTTTGGGACAACTTTTAGTTGTTTCAACACTGCTACATTCTTCAAGTTTGTCCTTTAAACCATCTTAGTCTTTTGTACTCTCTTCAACCTTGTAGTGATTTTCATTCCTCTCAGTCACATATGTTTCCTTGGTCTGTTAAGGGACAAGGTTGACAACATTAGGATGTTTTTGCAATAAACAAGGATATTTCCAGGACACAGTCAGGTGGAGCAAGAGTGTAAGAGCCAAATTTATCATTAATGTGGGACACTCGAGCTTAAGATTTTTTGGAGTAATCATGAGGTGCAGTCTGGTCATTAAGACTTCACCAGATGGCCATTCTCCTAACCTAAATTGTGTGACAACATTGTGGCTGAGTTTGAAACTGGAGATTGAACATACATTTGGTTTGATTGCAATAGACATTTTCATCAATAAATGTAAATCAATGGCTAACAAATACTATAAATTAATAAATAAAGAAGACATGGCAACAAGCAACAATACTTACAAAATTGTTACATTGAGACGCAAATAATAAGCAACTGTTGTGCACAAACAAAGAACAATGAAACTATCTTCTTAATCCCTAACCCCCTTAAACACTAATTCCCAACCCCTAACCCATTTAACCACCTAAACCTCTAAACCCCTAACCCATTTAACCCCTAAACCATAAACCTCTAAACCCTTAACCCCTAACCCCTAAACCCTTAACCCCTAACCCATTTAACCCCCTAAAACCCTAGTAAACCCCTAACCCATTTAACCCCCTAAACCCTAAACCTATAAACCCTTAACCCGTAACCCCTTAAACCCTTAACCTTAACCCCTTAAACCCTAATTCCAGACCCCTAACCCATCTAACCCCCTAAAACCTAACCCCATTAGCCCCTAAAATCCTTAACTGCTAAATCCCCTAACCCCCTAACCCCTAACCCATTAAACCATGATTCCCAACCCCTAACCCATTTAACCCCCTAAACCATAAACCTCTAAATGTATAATATTAACCCCTTAACCTCTAAATGCATAATATTCCCTTAACCCCTAACCCATTAACAACTAACTCATTATTCCCCTAACCCATAAATGCTCCTAAATCCCCTAACCTCTAAGCCCTCAATCCCTAACCCCTTAACCCCTAAGCCCCTAATCCCTAACCCCTTAACCACTATATCATTATTCCCCTAACCTCTAAACCCTAAACCTCTAACCCCTAAGCCCCTATTCCACTAAGCCCTAAACTCCTAATCCTTAATCCCTTAACCACTAACTAATTATTCCCCTAACCCTTATAATAATCCTTAAAACCCGTTGGGATTAGCCATTCCAAACGAGAGAAGGTCTAGTTGGGACCTACGATCAGGTTAATTCCCCCTTGTTGGCAAGGTGGAATACCATGAGCAAAACCATGGGTTGCAAAAACCTCTCCTAAATTTACTATTTTATCTCAATTTTATTTTAATAATTAATTAATTAATTTCTTTAAAAACTCTTATGGATAAATCACATAAATTTTTTAAGGTACACGCCTTTCGAACCACTCATTGTGTGGTTCACCATCAATGTTTTTAAAATAAATTTATTAGAATGAAATTGAATTGATTTTTGAAGCTTCCTTTTAAATCAATTGTTGGCATTACAAAGAATCACGGAGTGCGCTCAACATCCATAAGAAAAACAATGGGTATGATATTAAAATTATATTTGAAGGCATAATATTAAAAATGATGTTTGGAAAAATGGAGGGCGGGACTATTCATGAGCATGGATACTATGCCACAAACTGTCCACGAAAGAAGAAAAATAAGAAGGAATGCCAGCTAATGAATGGTGAGCAAAGAAGTTGCACTCAAAAATGCATTGAACTTAAAAGCAACAAAAAAATTAGCTAAGAGTCTTCATATGAATCCAGGGCACTTTAAGGCATGCAAGAGAACTTTCCTTAACATTGTATTGTCATTCATCCATTTTTGTAATTATAACATTAGGTTGTAAGCCCTAAAGAATGAAGGTGCATGGAATTTAGGAAGGAGGTGTGTTGGAACCCAAGTAGATAGATAAAGAAATGTTCAATTGAGAGGCAAGGCCTAGAACCACACCATCCCCATCCTCCAATTGATCAATATTGTTAGATAACAATGACTAAAATTGGTGTATAGGTGACTCAATTTATAATGATAAACTTTATACATGAGGTTGGAAAACATTCAAAAATAATTGAATCAAGAGCGAAAGGGAAAATATAACAAGGGGCACAAATATTAAGGGCCTATGTCAGCCAAAGTCAAACCAATGGCCAAATGCTTTTTCCTTGATACCATCTTGACTTAAGAAAATGAAACTAAATATAAACATATATGTCAAATAGAATACTCTGATACCTACCATAATTAGTTGCATGTTGTTCAAAATATTGAATGAATGACATGCAAACTCTAATTTTGTTTCAAAGTGTCTCGCTTTTTGAGGAAAATACACGAATGTTGAAGTTCTATCATATGTGCTTCTTTGTATTCAGAAAAAAAGATAATTTATGGGAGAATTGTACAAGATGGGATGTCAAAGATAAAAAATCACACTTGCAAAACCAACCTTTAAGGAGTACGATAATCAATGCATGTAGCATAGTTTTAGAGAATCACATGGGCTAATGACTAGGCTAGGTACGATACTGAACCTATCTCTTTCTAGACAAGGTATTAAGGATAATAAAATATGATTAATCAACCTAGCTATGGGTTGGATATAGAGCATTCCATGGGATTTAGGCTAATTTTCTAAGGCTCATCATCATAACTATATCTTCGATAGAAATGTTTGGATCGGCCCACAACCAATAATCTAAACTTCCTTTAAGATTTATAATAAACCCCTTCATTATGAGGAAGCATAAAATGTATTTTTTAGGGGTTGAGTCATGTGTTGGATTCATATGTCCTAGAGGTTCCTACATGACAAATAAGCTATGAATATATAAGAGGCATATAGTAAAGCATGGAATGAGGGAAGTTGTGTGGCAGTCCTATCATTTAAGCATAAAATTGATATTAAATTGAGTATAAAAGAGGCCTATAATGAAGTGTGTACTAAAAATTGGTCAATGGAAGGTGTTGGAGTTTCATTCCTAGACTAGATAGTTCTCAACAATAAAATGATTTTACATTTAATAAAGATTCTAGATTTTTACAACTTGGTTTAAACTTCATTTGTAGTTTGCTTAAATAGGTGGCATTTTATAACATGAAAAATAAATGTTTCATTTAAAAGATTCCCTGCTACCATAACCACTTCATCCCCTAAAATTAGGGTTTCCTCTCACCTTTTCCTCAACAAAATACAATCTCAAACCTTCGTTCTAATAACAACAAACAAATAGTGTGCATAATTTTTAGTCTCTAGCTCTCCCTTTCTCTCCCTCTCCCTCCTTCCCTCCCTGCCTTTCTTTCCTTGTCCCTACCTCCCTCTCCATGTCTCCCTCCATTTCTTCCTCTCTGTCCTCAATGGAAAAACTAGAATCCAAACCCCGAGAATTGGATACCCAAATATTTATGGCTTTCCATCCAACTGCTAAACCCCCTTACCTTCCATTAGCATCCAAGGAAATGAAACTCCACCCCTTTAGTAGGCCTTCTAGAAAACTGACAACATAAACACCATATCTTGACAATTGTCACCAACGACTTGGAGGATGTGTTGCAGAGAGGAGTTGCACCATTTAGCTTTTCCTCAATGCCCAAAACCTCCAATCCAGAACCCTTTTCTAACCTAATATGTCCTTTCCTCTAGATGGATAGTCCTAAGCAAGAAAAGGGAAGCTTATAGTTTTTAGCCAGGTACCCATACCTATGGCCCCGCCTACACCTAAAAGGTATTCCTTCATAACCCAATATCTGAATACACTCCACCCCAATCCCGATATCCATACCTTCTATAAGCCCTTCTATGAGGTCCATATTAACCAAAATATGGGTGTATGTCTTAATCCCCATCTCTAAATATGTAGATTCATGGGCTAAATAAGATCCCAATGAGTTACCTATATATTTGAAAATTAGGGCATCCCAATAGGTAGGAGGGTGACTTGGAAGATGAACCTAGTCTGGGGCCATATCTAGTCTCTCCTACTTTGCATCGAAGAGGGACATCTAGAAATTGAAAAGGATAGATGAATCAGTTTTCTAAACCATTTGTTGTACCTTCCGGGTGTCTGCTACATCTTTGAAGCACAAATGAATCTAACCTTGGGCTAACAGTGACACCTATGGAGAAAATTTTACAATAGGTAAGATTTCATTGTCCGCCCACACGTTTAGGGCTGAGGACCTAAATTTTCAATCCCTTACTTGCCCCACCAAGGATTTTTGGGACATTTCCTTAGTGTTTTGAATGGTGACGTTGACTCCCAAAAATAGAGAAAGTAGGACTTTGTTCTTCTTCTTGATACTACAATGGATTTTCCTCTTCCTCGCTTTCTCATACTCCTTTTGAATCATAATTCCTTCTTATTCACAAGAGTGTTTCTCCCTGAAAACCACAAGACCATTCATGATGTTAGTTTGACCTTCTTCCGTTGTCGAGGCAAGGCTCTCCTTCACTAATTCACCGAAGGAGGGCGAGGCTGATGGCACTTGAGATGAAGGATATACATGAAAACAATCTAGAGAGGCTTCAGAGAGTGAAGAACCCCCACTGTGTTCAAAAAAATCTGAAAACCCTAAGGAAGTAGTAACACATTGTATGTCTTCCTCCCATATATGGGACAATAGGGAAACTAAACTTAGAGCCACACACCCCAAGAAGAGTTCTCTAGCCCCTGACAAACATCCTTAGGCCCCGAGCTAGCCGAAACTAAAGGACCCGAATAGTGTGTGGTTGGAGCAAGGGTTAGGGCCTTCGAACCGCGAGATAGTTGGCTATTGAATTATTAACTTTTCTTTATAAAGATCTGGTAGGCCTAGAAACTGTGGTATGGTGACCTTCTAAGTTGACTTTGAAATGCGAATGGATAAAATCCTTGGGACTAGACCAAATTTGTTGAAAACCCCCCTCCTCTAGTTCATAATCCACCAACTCCTCCTCCTCCATGTGGGTCCAATAGTAAGCAATCAACATCTCATCTTAAAAGCATATTTGATGAGTAGTTGCGTGTCTTCAAAGGGTTTATCATGGCGACCATCTCTCTACAAAATATATATCACGTGGATAAAAAACTCATGGTTACTATTTGATCTTATCTTGCATTTTGACAATGATATTAGAGCCTAGCATTGTCTAGAGCCTGTTCACTCTTTGTCAAAACTACGACGCTTTCTTCGCCTGCAATTTTTCCATGGGCCTCTAGGGTTTCTCTAGTGTTGAATTCTTCTCTTATGGTAAAGATGTTGTAATGTTCTCTTTAACATTTTGAGTCCGTCAAAATAAAATAAAAATTAATAACATAGAATTAATAATTAAACCAATCTAGATCTATCTTAACTCTAGATCTACCAAAGGTCTAGAGGGAAGAATCAAATATCTTGAGGTTCAAACCTCTTTAGATTTGATCTCTAGACACTCGATAAATTTGAAATAAAGATGAATCTAAATTAATCATATACAATGAAAAAAAAATAAAAAACTAAAAAAATAAATAGATTTGCAAACTAAACATAGTATCCACCTTTCTTTTGAAAAATATTAAAATATTTACCATATTCGAATAACTTTTAAGAAATTAAAATATTTATTATATTGGAATTATTATATTGTGATAAAAAATTTTGACCCTTTCGATTAAAATGATTTGAGTCGTCCGAAAACCATTTTCCCACTCGATTAAAATTTCAAAAGGGTATTGTCATGGAGGATTGGCGGGCAAACTAAATGGGGGCAAACTAAACACAGAGCATTCTGTTACCAAAATAGTAGAGCAGAGCTAGAGCTACATGAGGGGAGCCTTAACACCTTCTCATCGATACTGAATGTATTGAAGAGTTCGACTCGAGCAAAGATGAAACGATTATTCAGTTTCAAGAAGAAGAAGGTGGGCCCTCCTCCATCTGTTGAGAGGCATACAAGAAGGTAAGAGTTTAAGAAATTATTGCATGTATAATTTAGCTGTTGTGCCATGTAAATCAGAAATCAAACCATCATCTGTGCACTTTCGCAAGACTGGGCAAACTCCACAAGGAATGTTCGTAAATGATGACCACTCTTGAATTTGAGCTTGGGAACCTCTATAGCAACAGTCTATTGTTCCCGTGCTTATTGCTTCTTCCACATCACCATTTGCTTGAGCTCTTCAACCTTCAATCCCACCTTTGATATCCCTGATTTTCTCACAAAATCAGCAACACTCTCAATAGTGGCTACACCCTACTGCAAGGTGAACTGCAAACATTGTTGCTTAACAATGTTAGTGAACTCCATATCAAAGTTTAGCCCTGTGTATCATGCATCTCCATTTATCTCCTTTGAAGGTGTCAATTATGCTAGCATATACACCTTCATTGCTCGGTTAGAAACACACTCCACCCCTTTTATTAAGTCACGAGCTTCTATATTTTTCAATGCTTTGTTAACCTGTGGATGCTGTAAATTTGTTTCTCTTTTCATATCTTTTGTCCATATACCCATATTTCCAGCATTTTTTATGACTTGATATATGAGCATATCTTCAGATGAGAGGCCCTTAAACCTTACAGATCCTTCTTTCGTTTGTTGCTTCTAAACTATGAAATCACCCTGCTTGAAAACCTGGAGTTGACGATTTTGAAGCAGGGCATTGAGTGCCTGAGATCTAACATTGAGATCAACATCTTTAAGATTTTACTCCATGATTTTATCTGTCAATCCATCAGAGAAATTATTGTAAAGATCCAATATTATATTGATGGTAGTAGCAATTTGTGAAGCTGATGTTGCGATCTCTAAGATCTTCAAAACTGTAATGGGCTTCGAACCCTAGAACAGTATGTGCATTTGCAGTGTCTGGTTATCCCGATTGCCCCATTTAGAGTATGGGCTTCGAACCCTAGCCACAGTATGTGCAATGCGTGGCCTCAAGAAGAAACCAAAAATGTATGTATATATGCTCTGCATTTTGAACATTTGTGTGGCTATTACTATGTTTTGATCACAGAAAACAAAATTATGCACAACTGAATTTTGATAATTTGGATACCAAATGTAGAATTGAGTGGTGCCTGAAGCGTTGTTTGGTGGGGGACAATTTCTAACCAGTGGATTCAGTTTCGAACTACTTTATGAACAGTCCTAAATTATTTTTCAGTTTTTTTCATCTCAAACAAATCAATGTCCTTTTCCAACATATATTATTATCATTTACTCATGCAACCTATTGTGCATAGGGTTTCAATGTTTCATTTTCTAGTTGTCACTGTAGAGGCAACCATGCCCTCCTTTTTCCAAGCATATCTAGCTGTAAAATTTTTGCCTTATTGTTTACAAAAGGGGTAGGTAGGTGTCATTTATTCGACTCTTTATCATCATTACTCACAAGTTAATTCAATGATATCCTACATCCCATAGATTTAATGTCTTAGCTTCATATGATCTATCATAGCCCAGATTCTCATGGTTTGCTTTTAGAGCCAAACATTTTTCAAAGATTCATCTTTTGGTGAACCTCATGAAACCTTCTTTAGAGATTCTGATGTGCTCTTTTGATTTTGAGTTTTCATTCTTGAATTTGAAGTGTGCTTTGAATTTTCTTTAACTGTTCCTTCACATGAATTGTATTCAATTTCTTATTGTCTGTCCAAACACGAAAGAGCTATAGATAAAAACATGTTGATGTATGTTGTATTCGGTGCTGCTTTCTAACTTGTAATCCAAGGGACTTAATGCGATAGTCCACTGTATCCAGGAACATGGATCTGTGCTTCTATCACCAATGACTGCTTAAACTTACTGTTATTATTTTGGCACTATGAACATAACTTTTCTAGATGCTTACTTTGAGATTTCTTATGCCTGGCATGTGATATTGATTTGTTTGTCCATTTTTTTGGGGCCAAGATTATTTGGAAAATGCATCAACTGTGACATTGGATATACTGTACTTTTAGAACACGCACTTGCAGAGAGGGACCGAAGGTATGTTTTTTCTTCTTCTAATTCTTGTTTTAGTTTTATTCATATCCTTACCACAAGAATAAACTATGTGGTATTTGAATGAATAGTTGTTTGTGTTTGTATTGAAATATGTGAGATGCTCTACATCTTGCTTGGGGGGGTGGGTCCGTCAATAGTTTATTTGCATGTAATTACATTTAATCTATACTATGTGTTAGGTGCATCAAATATAATATCCCAAATCCATCTAATTCTAGTTTCGATACGGTCAATATTGCATATCTTGAGTTCAGAGAAATGACTGATATCTTAAATATTGAAATTTGAGATATTCAACCTCGAGCTTTGGAGCATTGATGTGCATATCAAACACAATTTTAGATGTGTCTGTGCTAGTGTATACAGATTTCCATTTGATATTAGTGCGAGTAATCTCATTTTTTGTGGAGCTGACTCTGTTTAGTTTGGAGGCTTTGCAGGTTTTTGTAATTTGGGTCAGAAATGCAAGTGTGCATTTTGATATGCAGTTTCGTTTTGCTTTGTATATTTGTTACTCTTTGATGTTATTTATTTGTGGGAAGCATAGAGAATGAATGGATTTAATGCATGCCATTGGGTTCTTAGTCTATTTCTGATTTGTATACTATGAAAATTTATGAGTACAAAAATCCTACTGCTAAATATTGATTTACTTCTCCTACTTGTTTTATTATGCACAAGTTATTTAACTGAAAATATTCAAAAAAACTTCAAGGTAAACACAACTAGCAACCCACACAAATACAAATCATTTACTGAACATCATGCACATATGACAGAGGACACAGATTTTTCGGACAAATGTCCTCGGAAAACCCAATGCGGGAAAACCGGTGCAACAGATATGAGGGTTTATTATTATTAAGAAACATTATTCTGAGTACATCTAGGGTGCTATAATCCAGCTCACCCAACAGAGAAAACCTTGGCTACAAATAAAATGTGAGTTTTACCTCACTCCTACAAGTCCTGGCTGATCTGGATGAGCCACTAGTGAAACCCCAACTAGCTTTGCACAATCTATATGCTGCCACTGTGTAAGTTTGTGTGGCGCTGACTAAGGGACTACATCACCCTTGCTCTGCGTTGATCAACTTCTACCGGAGTCTGGTTTCAGCCCTGCCGGCTCATAACTCTAGTTGAATTTCAGACTTTCCTTGGAGGCTCTGCGCTGCCCCTGCGTGGGCCTGTGTCACCCTCTCTAGGGATTGCATCACACCCTATGATGGCTGCGCTGCCTCCATTGTGTCTCTGTTGCCCTTACTCTGCGTTGTACTCTTGGTCCTCCTGACCAATCATTGCATCTGCCCCTCACTGCTTCTCTAAATCACTCAGATCTGATCTTCGTCCGAGCAATGCTTCGTCAGAAGAATTCGATCTCTTAGATTCTGTGTGTGTGTTCTCCAACTGACCCCAAGCCCTTCCTTTATACTTTTCTCGTTGAAAAATCAATGGCTATGATCTTATCACTAATCAATGACTAATATTAAAAGAATCTTGATCCACGTCACTTAGAATGTCCTCATCACATGTCTAAATTAATTCACTTTAATTTTTTTAATTTCCCTAAGTTAGACTTAGGGTCCCCATTAAAAAATTTAATTATTTGAATAAATTTTACACCAGATGGAATTTCTCCAAACGCTTTTCTGGGTCTTGGAGATCTCATGTGTTCTAGCCCCTCCACAAAGTTTTGGAGTTAGAGAACATCCGATGCTACCCCAAAATCTCAACACTCCCTCTTAGCGAGGAGTGTGCTCTAGCAATAATTTCCCACTGAAGTGTCACCTTGATCTCTGGCATCAGTCTTTGCGCCGATGCTTGGACTGCTGACCTCCATCCACTATGATGCTACTCTCTGTACTGCTGCCCATGTCACTACCAATGACACTGCCACATCTGTACTGCATCTCCCTCTCGAATTGTTGCATCATGTTGCCCATAGCACCGCCACTGCTAACTGCTAACTGCTGCACTAAAAATCAATTGCTGAGAAGTAAGCAGCTGAAGGACCACCACCCAATCACCAGACAAGTCAGTCGGGCTGCATCTCATCACTGAAGCACCCTCTGCTGCTACGCTGCGCTGTCTCTCTGAAGCTTTGCGATGTCTGCTGCACTGTACTGCGTAAGCACTGCCTTTGCGCTACTATCTCTCATCTGCGCTGCTCCAAACTTCAGCATCCCAACACTGCCTCTGCTTCTCCATGATTTTCTACACCCATTTCTCCAATCATCTTGTTATTTCCTTAAGGCTCTCGTAGCTCGTATGTGATCCAAGATTTTGGGCAACTCAAGGATCCTGCCTTCCCATCTGTAGCTACTCTACAAATCTATATCGCCCCACCTCTTCTCTCGAGACATGAGCACTCATGGCCACATCATCCTCACTACCACTGTCCCCTCTAGTTGTTGTTGCCTTGGAATTTGAAGCTTCCTTGTCCTTCCTCTTAGGACAAGTGCTGGCGAAGTGTCCAATTTTGCCACATCTAAAGTGCCAGACCTTGGATAGGTCCTTCTTCTTCCCTTGCTGTCGTTGTCCCTTTGATGCTAGGGCTACATCTCCCTCCTCCTCCTGTCGAAGGATAGCTCACATGTCACCCCAATTTGGGAGTTGTGCTCTGCCCTAGATGCTTTGGACAAAGGTCTCCCACTCATCAGTGACTGCATTTAGGGCAGTCCTCACCAAGAGCCCTTCATCCGAAGTTGCCCTCATGGCAATCAACTGATCTCGGATCGTCTACAATCTAAAGAGGAAGGGATCAATCTCCTCTCCCTTGTGCATATGGAACATTCGCATTTGGTTCTCTAGAAGCATCTTCCGTTGGACGAAGTTGCCTTGATACAACGTGGTCAAAGATTTCAACATATCATGTGTCGTCCTCTTCTCGAAAATGTGTGGTACCATGTGATCCTTCACCCCATCCATGATCAAGCGCTTTGCTCGCGCCTGATTTTCGTTGAACTTATTTAGAGCGTTCACATTGGTTGGCACAACTAGGACATTTTTCACATGGTCTATGATACCGTACTCCTTTAGGACTATCAGGATTTTGGCCTTCCAAATCACAAAGTTAGACACACTGTCCAACCTATCTCGATCTCTCAGTCCGTATGGGGCCATCTCTGCTCAAACTGTAAAAATAGATACTCTTCTCTCGTCTACTATTGTTGCACTCAACAAAAGACCGGATCTGGGTTTCTTGGACTTATTCATGTTACTTTTTGGCTTTTATGTCCTTCATAGCCATTTAGTCTTTTAAACTCTCATCTTTTCCAACCCCATTATAACTCATTACTTTATTACTTATTGCAAAGTTTTACACCACCATACCATAATAAAAAAATTTGTAGTAGGAAACAAATTTTCCTAATCCTTGTAGAGTTTTTGTTCAATAATCTCTCTCAAAACCCTTTTTCCTTAGCTTTTGAGTAAAACTAGTTCATGGGATTTTTGTTTTTCGAATATCAAAATTTTTCGTTTCCCTCGTCTATTTCCCTCGCGTTGCAGGGTTTGTCCAACGAAGGAGGAAGGGCGTGTCCATGCTATCCAACTATGATTTGATACACTTGGTTGAACTCAAGAAATTGGAATCTCGGTGATTTCTATCCCGAGACTACCACGGAAAGCTCCATTAGCTCCATTACACCGAGGGGTTCAAGTGGGATTATCAGAAGAGGCGCGGATGGCCACGATCACGATCACTTCCTGTGAGATGAACTACCTGGTTTTTCGTTACCTCCATGAATCAGGTGAGAGTTTGTATTAAACCCATTTCAGTGAAACCGTTATATTTTATATGAACATCGCATGTAAAATTGTTTTTCAATGAAATTGTTTGAAGCTTTCCATGTAAGTGCCAAAGCTTTCGAAATTTAGGGTAATGGCAGACTTAGTATGCTTCTTACTCTTCTCTGTAAGATTCAAAGCCTTGCTACACTGGTGAAAGAGTTGTGTATATTATGTAACCAGAAATACTCTATAGCTTGACGTGGAAGTGGAGGACTTGAGCGAAATCGAAGTGTAATCTCAGCAAAGACATAAATATGTTTGAAACCCTAAGCGGAATTGAAATTATTATATCGTGGTTATAATCTTAGAAGGAAAAATTCGCAGTTCCGTAGCATTGATTGAAACCCCTGCGTGCTAAATATTTTGATTCAACCTTTTTTTTTCACATGACGAAAAAAACGTTGTTATATATAATAGTTCATATTCATTGATCAAATATCATTTTCCAGCACATTAGACATACCATTCTAGCATATGCCAGATAGCAAGCAATATATGAACCCCATGAAGAGGAAAATCAAATCCATCATAAGAACAGTACAAAGGCCATAAAAACACATAAAAACTCTGCATACCAACCACAGAAATCCCAGCCAATACATAGTTGAATAGAACATCACTGAGCCCAGATACATACCGAGGGTCAGTGGGAACATCATCTGATTGAAAACAGCATAAAGGAGAATATGGAGATACAAGGATGATCATTAATCCATAAAGCAATATTCCCTATAATCTTGGAGTGTTGTTGGGGAACCCCTTTGAAAATCCAACAATTCCAAGCATTCTAGATTTCCCAAAACACATAAAAGGGTAAATATTTGTAAGAGAAACTTACAACAACCCAAGATTTGATAACTTGAATACAGTCAGAAGGATGCCAAGAAGGGTCACCTATAAGCCCAGCAAAATGCTGCCAAATAGAAAGAGAGAAGGTACATGTGAAGAAAAGATGAGAAGCAGTCTCTTCATGCTGGAGACAAAATGGACATCATCTAGGACCATAAAATCCCCATTTTCATAATACCTCCCAAGTTAGTACTCTGTTTTTCCACAATAACCATGCAAATAATATTATCTTTATAGGGATTTTAAGATTCCATGCAATATAAAAAGGAGACAACGTAGGGTCGGGAGTCATTTTAGCAATTTGATTTTCATACTCGTCCTTAACGAGTAATCCCGCACCCTTGAATTTTCCATTCCAAACCAGAATGTCACCTTCCCCTTTGAAAGATAATCCCATTGCCTATAGAAGAGCTTTATGGCATTCCCAGCTGTGTGCTTCACTGCTGCGTAACCCCATCATCTCTGCAGATTTCCATATGGGAGCCCCGAGGTTCCAGCAGTATATAAGATCAAAGAGAGAGAGAATGCCACTGTGATGAAGTCTGTGAAGTAGGTGTGAATCAAAGAGAACTGCATTTTCAGACGCAAGCATTCGGTCGACTCCAATTAGAATATTTTTGCCATTGCTGAACTCCCAAACCAGTCTTTGTCCCAAGATGTGCATCACTCTTTGGAAACTGCACCAGATGGCTGAAGCCTTTTGTATAGACCGTACCCATCCCAATTATATAGATCGAATACAGCCAACATGGAGCAACCACATATACATCACCATTTTTTTCTCTTCAGATTTGTAACTTAGAATAGCTTTGTCTAACCACCTCCGGGTTGCTCCCAGAGTCACCCAAGCAAGCCCTCTCAACATCATCCTCTTTTTGTAGTACCTAATTAGTAATTTAATTAACCATAACAGTTTCTTGATCATGCAGGTATTTAAAATATATTGCCAATAAGCATAAAGCTTTCATGTTAAACAATCAGGTCAAAAGACCTTAGACTATGATGCAAAAAATACAAAGAAGCCTCACCAACACTCAAAGGACAAACAAAGTCAAACCTCTACAAAGTATAAATAGATATCTGATAAACTTCATTCCACCACAAAAATGTTCTTAACTAAAGAAAATTCTAATTATTGTGCTTTCAAGACAAAGCTTTCAAGGGCAGTGATGTTATAAACATACCCCTACACCTCGTGAACAATCAATGTGTATAAATAGACCATCATAAAGCTCATTTTAAACATCATTATTATCATTTTATAAATCATTTTTATTAAATCAACAAGAAGAAAGCAACAATTGCATTCAGTTCCACTGAAGCAAAGTATATGGCAGTTTCATATACTTATTATGAAGCTATCTAGATTTGCAACTTGATTGTAGAGTCAACCAATCAGTTGTTGAAGCCCAATATGTCTCTTGTGAGAATTAAAGTTACATCAAGCTCTATGAAAATCCAATGTGTCATGACCATTTCAAACACATTGATATTCAATATAATTTCCTAAGATTCCAATTCATTAGGGAGTTAGTAGTGTTGGACCACATTCTGACAAAGTTGCATATGGCTAATAGTTTGATAAAGCTCCTAACAAAGGGGAAGTTTGACAAGTTGGGGGAGAATCCTGGGTTATTGGAAAAAAAAAAAATCTCAAGAGTGTTAGATTACCTAGTTGGTCCGAGTTGGTCTCACCTCAGCCTTGAGAAGTTGAGCAACACCAGGATTGCAGAGCTATATTGTGGTACACCAGTCAGAAAGATTCTTAAATATAGCTAGAAGCTTATAACGACACCTTCGAGGATAGAAGAATTAGTTGTTGGGTCACACCCACCAAGTATGGCACACCAGTTGAGGATATTAACACCATCATCTCAGGTGCATTCATGAGTGCACACTTATGGAATGAGGCACCTTCAGGAGAGGAGTTATATCTACTATGATAATGCACTACTCTAAAAGAAAAGCCTTGCATACAAGGAAAAGTTATGAGGGAGTTGCTCATGCTCAAGGGAGATGCACCACTAACACTATCATTAGCCTATTTTCTAACAGCACCTTCTCTTAACTTATAAATGAAAAGGATGGGCACACTAGTTAGACATTTGTAGAAATAGATAATAAGAGTGAGTACTGTTAGCTTGTAGGTTGTAGTAGGAGTTTTTGTGAGATGACAACTTGCTGTGACATTCTTCTATTTGAGTAATAAAGACTTCTATGCAATTATTGTTGGACCCTGCTCTTTTTATCCTGAATTCTCAGATTGTAGATTTGTGTAGAGTGGGCCTAATATATTTGTTGTTTTAATCCATTGTACATGCTGCGTTTGCACTCTTGAATTTAGATCCTTCAATTTATGCTCGAACAAAACTGAAATTTTGATAGGCCGATACTAAAGTTCAGTCCTGCTGTTAGGATTTTTTAATTCTCTGAGGGTATTCTCTTGTTTTCAATAGTATTTGCATATTTCTGCATCACAGCTCATCTCTTCCATTTCATTCTACTATAATATAAAAATCATTTCTAGTATAGTTTAGTTTATATCTGCTTTTTACTTGATCTTTTATTTTATTTTATAGGAGCAGTACTTAGCAATCTCAATTCACACTCCCTTTGTATTCACACTGTTGTATATGTGTGGTTGTTGGAAATGGTTAGGTTCGGTACTTGTTTTTTTCATATCACATTAAAAATCCAGTGCCTCCTCATAAAATCCTCTCCTCGTATAATCGATCACCATTACAGACGTTTACACCACATTTGGTTTAGACATTTAGTAGGTAGGTAGGGTGCCCCTATCTCCCATCTCCATATAGAGTAATTTGGTCACATATTCTTTCTTCTATGATACTGGTTCCTCTCTCTTAAGTCCTATCTCTTTTCCTTCTTCTCTCTCCCTTTCTCTCCCACCTCGTTGTCTCTTCCCCTCTCTCTCTCTCTCTCTCTCTCTCTACCCTCCACTCCTCTCACTATATCCCTCCCTCTATCCTTTTTTCGGCCCCCCTTCCATCTTTGTGTCACTATCTCCCTCTCTTACCCTTCTCTACCTCTCTCACTCCTCTCCCTCTCTCTCTCTCTCTCCATTCCTTCTCTCCCCTCTCCTTCAGTTTATCTCCATCTCTCCCTTGTGACTCCCCTTGTCTCACCACCTCTATCAATCTCTCTCGTAGGTCCCAATATGTCTCGCCACCTCTATCAATCTGTCTTTATTATTCCTTCTTATATATATCTAGAGTTAATATATATCATGACATATTGGGACCTACGATTGGGTTAATTCTGCCTTGTTGGCAAGGTTAAAATGGTTAATCTTCGATAGACAAAATGTAGATCAAATATTTCATCAAAAAGAGGGAACCATACCCCATCTTCCAGGCTATGCCTATCAATCTCTTGGCCTCTTCTTGCTCTCACATGAATGTACTCTTGCTTGACTGGTACAAAAGAAGGTTTCACATTATCAACTATTTGTTTGGGTGATCAGGAGCTCAGGACCAAGTGTCGTAAATTGGTCAAAAATGAAGATGCTCAGAACTGGTTTGAACCTGAATGACCAGATAGTGCTCGTCTTCCTGATTCCGGCGCCGCGAACGGTTCGAAAAATGGTCTCCGTATGCAAAAGTTATTCAAGTTCAAAGTTTTGTCAATTTCATTAAAAAAATGGCAAATTTGGCTTTGGAAAAATTTTATTAAAAAAAGAATATTCCACAGAATATTCTGGGAATATTCCGTGGAATATTCCGCAGAATATTCTGGGGAATATTCCATTTTGTAGCCAATGGGAGGGCGCCACGTGGCTAGCCCGGAGGGCGCCACGTGGCCCCAAGGCCGAGTTGAAATGGTGTTAAAAGTTTTTGTTATGGCGAACGGATTCGAACCCCCGACCACATATATATCAGCCATCCGACTTAACCAACGGAGCAATGTGTTATTCGTTGAATTATGTGCGGGCGGAGTTTTATTTAAAACGTGTTTTGTTTTGAGCGGGGCCCGAAGGGGGCCAGCCCCCGTTGCACATGACCCGCCGGCGAGAACCACAAGCTAGGGCTCAGCGCGCTCTTTCAAGGCGGAATTAAAAACTTTGGTTAAAAGCTGTTGTGGTTTGTTATATGTTGGTGGTCGATTTAATATATAACGTTGTTATTTAATACAACCGTTACAACAAATGCCACCAAAACGAACGCGCATAACCCTCAACATTTAATGCCGACATAACCGCCCGGATTAGATTGGCGGTTCCGCCTAATTTGAGCGCTTCCGCCTTATTTGGTGGAGCTAACTGCACTTCCTCCACAATTAGTGGAGTTTCCCAAGGGGAAACTAGCAGTTTAGTTTTTTGGCCATAACTTCTGCTAGGAGAGGCTTTTGAAGACGAATTTTTTTTTTATTTTGGGTCTCTTCGACCTTCTGAAGCCATTGGCACAGGTTTCACAGCCATCTGAGGCCATTTGCAGGTGATTTTGCTTCGTGGAAGTTCCAGGAGTCACTAGGGCCAAATCAGTTTGGGAGCTGCATTGGGAATTGTGCAGCCATTTTATGTGGAACGAAGGTCATTCTTGAAGTTTTTCAGCAGTCTGAATCCATTTCTACAGCTCGTTTTTCCTTTTGAGGAATTCTTCTCACTGTTTAGCTTCAGGGAAGCTTTCAGGGCCAAGAGGGCCATTTCAGTGTTGGAGCTGTTTGGGGGCTATGTTCATCCATTTTTGGTGATTCAAAAGTCTGTTTCTGATATTTTCGACCTTCTAAGTTGAATGGCAGAGGTTTCAGAACCAATTGAGGTCATCTTCACCTCGAAATTCTCCCTGAAAGTCTAAAGGGCCACCAAGGACAATTGGGGAAAAGTACTGCAGCAGGTACAAATTTCACTGTTTAGTGTTTGGGTAAGAGCATGTTCAGCTAATTCCTATCTTCTGATTCTGTATTTACAGTCAGATCTGTCTTTCGAGACATTCTTATTCTTGTATTAGCCTTTGTAGCATTTTTAATACAAGAGGACAAGCCTAGTTTGAGAGGCTTGGTCCAGCAGATGTAGCCCAGAGGAGGGGGTGAACTACTTATCATTTTGATGTCTTTATTTGCTGAAGATGATATGCTAAACAAAACCGATATAAATTGTTAAACAGCAAATATACATAACTTTCATATACACATAATCACCTACTCAGCTGAAGAAAGTTATTTGTCTTATTCCGCAAGACATCAAATTTCAAGTATGTGAATGTCAAAGACTTCTAAGTGTTTACATATTATTTCCTTAGGCAAAGTCTGTAGAGGGCCAGGTAGCCTCCGGATTCATCCTTTCCTAGAAAGGTGAAACATCCGGTGAATGCCCCTACAGTCCATCTCTGTATAGGAAATAGTTTGTTCTCACATTTTCAGAGGTCACTTGGAGTGTATAGCTCAATTTGAAATTATGGGAAATGGATACCTTGCACCCTCAAACAAGTACATTCCATTTTCAGATCATTGGGACAAATTTTAGTTGTTTTAACACTGCTACATTCTTCAAGCTTATCCTTTAAACCATCTTAGTATTTTGTACTCTCTTCAACTTTGTAGTGCTCTCCATTCCTCTCAGTCACATATGTTTCCTTGGTCTGTTAAGGGACAAGGTCTTTTTTTTGTGGGTCTTGTTCTTGCAACTGCCTTACTGTAATTTCTTTCGGGTGCTAGTTCAGTCTCAAAAATCTACAGTTTTCGAAGTTGCATTCTTCAAGGATTCTACTAAGTTCAATAATTAAGATGCAGGATTGGGGGACCTAATGCAATTTCTTCCGGGTGCAATTTCAGTCTCAACAATCTGTGGTTTTTGAAGCTGCATTCTTCATGGATTCTACTAAGTTCAATAGTCAAGATGTAGGATTGGGGGATCTATTGCAATTTCTTCTGGGTGCAATTTCAGTCTCAACAATCTGCGGTTTTCGAAACTGCATTCTTCAGGTATTCTGTTAAGTCCAATAGTCAAGATGCAGGATTGGGGATCTATTCATGATTTTCTTGGCTTTCGTCAGAATGGTTTAGAATGCAGCCAAATCCTTGAGAATAATGATGCTAGTAGAATTTCCCCCCAATATGATCCAAATCAATGTCAGGGAAAATTTTAGGGGTGAATTCTAGCCCAATGGCGAATTTTAAAGGATTTTAAATTTTAATAGGGTGAATTTTTTTATATAAAACCCATTTTCTATAATTTTATAAAGTTAGCCCAATAATTATTTTAAAAATAATGAATTATTAAATAATAGCCGACCAAAATAAATGCCCATAAAATTGGAAAAATGGAATTCGCCCTCTATTTTCTTTGTTTGGAGCAGATTTCAATGGCATTCGCCTAGATTTACAGGGTCGGAGGGAGGGGTTGGAGTGATTCGCCCCAATTTTTCACTGGTTCACCAGAATTTACTTGGTCGGAGAGGTGGTTGGGGCTTGAAAGGGGCGTGGAATTTGAATTTTGGATTGGTGCAAACCTACCAAATTGATGGAGGTCAAATCGATGGAGGTGGAGATCCATGGAGGTGGAAACTTACAGATCTGGACGCATTGACCGATGACAGCTACATTGAAATGGTTTTGGGCTTGTGGTTTTTTAAGTGGTTTTATTGTTCCTTCTTGTGTTTGCAGGTGCTTTCATGAGTTTTTGAATCCCAAGTTGATCATTCTTTTTTGGAGGTTTAAATTATGAGCAAAAGGGTTTCGCTAGGCTACTATTTT
Organism: Pinus albicaulis; assembly: GCA_034641835.2. Lineage (NCBI taxonomy): Eukaryota > Viridiplantae > Streptophyta > Pinopsida > Pinales > Pinaceae > Pinus > Pinus albicaulis. The sequence continues at coordinate 226,077,355 of CM076571.1, read as the reverse complement.
GGGCACTCGCTTTACTAAGTTATGGTGTTTTCGATCTATATCTAAGGCCATGCCTTGTTTGAGGAACTCACTTACTGTGTCCACTAATCCTGAAGCAGTATCCACATGTTATTTTATTGCAAACCTCTTGAGGAATACACTCATAGTTGGCAAAGCATATTGGCATCATTAGCACACACTTTTTTTTACAAATGTAAGGAAAATTATGGAGAAGGTTTATCCCTATAATAGAAGACAATTTTGAAGGTTGGAGCGAAGGTGCATTTGACACAAGTTTGAAATATTTGAAGCAAATTTCTACCTTGATGACTTATCTTAATATCTTTTTTGATGCCCTAGAATTGATTCTTCAAACAAATCTATGCATATATATGAGTGTGACCTCCTTTCTGACATGTATCTCTGAATTTTAATGATTGATCCTACGTGAGACTCAATGTTCCCTAATCAGTAATTTACATCTACTTGGGTATGGTTTTGTATGTTTTGAAGGCAGCCCTAGAGTTTATAGTAGTGAGGGTTTCTCTAAACTTGTCTGGAATTTATATTTATACATCCTACTTTAGCACACCAAACTGAGAATTGAATCGTCCATGAATTTTTTCAAGGCCTATATCTGGGAAGTTTGTTTTGTATTCCTCATATAAGTATCATTATTTTTATGAGAATTGGATTCTGAAGTTTAAAGATTGGAGTAGAGAAAATTGACAAGATAGACGTGCTTGATAAGCCTCAACCTTGTTGAAGAAGTCCAGATCGCTTAGCAAGTAGGTATACAGACTTCAAATAAGACCTATGCAAACCAGAGAAGAAGCTTAAATGTATTCAAAAATTCCTCAGAACTTGTATCCTTTTCGTCCCTCTTTGGAATGTTCTTATTGAACTTAGAAAAATAGTTTTGGCATGACACTTAAGTGATATATCATAGGATCTACCTGTGGCATCTCTTGGAAAAAAAATCATAGCATATTTTAATGGGTCATTTTTATATACACAATCATGTAAGCATTGACCAATACCAAGCCTACATTAGAGTAAGTGTCCTCTCCAATTGTGCATCTCTGATCAAAGTTTTGGAGTACATCAGTGAATTTGAAAGTTTCACCAGGGATAGTTGTGACACATTGTGCATCAGTAGCAAAGGAATCTAAGTGAAGACCTTGATAATCAGTGACCTATTTCCATATTCAACTCTGACTTTTCAGACACCTGAGGAAAATTTATCAATAAAATGAAGATCAATATTGCATATCCTTGACAACCAACATATTTAAAGTACAACAGTGGCAATTACAGGTCGTGACAGAATGCCATGTATACTTGATGTGAAGCAGAAAGAGTTATCATTGAATGCCTAAGATGTTGCTAGGCTTGATCACAGTTATTAACTCAAAATTTGGATTGGCTAGTTAGAAAAGGAGTTCAGAGTGTTTGACATTATCACGAGAACTAATGTTACTTCTGGACTTGAGAGAATTTGAACCGTGGGCACAAATAGAGCATAGTTTCCATAGTTTACATGTTGTAGACAGAGCCTAGTATGATTGAGATTTGTCAATTGAATATGAAGCAATGTTGATGCGTTGAGCAGAACTAGTCTTGTTGAGACAGGTGTAGTTTCTATAAGGTTATGGTTGTGAGAAAGAGAAGGTTGATATACTCCTGTACCATTGATGATAATTATGATGCTAGTGTTGACAATTTAAGCTTCTGCTAGTATTGCAGAAACAATGAAGACTTGATATGGTTGATAGTGAAAGGTGAGATGAAAATGTCAAGGTTTGAGATTGAATATCAATGTTGTACTAAGTTCATATTGATGTCATGTCATTACAGAACTGAAAACTAGGGTTTAACAAAGAGTTATCACAGAGAAAATTTTGTAGACAGATGTGAAAAATTCAGATTGGTTTTCAGCTACTTAAATTGAGCAAAGTTGAATACTAAAGTGCACCAACAGTAGTATCAGGCATGGTAGTAGATAGAGGTAGCAGTGAAGTGCATTAGTAGCGGTAGCAGGAGTGGATAGAGGAAACAATGAAGTGCAATAGCAGTGGCAGTAGGCGTGGCAATGTTAGCAGTGAAGTGCAGCAGCAGTGACAACAAGAGTGGACAAAGGTAGCAGTGAAGTGCAACAACATTGGTGACAAGAGTGGAAGTGCAAAAACATGAATGATGGCATACCAAACTCCAAACACTTCATCTAGCATCTAAGGCTACATATTCACATCTCCTCCAACACGAAGAGGTTATTTCCTTAACTCTTTCACTTGATATTTTTGTTTCTTGTATCATGATGATTATTCGATTTTCCTTTTTAATTCGATATTTGAGATATCTCTTCTTAATCTAGTTCCTTGACATTTTGTAAATGGCATGTACAATCTGGAAATGATGGCAGTTATACAATTGCAGTTTGACAGTCCCAATGACATAGTTGATATCCTCACACAGTGATGTTAGTGATGTTGATGTTGTGGATGATATTACTTTATGCTTCATGATATGGTGTTCTTTCTCACTTTCACATAATCTTGTTCCAAAATGGCCTGTGAAACTATAAACCGATCTAGTGTATTGGAAACTTAGAGCTTTCCTCCTCTACGATTATTCCAATTATAAATCCCATTTATGGTGGTCATATATGTCACTTCAAGTTTTTATAGGAGGTCATTGAATTATTGCACCTCTATATGTTCTAATCTTATCATCCCCCCTTCTTATATTCAAGGGTTTTGATAATGTTGAGATCACCACCCAATATCCATTGCTCCTCATTGTGGATTGACCTTATTGTCCTGATATTTTCTAGAAATCCCAATTTTTATGTGGGTATATGTGGACAATAGATTGCTGTTATGCACCATGTTTCCCTGGCTCCTACATATTGGAATATGCCCAAAATGATTTTGGAGAGTGATATCCATTCATGGAAGGATATTTCCTAAGGTTTTTAGAGAATTACCAAACCCCAAACACTTCATCTAGCATCTAAGGCTACATATTCACATCTCCTCCAACACGAAGATGTTATTTCCTTAACTCTTTCACTTGATATCGTTGTTTCTTGTATCATGATGATTGTTTGATTTTGCTTTTTAATTCAATCTTTGAGATATCTATTCTTAATCTAGTTCCTTGACATTTTGTAAATGGCATGTACAATCTGGCAATGATGGTAGTTATACAATTGCAGTTTGACCGTCCCAATGACATAATTGATATCCTCACACAGTGATGTTAGTGATGTTGATGTTGTGGATGATATTACTTGATGCTTCATGATGGGTGTTCTTTCTCAGTTTCACATAATCTTGTTATAGCCTCTGCTTGATGCTTTTGTTGCTATGATCGTGTCAGGCATTAATTAATTGTCTAATTTGTGAAAGAGATTGTCCACATTAAGGCTTCATTCTGGGCTAAATGTATTAATGTTAGAATGTGAGATGTAATTCTTTGAATGGCTTTTTCTCTACAGGGTATCAACTCAGTTAATAAGGAGTGGTAGTATGAGACAAGTTCTTGTTCCAGTTTTTCATGTTTCATGCCCATCATAAGAGGTGAGAGAAAATATTCTATTGTTATGTATGTACTTCACCATAGCCTTATGGAAGAAATTCAAGTTCCTCTCTCCTTATTTTTCAAGTTCAGTGCCCACTGATAACAAATTCTTCAAGATAATTATTAGCAGACTTCGGTTTGAGAAAGTGCCTAAATGTATGTTTTTTAATGACACCAACCCCTGAAACAGAAATTTGTACTGAGAAACAAATAGCAGCGATATCTTTTTCACTAATCAGCTAGTCCAGAAAGCAATAGGTAGGGGTGCTAACCCAAAGATTCCAAGATAAAGGGAAGCAAACTCTACAATTTCCAGACTGCTGGTAAATCTATTAAATTTTACTTGTCTAATTTTCAAAAACCCCTAATTTGTCTTGTCATAATCTTAGGATATTTTTGGGATTGTCAATTTTCATTTTTTTTCATTACATATTTCTCAGTTCTATGCAACTATGCAATGAAAATTTCCAGATGTATATGGCCAATCAGTAGAGTAAATATGGCATTGAAATGTAAAACAAATATTACCTTATCTCTCTGGGATGTCGCTTCAGAGTCCATACTGAACCGCCAATCGACATCAGAAAATCTTTCATCTGCTTCTTTCTTTAACATTTTTTGCACTTCTGTTATCGGAAGATTTGAAGCATGAGGTTGTTTAACGTATATGACATCCTTCCCTCCCATTTTGACACCAACAATAACATGTGTGCCATACTTCTCAATAAATCTTAAGAGAATGCATAGATATACAATTTAAAAAGTGCAACTTTTCTTTAGGTACATCCCAGATAAGGTGTGGGCATTCTTCAAATGTTCAAAATAATAACTTGTTAATTAACAAGTACAATGAACCAAACAAAATTTTCAATCACAAGCACATAGTGATCCATCAATCATATAGAGTTCAATTAGAAACTTGATGATTCAATTCTAACATTAATGATCTTGGTTAGTTCCACTTGTATTTTTTAAACCCCTCAACTTGTAATTAGTATTCATTATATAGATCCCGCACAATGGCACACACTATATGAAACAGTTATCAGAAACTATTTCACTCTTTCCAACAATGTAGCAATAGACTGATATATTGGAAAGCAAGTACTGGACATGCAAAATATTGGAGATTACTAAATTAAATTGAAGCTATTATGCAGAAAGGATTCTATTAGACTGTGGTAATAACGTTTTCAAGATCCCAAATTTTAGATTTTAAAAACTGCTTCTGATTTTTTTTATCACATTAAACCAAATTTCGTACTCTAAATTTAAAGAATATCTGAATGTCACCAAAAAGAAAAGTTGGTTTTGCAATTATACAAATTTTACTCATTGTGTTCTAGTAGATATGGTTCAAGTTTCAACCAATATCATGAATTTATGTTAGTGTTGAACCATATTTGCTGAAGTATTGGCAAAGTACTATTTTATTGCATCCGAATTACTGGTTTTTTATTCTGTTATGTGGTTTGAGCTTCTTTAATATTTCTATGCCGAACACGCCGTTAAGTCAAACTGCTTTGCGTTACGCCGAGCCACAAGTCCAGGTGGGATAGACAAACCATCAACTATAGAACTTGCCTTTCCGGCCATGACAACATATTATCAAACCTGAACTCTAATGTTTGTTAACTATGCAACCTTAAGTGACAATGAGAACCAATTTTACAATTACCTGAATCTGAAGTCACGATTCATTGCTTGATGCATTGCTCAGTACACGACTTCGGCTGCCTTCCATCTCATGGTGTTGTTTCAAATGCTCTGCAACCTACATTAACACCAATTTCAGATTCCAAGTTGATATGACAAGCTTTCCAATCATGCTGGTTCTGACTATTCTAAAACTATGTTCAAATTCCAAGTTCAAAAGATCATATTAGTAAGACTATTCTTTATTTCTATGTTATTTCTGGTTACCTCAAAACACTCTCCAGATTCTGGCTTCATATGAGCACTTTGCTGGTTGGGATCATCCTCTATTTCTATGGTAATCCCCATTGCTTTACCCCTTTCTTCAAATTCCCCATTCATAAGACTAGTCTGCTTACTATGATCACTCTCCATAATACATTTCCATGCTAATGACAACAACTTCACCACTCTTTTGAAATTCTAGGTTTGATTGTTCAGTTTTCTTTGCACACTTATCCACTATCTACATGCTAAACTGAACATTTTGCATTTCTTGCTGATAACCATTAGTCACATTTTTTTCCATAGGAAATGTTAGGGCATTAAGTTTCTGAGGATAGGTGGCTTCTGGTGCAAGCTGCATTGATTTCTCAATATTTTCAGGTTCCTCTACCAATGGATAAGTCTTGTCAATATCTCCATTCTCTGCTGCCATGCCCGTTTTGGCTATCTGCATAATGTGTCTACAATCATCAATTAACTTTCCCACACATTCAATATTAATTCATTAGATTGTTGTTTAAGATGAGGCTTCTAATCTGTGTTGATCTATGAAGTGCCCAATAAAAGAAGAATGAGAAATGCTTTCCCTCATTGTACATTTAGACTTGTTTACGAAACTAAAGACATTGCATAACTAAAATTCATTTCCCAACAGAGTTCTACGATACACATTAGCTATTTACTGATAAAATTATGAAGACTTGTAATAGCTCACCTTTTGGAAAGGGAAAGGTCCTATGGAAGTAGATATATTTTTAGTCTCTGAGTTTTTCACTACATCACATTCACTCAAACTAGCAATGACAGATTACGAAACTAAAGACATTGTAGAGCTAAAATTCATGTTCCAACAGAGTTCTACTATGCTTGGGTGTTAGATATTTAGTGATCAAATAATTAAGACTTGTAATAGCTCACCTTGTGGAAAGGTAAAGGTTCTAATGAAGTAGAAACTTTTTTAGTCTCTGATTTTTTCAGTGCATCACTTTCACTCAAATTAGCAATGACAGATTTGTCAAACTTCTTAGAATCTGTCAATAATGAAACATTCAGATCCTGGACATTTTCAAGAGTAAAAATATCAGTGCCAAGTGATTTCCTAATTTGTGATCCACTATTATGATAGTGAGTGGCTTGTTCACATGCATTTTCAACTTGTAAGTTGGCAAGAAGAAAAACCTGCAGTGTCTGTGTTGCCACTTCCTCATAACCTGGGTAATTAGAAGTACTTGTTATTACACAGAATGCACTTCCAACAGACAAATCTTTTTCAAGTGATGTTTTTCATTTGTGTGGAGAATAATGGCCATCTTCTTTTAATTCACATGCTTGTATTGCAGATAACGCTTTTCTTTGTGCACAAGTAGCTTTACTTGGCTCGGTAATGTCTTTATTGTATAATACAGTACTCACTGAAGTTGTCCTGAGGGAAACAATGTGGCCTTGAAATATCCTCTGGTTCTTGAACTCCAGAGGCCATAAATCGAGTTGTTACACTGCCCATGTAAATTATCTCAGCTTTCTCCATATAAGAAGCTAGTTTATGGTTACATGTATGTGCCATATTTTCACTAGTCCATGGTAACATAGAATACTCCTCTTCTCTCTGACTCAAGGTTGTTGATGACAACTTTGTAACACTTACCTAGGCATACTTAGGAGTTTTTTTTTTTCCAAACACACTCATTATCGTTCACCATTTCCACATCTCTGACTGCAAACTCCTCTTCCATGACATTTTTATAAATAGATCCTGAATCTTTCAACAACTAATTATTTTCATTGTGCCTGTTAACTAGAATTTTGGTCAGAGATTTTCATTTGGTAAGCACATGAGCAGTCTAAAATTTTTATAAAATCCATCGAGAATTGACTACTATCTGTTCATCGTCATTTCCTAACAATTGCAATCCATCCAGATGACTCTTTTAAACCCTTGATTGAATTCATGCTTATGAGGATTCTCATTAATGTGAACCAAAGGTTTTGGAACCTCCTGCAATCCAACCACTGCGATGTCAGCTTCAGCAGTCTCCATGGCATGCTTCTGTGGAATAGCTTGACTACTTTCATCCAAAAATGAACTGAACATTCCTTGCATTTGATTCTTTAAAAAAGTATCCTGACAAGCACCTACAAAATTCTCCCCTGGTTTATATTTCTCCGATAATCGAACAAGCATTTCTTCCATTTCCTCCACAGAAACTTCTCAATATTTCACTAAATTTTATTCTTTACAGGCATACAACGACAATATTTGCAAATGAACTATTGCGGCACCTTCATCTAGGGCATATGTAGCATGCATTCTTACATCATTCTCACTGGTTTCCTCCAGTGACAAATCCAAAACTATTCTCTTTTCCACCAACACACTGCTTTTCACAATGCCTTTGCAGGGTAAGAAATATAAAACTCCTTGTTTTTCCACCAAAGAAAAATTTTCCTATAACGGCCCTGTGTTATGCTTCCCTGCATTATCTATGTGAATTTCTCCAACTAACGACTTTAAATTCCACTGGATTTTTGCACATCCAAAAACAACATAAATTGAACAAGCTGCCTCAGTTACTGCATTCTTATAGTCAACTTGTGTTGCATACATCTCTACATCACTTTCATCATTTACATCAATTACCAACTCCAACCTACCGTGCACCATTTAAAAATGCAATATCTTCATGTGTAGTTACTCTAGCACATTCACTTCTTTGATCTATAAAGGAATTTAAATCTCCTGTCATTTGTCGTATGAACATTCTTGAGGGACTCCTCTTTGAGATGCTTCACTACAGAGCCTGACATCCAATGGCTTTCTCTCTATCCCAAAGCATCCATCACTTCATGAGAGGATCCATTCATAGTGTTAATCTCTCATGCCTCCTCAATTGATCTATCCCTCTTTCTTGAAAACTCACACATTTCACCTTCTACGTTATCACTTGCGTCTAGATTATTAACAGAACCTACAAAGGTGCAATGCCATCCACTTCTTGGTCTGGCACTCCTTCCAATTTGGCAGGTAAATGATCCTGCCGAGAAGGCTCCTTGGCATGCATTGTTGTATGATCTTCCTTGCTTACATCAAATATCAAATCTGGTATTTCCTCGATGTCTGCCAGAATAGCATCTTCCAGTGGAACAATCGAACATGTCTGATTTCTCTCATCTAACAAAGATTCTAGTATCCCTTTCATTGTCACTCTTGCAATAGCCTCCTTGCCACTTGGAACCTTTTACTAAGACTCCACTTAATTCCTCCATGACATCACAATCCCCATTAGACTCAATGAATTGTTCCTCCACATTTTCTTTCTTATTTTCATCTAATAAAGAACCCAACATCCCTTGAATCTGTTTGTGTTTAAAATCAATTCTCACCGGATGAGAAGATACATCCAGGGTGGCATTGTCCAAAATTTTTTCAATCCTTATAAATTGAGATGAATATTCTCCTTGTTCATTCCCTGCCTCCATCCAGTTCTTGTTGCCTATACATTTCTTTTTCCTTCCTCCTCATATGATGTACTATTTTGAATTTTCTATTCTTTGCATATCAAACATTATAAAGCCTCTTGCACACTGTTCTCATCTCTTTCATTTGAACATAATTCTGATAATCATTGCATTTATGAAGAAAGGATATATTCATGTGAAACCCTATCCAGCTGCTTCTCTTGGCTAATGCCATCACCTTCATCCCATAGAGAATCCGATAATTGAATTTCGACTTGACCAAAGGCATTTCTTACTTCGTGCTGAGATTGAACAAGAGAATCAAAATATCTCCTTCCAGGGGGAATTACTATGTGCTTTGAACTTGAAGTTTGCCTCTTTTCCCTTCTCTTCTATCCTGAGACTCCAAAAACTTGCTGCAGCCCATCCTTTATGTCTCCTCTACCCACTGAAATTTCAAAAACACTTCATCCTTGCCCTTATATGCTCCTTCAGTTTGAAATCCAAAATCATCATTTCAACTATTCTTGTTTTTTGTATTTACTTCTGTTGAATATGTATTTTGTGCTAGGTTATGAGTATATTGTTTTAAATTATTCACTTTATAACAGAGACCAATCATAAGAATATTCTTATTTTGTGCAGGCCTGCAATCCATGACTGAGGAGGAATTGATAGAAAACAATAAACCACATTGCTCAGAGGCATTCAACAAAATTGGCATATCTTTGTTGTTTTTTCTCAAATTCATCCCTGACTGTTCAGATGCTGGCTGATTCTTCTTACCTATATTTTCAAACCCTTCTCCCAAAATATATAACCATCTAGAAGGTAATGACTCTTTGAGCCATTTGAAAAATACACCACATAATAATCTCTGCCCAATTGTTTGAGCTGCTTATCAACTCACCAATGTCTGGTCCAAACAAGTTTCCTTCAATGATCAAATTAATTTCCTCTTTTCAAATAGATTTTAGAAGAATCTGAACAGATTCTAGAGTTGTTGCTTCTGACCATACATTTAAAGGTCTCAAATTTCTTGATTTAAATGTATTTGCACCATTTGAACTGAAACCTATATTGTGCAAAGTTGTTTCAAGCTCAAAAGTATTATCCTTCCTATAGAAGCCTGAACCCCAATAATCCTCGCAGTGGCCACTTTCACCAAGTAGAATATGTGCTTCATCAACATCATCAAACCTCAAACCTCAATTGCACTTCCAAGTTTTTCTCTATAACAATTTTTGTGAGTCCTACTTGTCGAACACCAGTTACAAACTTTCTTTCACTTGAAAATTCACAACAATTGAATTTAAATTAGCCTCACGTGGGTTGTATTTCATTTTTAGTATATTTCGCTTGATTATTTCTTTATACAATCTCTCCACTTCTCTTATCCATGTTCCGGCATTCCTTTGCACCTCTTGGTGCAATTGCTAGTTATAAGAATATTTAAGATTCTGGATCTATCGATCTGAGATGGATATTGCAATATAAATCTGAAGGATTCATGAGATTATTTCATGTTTGATCAGATTTTTTTAATGATAAATTTTATCTTGCAAGAAAATTTCAAAATTTGAAGTCATATTAATTCAGTACATTGATGCAAATTCATATGCTGATACAATGGTGCAAATGCATGGATTTAGTTGTTGAATGATATATGATGGTTTAATAGGAGGACAGGACACTCGCACCCACCATTATAAGCTTAAGATCCAGGATTCTCATGAAAACCAGTCAAAGGAAGAAGCAGCGGGCAGGTTAACCTTAAACATATGTAAAGCCATCCTTATTTTCACTAGGTGCAGAGACGTTTCGTTACAAGGTGGACTAGCTGTCATATTCATCAGTTTTGATTTTCTTGTAAGATGTCTCATTTCTGCAGTGGAATAGGTTTTTCTTGATGTTCTATGCATTCTTTCTAGTTTATGTCAATGCAGGTGATTGAATCACTAAGGGCGACTAGAGATGATCAGGGGCTTAGCATGTCAAATTTGGAGTAAATTCACAGAGGTAAAGTGCCAGCAACATTGACAGGGACATTAAGGTGCAAAAATAATGGAGCAAGAGACAATCAGTCAGATCGAAATTGTGCTATGGACCCACTCTGCTTTCTAAGCAAGACAGGGAGAATTGGCATTAACTTTGTGCGGTTGATTGATTTCCCATCAACCCATGATATATGTTGGCACTAATTTGGAGGGGATGATTTGGTAGATCAAACCCAATACAAGCTATTTAGAGCAAATGTTTAAGGGCTGGCTATAAGAAAAAAATTCCTTGAGCAGAGATGAATTGGGTTGATCCTTGATGGATTCTGAATTGGGTTCTTCAGGTTTGTTCTCATGGGATATTCAACATAAAGAAGATGAACACTCATGTACCTCTCCTCCGCTATGGCGTCCTGGATCAAGTTCTTATCCCATATCTACAGACACGACATGTTCATATCCATACCCCATGTCAGCCAGGGCAGAGGATATTGCCAAAGGCAGACAGGAGCTCATGAAAATGTTTGAATGAATGCCTGAATCAGCTTATGAATTGTCCCTGAGTGATTTGGTGGAGCAGAAGGCTGCCATGTAGAGATATCAAATGAGGAAGTGCAAACAGAAAAACATAAAGAAAAGGAGAGGAGTTCAGGAAAGCAGGACAAGAGGAAGACAAGTGGAAGTTATATAAATGGGTCAAGTAAGAGTAAGGGAGAAAATACTAAACCGTTTCTTCTCAATATATTTATTCCCAGAAGCTTGACAAACCGATTTCATTCTAACTCTAGATCAATACCCACAAGTTGTTCTCAAGTGAAGATCCATGATTCAGAGAAAGGATCAGGGAATACATATCCTGTTGCAAACCTGTATAAGATAAAGACATCCTATTCTCTTACTGGTTCTTCAATTGGCTTCTCCAAGGTGTTTCCTAAACCATCTTCTGCCCAGGATGGTCAATCTTATCAGGTTCTCCCAGCTTCTACCATACATACTGGTTATAATTTTGGCCTTTGGAAATTGAGCATGACTCGATGCTCATTCTGTTACGGGTACACTTTCTTCTCCAAGACTATTTTCCAGGTGCTTCTTCTGTGTTTCTCTTCATGCAACTTCTGAATTTTCAATTTCTGACCATTGGATATATTTTATCTTAATTATGAACTGGCAAACCCAGGGTTCAAGCTTAACTCCATGCTTAATAACCACCCATGGCTTAAGAATTCCACACTAGTCACTTACAAATTCCGAACATCACAATCTATCTACTTACAATTTCACTTATAACAGCCCCAGTGCCTTGAGATGCTATCTTTTACTCTTAAAATGTGGGAACAGAAGATTATAACTTAATGGGGAGGTAGCACCCTCATTAAGAACTAATTATTTTATTAAACCTATCATTAAGGAGTGGAAAGATGGAACCTTAAAAAGTTTGCTTTAGATGTTTCTTCCCACGTCAGTGTTGTTGTTGAGTGTGAACTTCATCCATGATTTTTTTTGAAGTTTTATCAGATTTTATCTCTTTATGATCATGTTTTATCCATGTCGGTTGACATCAGAACAGTTTTTGGCATGCAAGTAAACTTTGAGAAAGCAACCCCTGAGTCATCTTGAAGTCAAAGTCTTTCTGCATATACATCAAAAAATGTTAGGACATGCTAGTGAAAAGTTGGAAACTACTAATTAACTATTGTCTGTTTTCTTTTCGTTTATTTTTTTATCACGAGAATTGATAATTAACTACTGTCATTTTTCTTTCTATTTCTTTCTTTTTCCTTTTTTTTTTAGTATTAGGAGAATTTCTTTCTTTTTCCTTTATTTTTTATTTTTTGGGTATTAGGATAATTCCTAAACTTACTGCCTGTCTCTGAGGAGGCCCAGGGTCATGTCTGAGGGACTGACCCTATACTCCTAAACCTAATGCATTATGAAACTGCCCATAGACACGCTAGGTGTGTCAACTGAGTTTCAAACCTAGGTGGGGCCTCAATATTTCTCAGCAAAAACTTTCTTCCTTGAACTAATTTGGGGGAGTTCCAGGATCAACCTTTGTGGCTGCCTTATAACACCAAGAGTATATCTAGCAACCTGTAAGCCAGATATAAGCCAAATATACCAGATCTTACGATTTAGCAAGAGCCTTATAACACCAAGAGTATATCCAGCAACCTGTAAGCCAGATATAAACCAGATATACCGGATCTTATGATTTAGCAAGAGCAAATACTCTAGGAAATGGGGAGTCTACTCCTTGAGGCGAGATCATAGCAGGCCATACACTCAATGGGATTTGAACCGTGGTCTCGTTAGTTTCACCCAGTGAGGCCATATACTCAATGGGATTTGAACCATGGTATCGTTAGTTTCACCCAGTGAAACTTACCGTTAAACCACATATCACTGTATAATTAACTATTCTCTATTACTTGAAACATTTCTAAAACTTTAAAGTCCCTAGCTGATTGGATTGCTCTAACACTGAGCCGCTTGCCCTTTCATGAGGTGGGTTAACTGAGTTTCAAACCTGGGCGGGGCCTCAATATTGGTCAGCAAACACTTTTCAATGCAGGTCGTCCACCATTTGGCCTAGCACAATAGGCTAATTAACAATTGTTTGTTACTTGAAACATTTCCGAAACTTTTAAGTACTTGGTTGGTTGTATTACTCAAACACTGAGCCACTTACCCCATGCAGGTCGTCCATCGTTTGGTCTAGACAATAGGCTAATTAACAATGTCTGTTACTTGAAACATTTCCAAAACTTTAAAGTCCTTGGCTGGTTGGATTTCTCTAACACTGAGCCACTTGCCCCTTCATGAGGGACGCCCTTAAGGATTCAGCATAGATGTGTGTATTCCTATTTCCAACACCCTCGTCAAGCCACACTTTGGCTAAGGTCCCCTGCCTAACCTCAAGCAAAACTAGCTATATGCCCGTCTTGAAAATTATACATACTAAGATTTACCCCAGATTTTCCCTTGGCCAGTGTGTTGTTGTACTACTGAGCTACATGCCCCTTCATTGTGGGCATCATTAATGGTTCAACCTAGATGTACGGATTGCTATCTCCAACAAAGAAAACACCTAATTTGGAAGTAAAGCATCAAAACTGAACGAAAGAGAATGTATAATGAACAAAGTTTTAATGCCAACATTCTACCATATTCCAAAGTTGTCATGTTTGACTTCTAAGTCATTTATATAGATTTTAATCATTGCTTTACATTTAATTGAGTATAATTGCAGCCCAATTCGTTTCATATTTAATCATCCCTGAATTATGTGTGCTTATGCTCCTAAGTCATGACTTTTGGACCTGTGTGTGGAAGTGCTCGTTGCTCTATTTCCAAAGGTTTTGAAAGTGGTCATTTCAGAAGTCATCCCTGTTTCCAAATGTTTTCCTTACCCTGTTTCAGGCAACTAAGACTTTAAAATATTGTGCTCTTTGGTTGAATCGAAAATTTTATTTGCATATTAAAGACTGGGAATCCAAAAGGAAAAAGTGGTTCCATTTAAAGATATGTGCAACCTAAATTATCCAAATTCTTTTTATTACACTCCATCCATCTATTTCGTTGCAACATTCCTAGACTTTTAGTATTCAATTATAACTCTATAAAATCAAGATGGCCATCCATATTCAAAGGCTTCTGCTTTTCTTTGTGTTATCTTCTAATAAGGATTTTTATTTCCAAGTAATTCAACTACCAAAGATAGTACATGCGAGTAGAGAAGTAATTCAACTACCAGTGATTCTCCTACATAGTACATGCTTTGATAGATTATATCAAAAGTCTTACCAATACAATAACATTGATTGTTGTATGTGGACATTTTTGTTCAGGATGGTCCATTACATAATCAAGATGAGGAACTGGATCCTGCAATTGCACTTTCTCTTTCTGAAGAACTAACCAAACCAGATGGTATATGATGGAAATTTCATTTTTTTACAGTTACTTTTAGTTTAATTATATCATTTAGCTCGATGTTTTTCATATATTCAACTAAACCTTTGTTGCTTAACAAGACTTTGTCATTTCCATGTTTTAGTGAAACTGTTTATGGTTTGATACTCATACAACCTTTATCAAGTTACATGCACCCTCATTAGAATTTTGCTTACCATGACTATCTTTCTTTGTCATTATTGACTTAAGAAAGTCTTTTAGCTAAGAAACTATTTTCAAGGTTATGGCATAACTTGTCATATAAATTGAACAGAATTTATATCCAAAATGTTAACTTGTAAACTACTTAGCTGGTTTTAGGCTTTCCATTTAAAATCTACTTCAATTTGAACTTTGAACGAGTTGTTCCTTAGACTTGAATACTAAGAGATTTTGGTGTAAGGATTAAAAATTAGCCCGTAAGGCCTCTCAGTTATTCATTTATTTTATCTAATATAACATTTACTATTAAATTAGAACCACTTGGCACAAATACGTCATAGATCAAGATTATACTTTGTAGAGTGTCGTAGAATAAAAATAGGAGCAAGGACACTGAGTTCTTTCGGTTTTCCTGGTTCTTATTCCTTTGGTGTATCTTTGCATCTTTAGGGGAAATTTCTAGTTTAAAGTCTAATTCTTTAAAGGGTCTAGCTCAATGGAAGAGCACTTGCTTTACAAGCAGGAGGTTGGTGGTTCGATTCCATTGTGCCCTGATATTCATATATAGCGAATGACGAAGATCATTTTTTGGTGACGGATGCTCTTTTGACCATCACCAATGAGCTTATGGTGACATTTTTCGACCCTCACCAAAATATGAAATGGTGACGGTCAACGAATGCCACCATATATACGCATCAATAGTGACGACCATTAAAGTTCCGTCACCATAAATCGTTGTTGTTTATATGAAATGGTGAGGGTCACTGTTTTTCATTATAGTCATTATTCGTGACGGACTTTGATGTTACCAATGCGTTTATGGTGACGGTCAATGAACGTCGCCATATATATGCACCAATAGTGATGGCCATGAAAGGTCCATCACAAAAAAATGTTGTTGTTCATATGAAATGGTGACGGTCACTATCCGTCATTATAATCAATATTCGTGACGAACCTTGAATGTCACCATAACACATATTTTCGGCAACGCCACCTTTGGTGACGTTCAATTTTTTGGTGACGGAGGCTATTGTCCGTCACCATTGCTCATATGAATGGTGACAGTCACTATCCGCAAATCATTATTGGTGACAGACCTTGAATATCACCACAACACCTATACTTTCGGCGACGCCACCTTTAGTGACATTCAGTTTTTTGGTGATGGAAGCTATTGTCCGTCACCATTGCTCATATGAAATGGTGACGGTCACTATTCGTCACTATAAATCATTATTGGTGACAGACCTTGAATGTCACCCCAACACCTATACTTTCAGCGACACCACCTTTGGTGACGTTCAGTTTTTGGTGACGAAGGCTCTTTTGACCCTCACCACTGAGCTTATGGTGACCATTTTTGCCCCTCACCAAGGTGCTTTTTTCTTGTAGGGTATCTATGATACTTTTCTTTTATTACTTCTTCAAATAGCCTTACTCTTCCCATACCACGAACCAATGTTCATTCTATTTTCTCTATTACAAATAAAGGTAGGTTGATCCTGGAATTAGGAAATCCTCCTATTTGGATTCAATAGATTGGAAAAACGATGCATGAGAATAAAATAGTAGGTCGAAGATACGGAAAGAGAAGGATTCGAACCCTCGGTAAGTAGAAGCCTACATAGTAGTTCCATTGTAATGCCTTGAACTGCTCGACCATCTTTCTTGGTTCTAATTAACAAAATTAGTGAATAGAAACTTCCTTACAAATTATTTTTGTTCGGGTACGAACAGTTCAATCTTTTGGAAATAAATAGATAAAAATAAGGTAATGATTCAATCCACCCCAGAAAGACGAAAGGATATTTTCTCCAACTTCCTCCTATTTTAGGAAATCCTAAATCATCCCTATTAATCTAACGTATTCGGATCACCTAATCAATACTTTAAGACAGATTAACTGACCCATTCCATATTATGATCATATATGGATATGTAGTGATCATCTTATCAATTGTATAATAACTAATTCTTTGGCAATGATCTTGTGTCATGATCACTATATTTTCCCGATATTCCTTTATCTATATGGATAAAGCACACATTTGATGGGTGAGAATTTCATTCTCATTATGCAATGCTCGATTGTTTAACTCTTTCTTTGTTCGTATCATAATCGAACCATATTTCCCGAGTTTACCCAGTCTAGTCTTCTTTCAATACGAATATTTTTCCATTATTATTCATATCACTAACGAAAAATTATTAAAAATATTCCCTATCTATTCCCATTTTAAAGAATAAATTGGAATAGATAGAATGAGAACATATTTATGATTGTAAGGAAATCCATTTTATGGTATTGTGCACCAGAAAAAAAATTGCGTTCATGGAATCATTTGCGTAAGGGAATGAAGGAAATTATCAAATTTATAATTGACTATGCCTAGATCTTAGATAAATGACAATTTTATTGATAATACCTTCACAATTGTAGCAAATATATTATTGCAAATAATCTCGATGGCTCCGGGGGAGAAAGAAGCATTTACCTATTACAAAGATGGTGTGATTTGATATGTTTTTCATTCTTCTTTTTTTGGGAAATAAAAGGTAAGGTATTCGGAATAAAAATTGAGTAAAATAAAACTTACGCTCAATGAAAGTGAGTTCTTGAGATAGAACAATTCCTTCAGTCGTGTATCCCCAGTCATTGCACCCTTAGATGCTCTCATCTCTTGAAGATTTTAATACCAAGCGAAAGGTTACACCTATGCAATAGGCCTTGCTTGTATAGTTGAACCTATTTGATAGGCGCGCATGAGGGGAGAAAGCACTACGTATGGAAATTGACAACACAAAATATTCGTTATAGCCCATATTAATTACCCTTTTTTGAAGGGTAGTGATAATGGTTGGGACAACAAATATCCATCTCATTTGTACTTTGGATGCCCTTATAATGGAACCATCAGATATTGTTGAAGTGATTAATCCCCATAGAATAAGGGGCATTATGAACAAATAAATCGTTAGAGGTTCCATTCCTAGTACTAAGATCCTTGCTATTTGTAAAATAATCTTTGCAAGAAGGATGGTTAGAGAATTATTGGAAATACACTAGCCCTTGTTAATTCATAATATTGGGTCAGAATATTTCTTTTTTTCAATTCCACGGATTACTCCCCATATTACCTACTATAAATAAATGAGGAGCCATATGAGGTGGGAATCTCATGTACAGTTTTGAAGTGGATATCATTTCAATGGAATGAACGACCGTAACGGATGTCAGCTCAAACGAAAGGGTAATATGTGGAAGATTTACAAGATTATTATGAAGCTATGTGACTAGAAAATAACCCTTATGATCGAAGTTATATACTATATAATATAGGTCATGTGCATAAAAGTAATGGGGAAGATATGAAGGCTTTGGAATATTATTTCCAAGCATTAGAATGGAACCCATCCTTACCACAAGCTCTTAATAATACGACCTTGATCTGTCATTGTGTGTGGCTATCTGTACCATAGAATAACTTAGTTAATAACTAGTACAAGTAAGGACAAAATAAAAGGCTTCCTACATATGCACCGTCCCAAGTAACAGTTTTTATCAGCTGTAGAGAAAAAAATTCATCTCTCATTGGAGCCCGAATATGAATAGATAGAGCCTAAATATTCTATGGATAAAAATTTCAATTGATGATGGAAGAACCATAAAGATCAATTATTTAAAGAATGTTTGGGTTGATACGATCAAATCTGCTCATTGACAAGAACCAGGAATCAACTTATGTAATAGAGTTGATCTACTAAGTTATTGAGCAGCGGTGTAGTAGCAGATCCTAAAGGTGTGAAGTACTCCAACCATAGAGTACTCTCCAAAAATTCTATACAAAACTAAGATAGTTACCTTGAAAAATACTTTTATTTGGACAATCAATCTAAAATATATCTCTTTCTATACTTCATCTTTTTTAGGGTAGGCGAAAATATAGAACTTGATCATTGAATTGATTGGAAGTGAAATCATAAACTCATGTCGTTGACTTTTATTGGTCCTTTGGTTAATATGAACTCCCAATGAATCATCTCCAATTCAATAATATTTTGGAAATTTTGGTAGAGGACTAAATAATAGTGTATTAAGTCATATGAGGTAGGAAACTCTCAAGTATGGTTCTGAGGGAAGAAAAATTTTCCAAGTTGACCTATCCTGACTGAGGAGAATAGACCATTCAATAGGGAGATCTTGAAACTGCAGAGGCTTGGTTTTATCAAGCTGTTGAGCATTAGGAACAAGCTATATTACTTTCTCCAGGAAATTACATCGAAGCACAAAATTGGTTAAATATTACAGGGTGCTTTGGAGAATGATAATTTCTATTATTGGGAAATCATTCATTATTTAATATCTGACTCGAAATCAATGGGATTCTTCAATAATACTCCCAAAATGAGATTCTATTCCGTCAACATCTTATAGAAATTTATTTGTAATATAAAAAAGAATACCTTTTTTTTATTCTGGATTATTGATGGATCTTCTTAATAGGGGTGCAATCCATCCGAAGATGTCTTTTATTAATGATCCATGAATAATACCTATACGGGCCCCACGTTACTATACATATATGGGGTACACATATATATATATATATATATATATATATATATATATATATATATATATATATATATATATAGAAACGATGTAATAATCACCGTAGATTTTTCCATTACACTAGAAAGCCTTTTTTTGTATGGTTATATCCCATAGTCCATTGAACACCTCAAAGATATGTCATAATAAAACTGAACACCTGCCTCAGATCGAATCTCGTATCATAGTCTCTCCCAGTCATAAACTAGAAAATAAGTGGAGAAAATAGTCGAGATATATCTCTTGGAAGTTCACTAATTGCTATTGGCAGGTTTCTTCTTATTTATGTCCTGTCCGAAAAGGGGAGAATTAAATGATCATTCGTTCATCGGAACCAGAACTAAATATCGTAGTAGAGAGAGATCCTATAAAAACCTCTTTTGAAAAATGGGCCAAACCTGGGAATTTCTCAAAGACGCTAGCTAAAGGCCCTGATACTAACACTTGGATCTATAACTTACATGTTGATGCTCATGATTTTGATAGTCATACTAATGATTTGGAAGAGATTTCTCGTAAATTCTTTAGCACTCATTTTGGTCAAATAGACATCATCTTTATTTGGCTAAGTGGGATTTACTTTCACGGCGCTCGTTTCTTCAATTATGAAGCATGGTTGGGTGATCCCACTCACATCAAACCCAGTGCCCAAATAGTTTGGCCAATAGTAGGGAATAATGAGGAGATCCTATCGATTCTTGTTTCCTACGGATCTTCAGAAAAAGCATGAAAAGGCTTGAATGGTATGATCCCTCCGTCACCCAACCTAGAATGAAAAGGGTGATCCCATAGTTCTTGATATGTAAATATGCGCTGTCAGGTGCTCTATTTTCCACATCTACGCTGAAATTCAACATGTGCCTAAGAGATAGCCATCCATACACTGATAAGGGATGTATGGATTCTCAAGAAGAGAGGATATATGGTGGATAACCCCCCCCCATCTACAAATGAATAGAAAGTTGATTTTCATTGATATCATATCGTCCATCTCACTTCTCCCCGAGGACAAGTTTAGTTCCTAAACCCTGCTGAAAACAAGAGACTATGCCATGCTAATGTGCCTTGGACAATCCACATCTCCAGTTCACTTTTTGCACATTCCCCCGCCCCGGGGCCGATGCTGGGTCAGGCGCTGATGAGCACATTGAACTATCCATGTGACTGAGAGCCTTCACAGCCCAGGCACAACGACGCGATTATCAGGGGCGCGCTCTACCGCTGAGCTAATAGCCCATCATGCAGGCCTTGGGTATGGAGGCCTGCCCCTACACCAACACCAATATATTGGAAATAACCCATATAGCAAATAAGCTAATAGCCCATCGTGCAGGCCTCCCGGGGATGGAGGCCTCAATATATCCAAAATAGCAGAAGAGAAACCCTAACTCTTTTTTTTTTGCCACCCCATTAGGAGTCGATATCTTCCTCCCTCCATCAGAGATCAAATTTCTCTTGTTGCATTTCATTTTAGGTGTCTCACTCAGTTTAGTCAGCTGCATTCCATTAGGAGCATGGATCATTTGATGGTAGGGTCTTGTCACTCATATCCCTCATGTCATGTACCTGTTGGTCTAGTTCTGTTCATCAAAATCATTTACAGTCATTTTTGGTCTCCTGGTAGGCAAAGAGTCATTTTAGGGTTTTTAGTCTCATTAAGTCTAGGGTTTTATTAATCAGGTCTCAAAATGTCTAATAATGTCAGCAAGGCACATGAGGAAGCATCAAATAAGGTTTCAGTGCAAAAAATTCATTATCATAATGCTTGATAATGATTTTTCTTCAAAACTCTGTTTTGAAGAAAGATTGTCTTTTTTATCCTTTTGTAACAAATGCAATGTAATTTTCAAATTATTTAGTTGTAATAACACTCCATTCGCATCCCTGGTCACCTTTTCCAAAACTTTGTGCCATCCATCCCTGCAAAATAGGCAACAAACTCATCATTTAGTCCAAAAATCAAAACCAAGCAATACAGAGTTCTTTTGAAAAAGTGCCAAAGTTTTCAAACATTGTAAAGTGGGTTTTTTCAAATCAAAAATCAAAGTCTTTGGTACAAATATGATTTTTGTCTTTCAATAATTCATTTGCACGCCAAAGACATCAATGAGTCAAAGAAAATCGTGGAGGAAGTGAAGAAACAAGTTTGGAGGCCGAACTGTGTTGAAACAGAGGGGCGTGACGCATCGGTCATTGGTCGTGGTGCATAGGCTGAGCGCGGCGCATAGGGCCACTCTCCTCTATTTAAATTTAAACTAGTGCAGCGCATCAGGAGGGCGCGACGCACTGGGCAGTGGTCGCGACGCATTGGCCAAAAACGCTAAGTTTTGCCATTGCTTCCAAATTTTTGAACCGACTTGGTCCTTCTTGCTCCGAGTAAGTTCATATGATCTTCTACTGCCCATAAACCCATGCTTGGTGTGATTATATGATTGATTATGCGAATTTGAATACACAAAACCCAAACCTTATCATTTTGTTGAGAATTGCTCCCTTAGGGTTTTGAAGTTGGTGTTTAAAAATTGGCTTTGGTGCCAAACATTTTCACCTCCCCACCTTATTTTTCCCATTTCCCATCACTGTTATCTCATCACTACAGTCTATCCTCCATCCCCGTACATCCTTAAAGCCACTCATACCCATCTCATTCCCATTATCCCTATCCCATTTGCAAAATTTACCTAAATTCTAAGTTTACCCAAAAAAATCAAGTGGTTGTCCCTTGTCCCTAAATTTGTCAAATCACAAGTTTTCAAAAGGAAAATTCCACTTGTTTAAATTCCATTGTCCCCACTGCCCTATTTCCCCACAGTCCCTCCCACACTACCATACATTTGGCACTAAAACAAAAGAACCCAAATTCTCATTTTCATCTCATACAAGCGAACATACACCTTGCATAGACCTTGGACATCATGGAGACAGATACTGATACATCATATGACCGAGATAATGATTCCACCACTGAGTTACATGCACCTAGAAGGCCTCATAAGAGTGGTAGACATGTGAGAGAAGAGCCCACCTCATTGGCTGAATTGCAGGCTTGTCCACTTGCCATGGCATGTTTTCGAGAGCAATCATGCTATCAGTTTTGTGAAATGATTGCTAGGATTCATTATCATCAGGAGTTGGCTCGTTTGTTTGTATTGAATTTACATGATGGTCAGGTAACTCTTGCTGGTGTAACTTTCACTTTTACACCGGAAACTATCTCTCAAGCAACTGGAATACCGAATGTGGGTGAACAACGGAACAAAAGACAACATGTGGATAGAGTGCATTATGAACCATATATCAGGCCTAGCTTTGTGAGGCAACTCAACAGAGTGTTTCCATTTCAATTTCTAAAGTATTCCTATGCGCCTTTGATGAAAATCATTATCATATATTTCAGTTGTGAGGGCAAATTTTCACGCCTCTATGCCTACCATATCAGGTTATTGATGCATTTCACCAGGGTGAGGATGATGAAAATCCCTTATTTCATGTGCCGGAATATCGAGAGAATGACCACTCTTGTGCAAAGGAAAACTCCCGAGCAGCAATACAACAGTATTTATTACTATGCACTCATTAAGATCGTGGTTGTACATCAGCTTGGATTGCAGGGTATTTCATGGGAGGATTTCATTTCCCATGATTTCTTCACCGTTCCTCAGGTTCCTATGGAGGTTATTCATGATGCAGGCGAACCTTCACATCAGTATGGAGGTCAAAAGGCAGAGACTACTAGTGTGCTGATGTATATCACTTATCAGAGAGGCACTAGAGGATTATTTGCAGCAGCCCAGCGAGTACTATCTCCACCTGGGGTGGAAGGGGTCTCGTTGCCATCATCAGCAGCACAGGTATAGGTACAGGACAGAGGTAAGAGGCCTATGTAGGATGAGGGGCCTTCAGGAGGTCAAGATACAGGTTTCGTACTGATTGATGAGGATTTGAGCTCTCCAAGCTCAAAGTTGAGAGAGACTATTCAAGAGCAGAAGGCGGAGATTGATACCTTTACCATCAATTTGCAAAGAGCCCAATGGATCATAAATTACCTGGAGCAGTGAAACAAACAGTTGGAATATCAGCAAACAATCATGGAGTTGCAAAACATCTGTGAGAACCGGCAAGCTGCCCAAAGAAGCCAAACCGAGATGACATCCATTGAGTGGGAGATTGAGGCTGATAGAGAGACTTGGCTTGAGAGGGTCAATATTCATCTTGAGAAGCTATTGTAAAAGGCCAACAAGGAAAATAACATGCTCAGGCACATGAAGAACCATTATTGGGCGCGAAATCATGTTTGCAAAGCGCAAATCAAAATTCTGAAGGCAAAGCTAAGGAGGGCACTAAAGCGTCGCAAAAGGCATGATAGACTCCAAATTTTGGCCAAAGCTTCTTTGGCTTAGTATAGCACTTGATGGTGGACCTTTAGTCCAAATTTCAAGAAATTTTGGAAAAAAATTGTCAATTTTGAAATTTTTGGCTTTAAAACAGATTTTCCTGCCCGACGCGCCGCGCCACTTGGCGCGCGCTTATAATTGGCAACTCCTCTTGAGGAAAAATTTACATTTCTGGATTTTTCATCAAAATTTATACATTCCTACCCATTACCTAAGTATTTTGACAAGTTTTGGGTTGCTTGAAGGGTCAAAAACACCCTAAAAATGGCCTTTCTGCCACTTTTTGGACACACAAGAAGCAGTGTTGGGAGATTTGATTTTTGGAGGGGAAAATTGCAACCCAATTTAGAAATTCCACTTGGGTTGGAAATTAGAGAGGAAGAGATTTCCAACGAGCTATCCTAAACTCAATTTGGACTCTAGGAAGGCCCTCAAAATCAGCCTCAAATTGGCGCAACCCATAGAGATTTCAGGCGCGACGCATTGGGAATTTTGGCTCCTTTTTCACTCAGCAGCTCAGATTTTCGCCTAGTTATGGCCAGTTTGACCTTTTTATCTTCATATGTATAGATCTTGATGTAAATTGATGTAATTTCATGACTTTGATGTAATTTTGGCACATTTTTACTCATCCAAGTAGATTCATTCACCAAAAAGTGAAATGTAACTGAATGAATCAGTTTCCTATCTTATAGAGGCAAGCTGTTTCATTGCCTATTTTCTAGTTCTTAGTTTATATCTTGTTGAAACAGCTCCTAGAATGGTGAGCTTGACCCATTGAGGCATGGGGATGAGTTAGGCTTGTCTATATCTTGTAATTCTTCAGTCAATTTCAGGGTTGGACACTTGGGATTGCTTGGCACTTCATTGTACATTTCATCTCTGCAATTTTGGCAAAGGAATAGACCAGGGTTTGCAGCACTTTTTGGGATCCATGTGGCTCTATGTTTTGATGGTGTGTTTCTCTCTGTGATTGTAAGTTTACTGATGTTTCATGTGTATCATTTTCCTTCTCCTTTCTTCTCAAATTAAATAAACAAGTTATAAAGGTGGAATTCATTAGATTGCTTTGCTCTGCCTTGAATTTTTTTTAATTTTCCATGTTTTCATCTGTTTGAAGAGGATTATTGAAAGCCTCTTTCCCTCTTCAGCTCCTCACCGGTCTGAACTATCTCAACCCAAAGCATCAAAACAATTGCCTTCCTTGACCCATTCATAACTCTGCAAAAACTAGGCCTCATCCCTGGACCCAAAACTGCCTTTCCCTTTGATTCCAACAAAACCCCCAAAATCAAAATCAAACCCTTTCACCTATATACCTAGCCTAAAATCAGCTTTTATTTTAATTCATCTCAAGCCTTATTGATTATTATTGCTGAGAATGACAAGGAGAGAGCCCTCTCCCAATCTGGTAGGGCTTGCTACCAGATTAAGCATGGTTTGATGTTACCCTGAACTTTTCCTTCCTTCAGCCTGAGGTAGATTTAGGCCATAACATAGTGGCGACCATACTGGGGATCAAAATAGTTTTCTTGTTAGTGTTATTTGTTTTATAAGCTACATATGGAGCCTGAAGTTATGCCAGGTAGCCTTCGAAATGATTTTGTTTTGCATTAGCAAAAGTAGATAAACGCTGCTTCAGTCAATCTCCGGTCTAGTTTGTAAACGTGACACTTGACTTGTAAATTTCCCCCAGTACATCAAATCATTCTAGACTTTTGGATGATGAGTTTAGAATTTGATAGGTTGAACAGGTTGGTTTTGTCCCTTTGATTTTTGAAAATAATTCAACACACTGGCTTCCAGAAGACATACCAGAGCAAATCCGGATCCCAGTCCACCTCCTGTGTATGAAAATACCAATCTTATTTCAAGAATCCTTCGTCAAAAAAGTCCTGTGATTCCTCTGTTTAAATCTCATTCATGTCCCGTTGTTTTTTAGTACCTTGAAGATCTTGAGTTTGACGAACAATTTGAGTTGTCGTTGTTTGAGACTAAGTCTGAAAGTGTTATTGAGTCTACTGTCATAAATCCCGAGTTTATCAAGTATCTTGAAATTGAACAGGCTAATAGATCCATTGACAGTTACATTTTGAATATTCAAAATTCCATTGTGGCAACAAATATTCCTGAGTTCATAGAGTCTGCATCTGCAACTCTTGGGCCATCCACAATTACATCTGGTTCACAAGTTCATATCGAGTCTCCTTTCATTCCTACCATTCCCGTGCAACCATCTATTTCTGATCAACAATCTGCATTAGTATCGCCTCCATCTACACCACATACACCTCGTACATCAACTGCTCCTACTCCTCCTATATCTCTGAGACCGATTGTAAATCCACCAAGAGCAATGGCTGCCCGATTTGCACCTCTCGTATTGCCTCAAAACTTAGATGACATGCCCACAGATTATCAAAGAAAAATTCCATTGTTTGATGGCACTCCTCAAAGTGTCATTGCTCAGCAACATGTGGATAGAATGGCAGATTTCTTTGACCTTCATGAGATTGATGCGGAAAATGTGACAATGAGATTTTTTGTTCAAACCTTTGCAGAAGAAGTCAGAAAGTGGTTCAGAGCTTTTTCTCTTAGAAGTATTGCTACATTGGCTAATCTTTAGAGACAATTCTTAGATCGATGGGAAGTGCAAAAAGATCCTCTTTCAATCCTTTCCGAATATGACAATATCAAGCGAAATGTTGGTGAGTCAGTTCAAGACTATTGTATTAGATTCAATTCTGTTTATAATGCAATTCCTGATGATATAAAGCCACCTAGGGGATCTTCTTTGATTAAGTTTTCCGATGGTTTCGATCCTGACATGGCTTATCAATTGAGAGAAAGCAGTCCGGCTACATTAGAAGATATGCAGAAAATTGCAGTCAGTGTTGAAGCTAATTCGAATGCCAGGAGAGATAGAATGAGAGCTGAAAAGAAAGTACCGATAAAGGAAGAGGTTTCCACATCATATCAAATGCTTCGTAAGATGGAAAAGATGTTTGAAATATTAACACTTGATAAGCCTGAACCGCAGATCATAAATCCTAACTTTCGTGGCTAGCAGCAACCGCAATTCAGAATCAAGCAAAGAGAACAGCGAGCACAATAACCGCCAGTACAACAGCAAGTGAAGACACCCTTACAGCAGAATTTCGTTGGTCCGGAATCAGATGATGAAGAGAATGTAATAGGAGAAGAGAATCATTTCTTTACACCTGATGATATGCCAACTTTTATCATTGAAGATGAGGAGTAGGCAGAAAATTCAGCTGTACAAAAAGACGAGGATTTCATCTTAGCAAATGAGACAGCTCTTGAAGAAGAGTCTGATGAGTATCAAAGGGGATAAATGAATGCCTTGACAGCCCATCAACGACAATATTCACTCAAAAACAGAGATTTCCCTATTAATCCAATTCAAAAGAGAAAGGAAGTTTCAGCACCAAAGAATGATTCACCCGTGGCGCAGAAGAAGGGAAAAGAGATAGCTGATCCCACTACTAGAAAATCCCCATCAACAAATGAAAGATCCAATCAGCCAATTGTATCAAAGGAGAAAACTGAAAAGAAGGATGTTCCAGCTAAAGAGGTAGAGAAAATTTCAGTTTTTAACTTAGAAAATGAAATTGCTAAGTTGAAAGTATCCATTCCTTTGACTGAGTTGATGAAGAATAGCAGCTATAAGGGTCAGGTGTCTAGAATTTTGAATTTAGATCCATTGTCTGATATGGTGAATGTGGAAGATGATCAACCTGAGTTGATTTTTGGTCCAGCATTGGATGGTGAGTCTCCAGATAGTGATGTGCCTCCTTTTTATATCAACCTTAGATTGCATGATTTCGTGTTACATAATGCTATGTTTGATTCCGGAGCCTCTCATAATCTCATGCTGAGGGAAATCATGGAGAAATTGGGATTGGATATCACTAGAAAATATCATGATCTTTACTCTTTTGATTCCAGTAGAGTAAGATGCATTGGGCTTATCAAATATTTGGTGGTCAGCTTGGATCAGATTCCAACTAAAAATGTTTTGATGGACGTGGTTGTGCGGACATTCCTCCTAGATTTGGCATGCTTCTTTCCAGATCTTGGGGAGAGAAACTAAAGGGAACATTGCAGCTTGATTTCTCCTATGATACTATTCCTGTGTTTGGTCAGATGAGGAAATTATATCGGGAGCAAAAGATGAATTATATGATCACTAGCAAGGAGAAACCGGTAAATCATCCAATCAACTATGTACATACAGATTTAGAATCATTTGTTTTGTATTCAGATATTTTCAATGATGTAAATATCCAATTAGTTGAAGTAGAAGACATTCTGAAAATCACCAAGAATTTCACAGAGGTTTTAAAGAAAAGAGACAAAAGCTTGAAAGTTCCACTGAGCAATCAGCCTTCCGACAGCAGCAAAAATTTGATGGACAACAAGCAGAAATAACAGAGCAAACAAAATTTCAGCACTTGGAAGAAGATGAAGATGGTTTGTGGACCATGGATTTTGATGGTGTAGTAGGAAGTGATGGTGCTAGAATTGGCATTTGGGTACGCAGCCCTTTCTCCGCCCCAAACAAAGAACAAGGTACCGAGTAACGTAAGGGTCTGTTCTTATAAATTGGCTTTTGATTGTTTGAATAATGAGGTTGAATACGAAGCTTTAATTGCTGGTCTGAAAATTCTTAGAAAGTTAAATGCTAAGAGGATTGCAGTGTATGGTGACTCCGAGTTGGTAATCAAGCAAGTGAAAGGTGAATACCAAGCTAAGCATCCTCGAATTCGGGCTTACCGAAATGCAGTTCTTGATATCTTGAAATTGTTTTTAGACTATACTTTGACTTGTGTCCCTCGTATTCAGAATGGTATTGAAGATGCACTTGCAAAGGCAGCAAGTAATTTGAAAATTCCAATGAACTGAAGTAACAAATTTGAAATTCATGTGAAACATCATCTGACTATCCCAGACAATCAAAGGTATTGGCAAGTGTTTCAAGATGACGAAGAGATTGATGAATTTCTGCAAAATGAAGGCAAATTCAAAGACACTTCTATTGATGTGGAGCATGATGATGGTGAGGCTGGTGTGCAAGTAAATCAGATGGAAGTATTACAGCTGAAGGATAATGCCATTCCTAAAGGTCTAATACCTTTAGAGGAGATTTTCGATCAAGATGACGTAGCTCAAAAACCAACCTTGCATCCAACCGAAAAAGGAGTTGAAGATGTGAACATTGGATCAGCTGAAAATCCAAAGATGGTGAAATTTTCCAAAGCATTGCCACCAGAGGTAAAATCAAAGTATATCGGTTTTTTGTCATCTTTTGCTGACGTATTTTCTTGGGACTATTCAGATTTGAAGACATACGATACAAACATAATTCAGCACACCATTCCTATCAAGCCAAATCAAAAGCCCTTCAGGCAGAAGTTGAGAAGAATAAATCCGAAGTTGCTGCCCTCAATTGAGAAGGAAGTGAATCAATTGTACAAGGCTGGTATCATTGTTCCTATAAGATTTTCAGATTGGATTTCTAATTTGGTGCCCGTACGCAAGAAGACAGGTGAGATTCATTTGTGCATTGATTTTAGGAATTTGAATAAGGTGTCTTTGAAATATAATTATCCGTTGCCCAAAATGGATCACATACTTCGGCGAGTATTTGGAGCATCTTGTATGTCGATACTCGATGGTTATTTCGGTTATAACCAAATTCTGGTCCATAAGGATGATAAAGACAAAACAGCGTTCATCACTCCATGGGGAACTTTCCATTATGCTAAAATGCCTTTCGGTTTGAAGAATGTTGGTGCGACCTTTCAGTGAGCAATGGATATGGAATTTACAAATGAGAAAGATGTTTTTCTAGTTGTATATCTTGATGATTTGAGAGTCTTTTCAAATTCAGATGAAGAGCACCTTTACCATTTGAAGATTGTTTTTCAGCGGTGTAGAAAGTATGGTGTGTCACTCAATCCGAAGAAGAGTTTGTTTGCCATGGATGAGGACAAACTTCTTGGTCATATTATCTCAAAGGATGGCATCCGCATTGACCCAGCTCGAGTAGAAGCTATTCAGCAAATTGATCTTCCTCGAAACAAAAAGGAGATCCAATCATTCAATGGTAAGATGAATTTCTTACGTCGTTTTGTGCCTAATCTAGCAGAACATTTAAGGGAGATTACAAACATGCTTAAGAAAGATAGCATAGTGAAGTGGACTGATGAGGTTGTAAAGTATTTCAATTTAATGAAGTTGGCTCTTTCTTCAGCTCTGGTTTTTATCAGCTCGGACTATACTCGGGATTTTATTTTGTTTTCATTTGCCTCGGAGCATACTATGGCATCTGTATTCATGTAGAAAAGAGATCAGCATGAAAAACAAATTTCTTTTTTCAGCCAAACCATAAGAGATGCAGCCTTAAAGTATAAAATTATTGAAAAGCAAGCTCTTGCTTTAGTGAAAGCGTTGAAATATTTCCGAGTATATATTCTGCATTCTCATATTCTTGCTTATGTTCCTAACGCTGTTGTTAAGGATGTTTTAGTGCAAACAGATCCAGAAGGGAGACGAGGCAAATGGATTGCTGCATTTTTGGAGTATGATGTGGAGATAAAGCCTACAAATCTTATCAAAGGACAAGGGCTGGCTAAGCTAATGGCTGAGTCAAATTTACATGCCTTGGACATCAATCTCATTGCTGCTATGTCCGAGGAAAACGAAGAAAGTTCGTTAATTCAGGTATCAGAAATATTTGTTCATTCTCCTTGGTATTCATATATTGTATATGTGCTCCAAAACTTGTCACCACCTCCAGGAATGGCTGAAAACAAAAGTAGAACTCTGAAATTGAAGGCTACTAAGTTTTGTATTTTGAACAATGCACTCTATTGGAAAGATCCCGGTGGTGTTTTGTTGAATTGTTTGGTGGAAGAAGAAGCAAAGTAGGTTATGGAAGATTTTCATAAGGGAGATTGAGGAGGTCACCTTTTCTGGAAAATGACGGCAAACAAAATTTTGAGAGCAGGATATTATTGGCCGACTCTTTTTGCTGATGTGTATAAGACTGTTAAAGGTTTTCATGAATGTCAGATTTTTTAAGGGAGGAATAAATTGCAGCCTTTGCCTCTTAAGCCCATTGAGGTAAGTGCTCCTTTTCAACAATGGGGTTTGGATTTCATTGGCGAGATCCATCCCGCTTCTTCAGCTCAGCACAAGTGGATCCTCACAGCGATAGATTATTTCACAAAATGGATTGAAGAAATTCCCACCAGGCAAGCTACGGATTCGGTAATAATTTCATTCCTTGAGAATAATATTTTGTCTCGTTTTGGTTGCCCGAATAAGTTAATTACTGATAACGCAACAGCTTTCAAATCAAAAATAATGGTTGAGTTATGTAACAAGTATCACATCACTTTGGGACACTCAACCACTTATCATCCACAAGGCAACGGATTGGCTGAGTCTTCGAACAAATATTTGGTCAACATCATTAAAAAGTTTCTGGAAATAAACAATAAAAGTTGGCATAAGAAGTTGGTCAATGAACTTTTGGCATACAGAGTGAGTCAGAAAAAATCCATTGGTATGTCCCCCTTTGAGCTAGTATATGGAGTTGACACGGTATTTCCTACCTCTCTCGCAGTTCTAGTGGTCAAACTTCTGCAAGAAGCTGGTCGTGAAGATGATCATATGCAAAGGAGAATAAATCAAATGATCCATTTGCAGCAGACTAGAGAAGAAGTTTTCCAAAACACGTTCAAGCTGCAAGAGAGAATTAAGAAGATATATGAAAGAAAAGAAAAAGCGGACAAATTTCGATTGGAAGAAGTGGTGCTGAAATGGGATGCAAGAAACGAGGAAAAAGGTAAACATGGTAAGTTCGAAAATCTCTGGAAAGGACCCTTTAAAATTGTTGCATATCGGGGTCAGAATGCTTTTCTTCTAAAAGAGATGAACGGGTAAGATTGTCTAGGAGGGTCGGTCAATGGTCGGCTGCTCAAGTGGTATCATTTCCGAAAATGTTTTCTGCTGTTTTACATTCTCACTGTACATACCAGTTTATTTTAGTTTCATTGCAAGTGTGCACTGTGATCTTTTCTTCAGTTTGGGGCCCGAGGTGAAGGCTATAACTCTGAAGATTGATTTCAGCTTTGGTTTGAGTTTGTCAAGTCAATTTTTTTGGTCATTTTGGTTTCCAAATTGAGTCGGTTTGAGTCAAGGTTTCGTTCAATAAATGGAGACAAGAGTCTTGTGTTGATTTTTCAAATTTATCAACTCCATAGCCCAATGGACGAAGGCACTGCCTACTCTCCCAGAAATATGTAGTTCTTGGCACCTCCAAGGAGCTACCATCCCCATTGGAGCCAATGTTAGAGTTGGTATCTTCATCCCTCTGTCAGAGATCAAATCTCTCTCATTGCATTTCATTTTAGGTGTCTCATTCAGTTCAGTCAGTTGCATTCCATTAGGAGCATGGATCATCTGACGATAGGGTCTTGTCACTCATATCCCTCCTGTCATGTACCTGTTGGTCTAGTTCTATTCATCAAAATCATTTACAACCATTTTTGATCTCCTGGTTGGCAAAGAGTCATTTTAGGGTTTTTAGTCTCATTAAGTCTAATTTTTTATTAATCAGGTCTCAAAATGTCTAATAATGTCAGCAGGCACATGAGGAAGCATCAAATAAGGTTTCAGTGGAAATATTTCTTTATCATAATGCTTGATAATGATTTTTCTTCAAAACTCTGTTTTGAAGAAAGATTGTCTATTTTATCCTTTTATAACAAATGCAATGTAATTTTCAAATTCTTCAGTTGTAATAACGCTCCATTCGCAGCCCTGGTCACCTTTTCCAAAACTCTATGCCATCCATCCCTGCAAAACAGGCAACAAACTCATCATTCAGTTCAAAAATCAAACCAAGCAAAACAGAGTTCTTTTGAAAAAGTGCCAAAGTTTTCAAACATTGTAAAGTGGGTTTTTTCAAATCAAAAATCAAAGTCTTTGGTACAAATATGATTTTTGTGTTTCAACAATTCATTTGCACGCCAAAGACATCAATGAGTCAAAGAAAATCGTGGAGGAAGTGAAGAAACAATTTTGGAGGCCGAACTGTGTTGAAACAGAGGGGCACGACGCATCGGGCATTGGTCGTGGCACATAAGCTGAGCGCGGCACATAGGGCTACTCTCCTCTGTGTAAATTTGAACCAACGGGGCGCATCAGGAGGGCACGACGCACTGGGCAGTGGTTGCGGCGCATTGGCCCGAAACGCTAATTTTTGCCATTGCTTCCAAATTCTTGAACCGACTCGGTCCTTCTTGCTCCAAGTAAGTTCATATGATCTTATACTTCCCATAAACCCGTGCTTGGTGTGATTATATGATTGATTATGAGAATTTGAATACACAAAAGCCAAACCCTATCATTTTGTTGAGAATTTCTCCTTTAGGGTTTTGAAGTTGGTGTTTTAAAATTGGCTTTGGTGCCAAACATTTTCAACTCCCCGCCTTATTTTTCCCATTTCCCATCACTGTTATCTCATCACCACAGTCTATCCTCTATCCCTTTACATCCTTAAAGCCACTCATACCCATCTCATTCCCATTATCCCTATCCCATTTGCAAAATTTCCCTAAATTCTAAGTTTATCCCAAAAAATCAAGTGGTTGTCCCTTGTCCCTAAATTGGTCAAATCACAAGTTTTCAAAAGGAAAATTCCACATGAAAAAACTTCATTGTCCCCACTGCCCTATATCCCCACAGTCCCTCCCACACTACCATACATTTGGCACTAAAACAAAAGTATCCAAATTCACATTTTCATCTCATACAAGCCAACATACACCTTGCATAGACCTTGGACATCATGGAGACAGATACTGATACATCATATGACCGAGACAGTGATTCCACCACTGAGTTACATGCACCTAGAAGGCCTCATAAGAGTGGTAGACATGTCAGAGAAGAGCCCACCTCATTGGCTGAATTGCAGACTTGTCCACTTGCCATGGCATGTTTTCGAGAACAGTCTTATTTTCAATTTTGTGAAATGATTTCTAGAATCCATTATCATCAGGAGTTGGCTCATTTGTTTGTATTGCATTTACATGATGGTCAGGTAACTCTTCCTGGTGTAACTTTCACTTTGACACCGGAAACTATCTCTCAAGCAACTGGAATACCGAATGTGGGTGAACAGTGGAACAAAAGACAGCAGGTGGACAGAGTGCATTATGAACCATATATCAGGCCTAGCTTTGTGAGGAAACTCAGCGGATTGTTTCCATTTCAATTTCTAAAGGATTCCTATGTGCCTCTGATGAAACTCATTATCAGATATTTCAGTTGTGAGGGCTAGTTTTCACACCTCTATGCCTACCATATCAGGTTATTGATGCATTTCACCAGGGTGAGGATGATGAACATCCCTTATTTCATGTGCCGAAATATCGAGAGAATGACCACTCTTGTGCAAAGGAAAACTCCCGAGCAGCAGTACAACAGTATTTATCACTATGCACTCATTAAGATCGTGGTTGTACATCAGCTTGGATTGCAGGGTATTTCATGGGAAGATTTCATTTCCCATGATTTCTTCACCGTTCCTCAGGTTCCTCCAGAGGTTATTCATGATGTAGGCGAACCTTCACATCAGTATGGAGGTTAGAAGGCAGAGACTACTAGTGTGCCGATGTATATCACTTATCAGAGAGGCACTAGAGGATTATTTGCAGCAGCCCGGCGAGTACTATCTCCACCTGGGGTGGAAGGGGTCTCGTTACCGTCATCATCAGCACAGGTACAGGTACAGGACAGAGGTAAGAGGCCTATGCAAGATGAGGGGCCTTCAGGAGGTCAAGATACAGGTTTCATACTAATTTATGAGGATTTGAGCTCTCCAAGCTCAAAGTTGAGAGAGACTATTCAGGAGCAGAAGGCGGAGAATGATACCTTGACTGTCAAGTTTCAAAGATCCCAATGGATCATAAATTATCTGGAGCAGCGAAACAAACAGTTGGAATATCAACAAACAATCATGGAGTTGCAAAACATCCGTGAGAACCGGCAAGTTGTCCAAAGAAGCCAAATCGAGATGACATCCATTAAGCGGGAGATTGAGCATAATAGAGAGCCTTGGCTTGAGAGGGTCAATATTCATCTTGAGAAGCTGTTGGAGAAGGCCAACAAGGAAAATAACATGCTCAGGCACATGAAGAACCATTATTGGGCAAGAAATCATGTTTGCAAAGCGCGAATCAAAATTCTGAAGGCAAAGCTGAGGGCACTAAAGCGTCGCAAAAGGCATGATAGACTCCAAATTTTGGCCGAAGCTTCTTTGCCTCAGCATAGCACTTGATGGTGGACCTTCAGTCCAAATTTCAAGAAATTTGGGAAAATTTTTGTCAATTTTGAAATTTTTGGCTTTAAAACAGATTTTCCTGCCCGACGCGTCGTGCCACTTGGCGCGCGCTTATAATTGGCAGCTCCTTTTGGGGAAAAATTTGCATTTCTAGATTTTTCATCAAAATTTATGCATTCCTACCCATTACCTAAGGATTTTGACAAGTTTTGGGTTGCTTGAAGGGTCAAAAACACCCTAAAAATAGCCTTTCTGCCACTTTTTGGACACATAGGAAGTAGTGTTGGGAGATTTGATTTTTTGAGGGGAAAATTGCAACCAAATTTAGAAATTCCACTTGGGTTAGAAATTAGATAGACATAGCTTTCCAACGAGCTATCCTACACTCAATTTGGACTCCAGGAAGGCCCTCAAAATCAGCCTCAAAGTGGCGCGATGCATAGAGATTTCAGGCGCAGCGCATTGGGAATTTTAGCTCCTTTTTCACTCAGCCGCTCAGATTTTCGCCTAGTTATGGCCAGTTTGACCTTTTTATCTTCATATGTACAGCTCTTGATGTAACTTGATGTAATTTCATGACTTTGATGTAATTTTGGCACATTTTTACTCATCCAAGTAGATTCATTCACCAAAAAGTGAAATGTAACTGAATGAATCAGTTTCCTATATTATAGAGGTGCTGTTTTAATAAGCCATTTTCTAGTTCTGCCTAGAGTATCTGCTGAAAACAAACTTCCTGAATGGTGAGCTGACCCCTTGAGGCATGGGGATGAGTTAGGCTTTTCTATATCTTGTAATTCTTTAGTCATTTTCAGGGTTGGACACTTGGGATTGCTTGGCACTTCATTGTACATTTCATCTCTGCAATTTTGGCAAAGGAATAGACCAGGGTTTGCAGCACTTTTTGGGATCCATGTGGCTCTATGTTTTGATGTTTTGTTTCTCTCTGTGATTGTAATTTTATTGATGTTTCATGTGTATCATTTTCCTTCTCCTTTCTTCTCAAATTAAACAAACAAGTTATAAAGGTGGAATTCATTAGATTGTTTTGCTCTGCCTTGAGTTTTGTTTAATTTTCCATGTTTTCATCTATTTGAAGAGGATTCTTGAAATCCTCTTTCCCTCTTTAGCTCCTCACCGGTCTGAACTATCCATTCACTCAACCCAAAGCATCAAAACGATTTCCTTCCTTGCCCCATTCAGAACTTTGCAAAAACTAGGCCTCATCCCCGGACCCAAAACTGCCTTTCCCTTTGATTCCAACAAAACCCCAAAAATCAAAATCAAACCCTTTCACCTATATACCTAGCCTAAAATCAGCTTTTATTTTAAGTCATCTCAAGCCTTATTGATTATTCTTGCTGAGATTGACAAGGAGAGAGCCCTCTCCCGATCTGGTAGGGCTAGCTACCAGATTAAGCGTGGTTTGATGTTACCCTGAACTCTGCCTTCCTTCAGTCTGAGGTAGATTTAGGCCATAACACACCCCATGTCCCTGCCTAGGTGGCAACAGGGGGAGGAAAATGGGAGATGGGATTCTATCGACTTGTTCTAACCTAGGATGATAAGTTCATGGTCTCACTTCACTGTCGAGACCTGAAATAATACTTCCAAATACAAGCTTGGCTCAGATTT
Organism: Pinus albicaulis; assembly: GCA_034641835.2. Lineage (NCBI taxonomy): Eukaryota > Viridiplantae > Streptophyta > Pinopsida > Pinales > Pinaceae > Pinus > Pinus albicaulis. The sequence continues at coordinate 226,040,278 of CM076571.1, read as the reverse complement.
ACTTCCTTCCGGATGTAGTGTCAAATGAAGAAGCCCAAAAATCATTAGCTTTCCCTGAAAATGAGGTGATCCAGCAGCACCTTCCATTACAGCTATCTTGTTATGACTTCACTCCAGTCACTAGCACAACCTTCAGCATCCCCCTCCTTGCAGCTAAGGTAATTACTTAGGGCATGGCTAGCTCCCATAGTGTGATAGGCGGTGTGTACAAGACCCAAGAACAGATTCACCATAGTATGGTTGAACGGGGATTACTAGCGATTTTGGCTTCATGCAGGTGAGTTGCAGCCTGCAATCCAAACTAAGGCCGGGTTTTTGAGGTTACCTTAACCTCGTAGGGTCGCGATCCTTTTTCCCGGTCATTGTAGCATGTGTGTTGCCCATGGCGTAAGGGGCATGATGACTTGGTGTCATCCTCACCTTCCTCCAGCTTATCACTTCCAGTTTGTTCAAGGTTCCAAACTCAATGTTGGAAACTAAACACGAGGGTTGCGCTCATTGCGGGACTTAACCCAACACAAGCTTACGACAGCTATGCACCACCTGTTTCCACGTTCTCGAAGCCACTCCTCCCTTTCAAGAGGATTCACGGCATGTCAAGCCCTGGTAAGGTTCCTCTCTTTCCACGAATTGAACCACATGCTCCATCACTTGTGCAGGCGCTTTCAATTTCTTTGAGTTTCATTCGTTCCAACGTACTCCCCAGGCGGGATACTTAAAGAGTTAGCTACAACACTGCACAGGTCGATACGCATAGCACTTAGTATCCATCGTTTATGGCTAGGACTACTAGGGTATCTAATCCCGTTTTCTCCCCTAGCTTTAATCGCTCAGTGTCAATGTTGGCCCAGCAAGGTCCTTTCGTTGTTGGTGTTCTTTCCAATCTTAACGCATTTCACTGCTCCACTGGAAATTCCCTCTTCCCCTACTGTACTCCAGCTGGGTAGTTTCTACTGCCTGCCCAGGGTTGAGCCCTGAAATTTGACGGCGGACTTGAAAATCCACCTATAGACTCTTTATGCCCAGTCATTCCAGATAACGCTTGAATCCTATGTCTTATCATGGCTGCTGGCACAGAGTTAGTCGATGCTTATTCCTCAGATACCTTCATTTTTCTTCTCCGAGAAAATAATTTCATGACCTGTAGGCCTTCTTCCTTCACGTGGCATTGCTCCATCAAGCTTTTGCCCATTGTGGAAAATTCCCCACTGCTGCCTCCCGTAGGAGTCTGGATCGTGTCTCAGTCCCAGTGTGGTTTATCATCCTCTCAGACCAGCTACTAATCATCACCTTGGTAAGCCATTGCCTGACCAACTAACTAATCAGACGCAAGCCCATCCTTGGGTGGATTCCTCCTTTTTCTCCTCAACCTATGGGTTATTAGCAGTCATTTCCAGTTGTTGTTCCCCTCCCAAGGGTAGGTTCTTATGCGTTACTCACCTGTCCGCCACTAGAAACACCACTTCTCATCCGACTTGCATATGGTAAGCATGCTACCAGCGTTCATCCTGAGCTAGGATCAAGCTCTCCATGAGATTCATAGTTTCACTACTTATAGCTTCCTTGTGGACAAGGTTGATTTAGCATCATCTTTAGGAATAACTTGTCTCCATTTACTCTATATAAGCTCAGCGTGGAGTTCACTTTTAGTATAGCCATCCCTACCCTCTTGTATATGATTTGGAAATATCATATATGATTTGTAAAGTATCTATGCCTTTCCTGCATGATCCTCTTCTTAATTTGATTGAACGTTACACTGCATACATCAGTGACTATGTATGTTGATGGAGGTGTGATCCCCATCTCTCCAAATGGAAGATGAACACCTGTGAGAAGATTTTTTTCTGTAGTATTTGGTTCTTCTTCCACTGGATGGATGGTATCTTATTCCTCTAATTGTTCCACTGCCATCTCTTGAGTCAATTGTTCTTCTTCCAATATTTATGTTACTTCCTCCTCATGAGATTGCTTATGTTTTTCTTCTTCTATACTTCACCTTTCTTCTTCTTCTTCTTCTTCTTCTTCTTCTTTCTTCCGGAGAAACTCATCCTGCTTCCTCTTCTCCTTTTCTTCTTATGCTTATCTCCTCTCCTATTTTTCTCGGATAGCTCTTATGTTTAGAGGACCAACTTTCCACTTTATGCTGCTCTCACCTAACGAATCATATATTATCCTTTTCTTAGGAGCTAGTTTTCTTAATTAATTAGTTATCTATTCTTCCTCATGTACCTGCAAGCCTTGAGCTGGTGGATCATTGTACCAGTTCTTTATCTTCTCATCTTATGTTGTGGAAATTAATGAGTACCCTGTATTGCGACTGGTCCTTTCATAGTGTTTCTTGACCACTCATTTGGGATCATATCCATGAAATTATTTAGTGGCGAAGTGCAAGCAGTCCAACTCATGTATCTCTATTGTTGTCGCATTGTGGCTCTTTAACTCATATAATACGATCCTCAATGGAAACATGGGGCAATGGGATTTCTTCCACCTATGAAGAATTCTTGAAAATACCTTGTCTAGTTGATTTTCCACTTTTTGCATGACCACCTTATTGGTCACATATCACGACATAATATGCGGAGATATTTGACAACCAAACATTTGATTTTTGTACCCTTGGGAGCCGCAAACCAGTCAATGATATATTGGAGTGACTCCTTCACCTACTTAGTCTTACAAGGAGGATCGATATCGAATATCATCTGAAAGATACCTACAAAGAAGTTCTCAGCCAATTTATCATACACGTCTCTGAAGCTTAGTTCTAATAACACTTTGCAGTGGAAGTAAATCAGGAACTTCTCCTCAGGGATCCAATTCCATTTCATTCCTTGGAATGCATTTTGTGCACAGATTCCATCTAAGATAAATGTATACATGTATAATTTTGGTTCCTGGTTCGCCCTCAAATATGATTTTTCCTACCCCACATGACACTACAATTCATATGATAATATATCTTCCCAGTTGAAAACTAGGCCACGTGTCACCACTATATTGAACGTATATATCCAATTATCCTCTAACACCTCAACGTTCTTGTGCCCATATTACTGAAAATACATGGCTATCAAATATTGATATACATCTCTGAGAATATTTGTTGGATATATTGTGGATGGACAATGGAAAAACTTGTCACACTCTCAAAACCATACTTTTTTAACGTCACGTGTGTCAAGGTAAGCCCATCTTATGTAAAATATATCATTTACATATTCAATGGGCTTGAGAAAATTATAATATTTCTGCATATATTCACCATAATAGGTGGAGATTTGACCGCCACTCTTACTGTGAAGCACAAGGTGAGAGTCATACATATGTGTAATGATCCATTCAATAACCTCTTCACATGGCATGATCGGTAATCTTCATGTGATCCTATGCATCCAGGACTTCTTGATGTTGATGTACACATGCACATCTTCTAAGTCCTCAAGAAACCTTTACTGCATGAATTTGTTTTATATCTTACTCCATGTGACTTTGTAGTCTTATCAATAAAGCACTAGGTGTATGCATATATGGGAATTTTTGGCTTTGTAACTTCGATAGGTTCATCAGTGCCTGCTTCTAAGAGTTCTATGAAGGCCACTTTATGAGTTGGCATGGCTCCAACAGATGATGACAGAGTGACAATACTTATAGCATGAACACATGTTTTTGGAAGCACACTCATAATGACAAAACTTCCTAAAAGAAACCTATTTATGCATAAATACTTATAAATCATGTATAAAGAGCAATCACATGTAAGTGGACATGAAAAAATGGGCATGCAAACTAGGAGGGCACACTTTCAAAGCACGAAGGAATGTAAGGGGTCATTCAAGGCTTTTCAATTCACTCATTCTCTCAAGAAAGTGAAGAATACCATCTAGGATGCACTAGCGCACTCTAAAGGGTTGAAGAGGTGGGTTATTGTGCCTTCTGACCTGTTGTACGGTACAAAAATCCTCCCCATTTCAAAATTTTAGAATAAATTTTTACTTTAGAAATAGGTCCCCTTTCCTTTTTAGATAGAAATAAAAGACTTTAAAGAAATCTGATTATTTTAAAATAAAACAATAAAAAGATTCATTGTTTAAAAGTCATACATCATATATCGAATACCACAAATGCATGTGACCTTGAATATTTCTGATTTGATTAAATTTAAGACTTGTATTGCATCAGCACAAAAGATAGAAGTATTCATGCTAAAAAGTCAGATGTGAAGTATTAAATTTAAGACTTGTATTGCATCGGCACAAAAGATAGAAGTATTCATGCAAATCGGTAAAGTATTATGATTTCACATTTGTTTTGAGAAACTCCGATGCGATGTAACCTATCGCAACCACATCTGGCCTATTTCATAAATGCCGATGCAATACGATTTATCACAATCGCACTTCAAAGAAGCGACATCACATTTATTTGATTTATAAAATCCCGATGCAATACGACTTATGGAAAATCGCATTTCTAAAAGGATACATTTCATCCATCCTATTTCATAAACGCCGATGCGATGTGATTCATCGCAATTGCATTTCAAAGGAACAACATCACGTCTCTTATTCTGCAAAACTCCGATGCGACGAACCCCACCATCATCGCAATCGCAAATCGGCAGAAATCGTATACAACTTAATTCCTTTGGGAATGTCTGATGCGATATACTATCATCGCAATCGCAAATCGGCAAAACATATGAGATGATATTTGATTCCCTTTCAAAACCTCCGATACGATGGATAGTTAAGTCTTTGTTTATTGCTATGTGCCGCGCATATATTATTTATCAATCGCAATCGGAAAATCCAAAAGGAACATTTTACGTTAACATTTCCAATCGTCGATATCTGATTGTACGATCATTATTAATTAGAAACTCAAACGATTTATGGTGATCGATCCTAATTGAATGCATGAATGTGACTCTTATGGAGGGCATTTAAGTTTAAGATGAGTTAATCAATTGGGATCATTAATAAAAATATTTTCACACAGTTGTTCTTTTAACTTCGTTTCTTCTCATTCTGAAAGGTTTTTCTCATTTGCAGAGCCATAGAACATCCAACCCTCTTGTTCGCAGAGCCAGTGAAACGATACCAGACAAGAAAATTTCTAAGTAATTTAAGAAAGCAATAACTGTTGTTGCCGCAAAGATTATTCCTACTACCACAGTACCAAAAGAAAAACCAACTAAAATCAAGTTGGTTATAGATACGGCATGCCAGGGTCTTGGGAAGCTTTCCTGGGAAGAAGTGTATAATTTGATTGAAGCAAAAAAACCCATTGTAACAGAGGTAAAAGCGACAATACTAGATGAAGAAGACTCAGATTCTGATTCTGAGACTCCTCCCAAAGCACCTGAAAACTCTTTTCTTCACAGAATTGCGGCTCGGGAAAATATGTTCCCCTATTATTATGTAGTACGATGGCTGATAGACAATATCACCATCACAAACAGAACCTTTGTCTCAGCTGCGGGAACAATTTTTGGGTATTTTAGAGCGGAAGATATCAAAGTGATGTACCATCTCCCAAATCCGCAAAAGGTCTATAACAAAGCTTTCATAGCAGATTTCGCCAGAAGCAATGAAGTTCAATCAGACCCCATTAAGGATTGGAGACGAGCTCCAGAGAAACATAAAAATGAAGCATCGGGTATGTACTCCATGGAGTCTCTTGCACCCCCATATTACTGTGTTGTTGCAATGATGTGTAGACTCTTTGGGAATGACAATTCTGCGAGGTTTTCAATTCAGATGGTACCCCTTATTCATGCTGCTATAAATTATGAAATTATGGTCCATTGGTCGGTTGTCCTTTTTGACAAGGTAGCTAATAGAATTCTGGAATATAGAAAGGACAAAGACACTGGAAATACAACTCCTTTTCATTTCTGTGCCTATATCTTAGATGCCATATGTTTCAATTTAGAATTTCCTATTCTAGGTTGGAGATGTACTCCACAGGAACCTGTTTCGATCCACATTTATCATAAACTCTTGTGGAAGGTCCATTTTAAAAATCATGTATATAGGATTTGTCACGATTTTTTTTACCTGACTATCAGACTATTTTTAACCAATTTCCTCCCTGGCTCTCTAAAAAAGCAAAGAATGATATATCCCTTATTGGCAATTGGTTTGGAGAAGAAATATTTACTTACATCAGGGTTTTTGGAAGCATTGTGGAACCCCATATCTTACCTCTATATGTCCCTGACAAACTGTTAGCCCAAGAAATTTCTTACTAGTTGACAGAAAGAGGGATGTCAAGATGTTTAAAGAATGCCAAGAAAATGATGTGGCCTACCTTTCCCTTTCATTGTGGAAATTATACTCTGAATGATTTCAAACATGCTAAGAAGGAAGTCATTAAAATAAGAGATCTTAAGCTTGCAACTGTTCCAGGGAGACAGTATGATCCAAATAAAGTAGCTTTCGATTTCACAACTTTGGTTCAAATTGCTAGGTTTGAGCATGAACCTGATGAATTTGATGATTTATTTGTCTCTATTGAAAAATTTTCCCAATTTTATGACTTGGCCAAATCCAAGTTTCAAGTAGAAGATATAAACAAATTTTTGTAGTTCAGAAGTCAGAGATTGTTGAAAGCTCCCCTTGACCAGCTAAGGATTCCTTTGCAAGAAGCTGAAAATATAGAAACAGAACAAAAGAAAAAGGAAGACATAGCTAGAAAAACAGATAAAGAAGTGTCTACCAGTAAAGCTAATATGCATAATGAGAAGGAAAATACAGTTGGAAAACTTGATGTTCAAACAGAAAAAGAAAATACAGTTAACAAAAATGATATGCAGTCTGAAGAAATAAATACAGATGATAAACCTAATGATCAACTTAAAAGAGAAAAAACCATGGAAAGAGTGGTAAATTCTGCTGAAATTATTATTACTCCCCAATTGCTAAGAAAATATGAGCAAATTGAACAGCAAATTGGAGGACAAAATAATCCTCAAGTTGATAGTTTGAATAATTAAGATATGGATATTATCCCTAAACATCCCATCAGAAGAAATTGTGTTGAAAGTTGAAGAAATCCCTCTTTTGGATATATTTTATATTCCTAAGCATAGAGCTGTTGTCCAGAAATAAAGGAAAAGAAGGAGGACAGATCAAGAATCACTCTCATCCCCACAGGTTGAATTCATGAAAATTTTCTGGAAGAATACTGAGGTAGATCCTTCAGAGGATCTTACAAAATTATCACAATATGCAGGTGCCTACAGTGCAGCCGCTATAGATAAATTTGTTGAAGTCAATCAAATGATCAAACAAAAAGACTCACAGATAGCAATGCTAGAAGAAAAGACAACAAATGATCAGCAAAAGATAATGCAGTTGGAACAGCAGTTAGCAGAAGAAAAACTCAGAGCCAAACATATGGAAGAAAAACTGAGTGTGGAAAAGAAAAAGCTTGATCAACAAGCTTTGAATAAGCAACAACAGTTGTCCCAAGAGGTGTCCAAGTTACAAACCCTGCTGCAAAATGAGAAAACTGCCAAAGCAGAGCAAGGAAAAACATTTCAAGCAAGATTGGATAAATTTAAGGATTATCCTAAAATTGACCAATTTAAAACAGAAGCTCTAGAAAAAAATAAGCTATTGTCTCAGCAGTTAGATGACCTCTGTCAAAAGATTGCACAAGAAAATCCTTTATGTGAAATAACATCTTCCCTTATTGATGAATCAGTTAGCCTCAGACTTGAATTTAAGAATGCAGATGACAAGATATTATATTTTCTTTCATGGCAAAACTTAGAAGAAGGAAATAATGCAAATCTTCCCAGGATCGAAGAAAGACATAAAGAAATTTTGTTTGTTGAATGAGAAAAACAGTTGATTAAAGAAGAACAAGCTACATCAAGGGCCAGAGCTATGATGAACAATCTGACACAATTAGTTAATGATAGCTTATATGATATTAATTTAATTTCATATTGTATTCCAGGTAAATTACCAAAGGTGAAAGAAACTAATACCAGGTGGAAGTAGGAATTAATCAACAAGAATCAGAAAATCAGCAAAATTCAGGAAATTACATGGGATGTATGTGGACATATTTAATTAAACCACACAGTCAACAAATGACAATCAAATGCCTTGCAAATGCCATCAATTGCATCATTCCAGAGTTATCCAATGCCACGTACACTGGTCAGTTGCATTCGAGGCTGAGTCATCCAACCGAAGTCAAGGATATGCTCAAAATATACCATCTCAGCACATTAAATACAGGATAAAATCAATGAATCTCTTTTATTTGGAGATCGCAAGTCTTTTTCAGGATCTCCAATGATATTTTTTAGCATAAGTTATAGATAATATGTTTTGTTAATTTCCTATTTAAACCCCTTTCATGCATTTAGAAAGGGGTCTTGAATTTGTAATAATTTTGGCTTGGATGATACATTTATGTACTCCATTGACTATTTTATTTTTATAAAGGATCACATCCTGTGATTTATGGTGAATTATCTTTAAGAATTTCATTTCTGTATCTTGGAGGTTGTTTTAAGTTAAAGCACAGGATCTGGATATTTAGTTGCATCAAGAAAATATCTCAATGAATCTGGTATTTTTATCGATTTACTATTATTTTCTTTATGTTATGAAGCATTCTCTTTGAAATTTGCTATCATTTATATATGCTTGTTTTCACAAATATTTCTTTATCATATCATTTCTGAAGATATAGAAATATTCATCTATCATAGTATATGCAAATGATATATAGAATTATGAATGCAATGTGTTATTCTAACTCTGTTTAATTTCTTAAACAGAGTTATCATTATATGATACTGCATCTTTCTGTTGAATAATAATACATTTTCATGGTTATTTGTTTAACTGAAACCATATTTAATTTGTATTCATGCTTAATGCCCGGGTTAGTTTTAGAATTATTTGCAAGTTATAGTTTAAGTTAGATAGATTATATCAGTCATTTAGTTCCATTATTCACCTACACAAACACTCCATCACCAATCCACTCATTATTAGGAAACTGGTCCTATAAATCCAGACGGATCCACCACACCAAATGGAAAAGGAGTTTTCCTAAGGTCCCGACCGGGTGGTTTTCCCCCGATGTTTGAAGCAGTGATTTTAAAGGCTTCAACATTTTTGGCGCTAGAAGGAGGGACTAAGTTATGAATGGCAAGTAAATCCAAATCTACAAGACATTCTAAGAGAAATTCACCCTCATCACCTTCTTCAATTTCTTCTACATCTCAAATCTCTAGGGAAGAAATTGATAGAAATATTCAAACACTGACTACCAAAGTCTCAAATCAATCGGACAATCAACCTCCTGAGTCCCCTGAAATACAAGATTTAGTTCATAAACCCCAAGGGTTCTCATTATAATTAGAAGAGTCTGAAATATCTGAAGGTAGTGTTACTTCACAATTTGTTTCTTCCAGACCTTTCACTAGGTCTCAAAGTGAAAAACTTGGTATTCCTCCAAAGGAATTTCGTTTACCAAGTCAATTTAAGACCAGAAAAACATCCTCGGAATCAAGTAGTGATATCATTTCTTCATCACAAACCCACTCATATTCTTCCCAGACTTAAACCCAGAAGAGTATAGTTATTCCAACAACATCTACTCAAGTACCAGTTGTCTCTTCTAGTCCTTCAACTGTTACTACTCAAACACCAGTTGTCTCTTCTAGTCCTTTAATCGTTATCACAACAATGGCACAAAGACCATGGACTAATCCAAGAGTTGTTGAAATGCCTGCACCTTTACATGATTTACCAGATCATCCTGAAAAATGGTTGCCAAAATTTAGCTCTGACCTTAGTATACAAGAAGAAGAACACATTAATAATTTTATGTTATTTGTAAATTTAAATGCACTAGAACATGAAGATGTTGTGGTCAGGTTATTCCCCTATACTTTGCAAGGAGCAGTAGGATCCTGGTATTTTTCATTACCTTCGGGTTCTATTACAATTTGGGATATTTTCCAAGAGCATTTCTTAACCAAATTTGGAGATGATAGATCAATAGAAACCCTAATCAATGATCTCTCCAATTTGAGGGCAGAACCCAAAGAACCCATCAAATATTTTAATTCCCGATTCAATAAACTTTTGAATAAAATCCCTACAACATCGAAGCCCAGTGAACAAGTCAGAAGTGAATGGTATATAACAGCTTTGCCCTCAAATATAGCAATTTGTTTTGATAGAGCTGCTAAACCTACTTTGGCTGAAAACATGAAAGAAGCAATTGCAGTTGAAAGACGGATTATTTCTTTGGATAGGAAGAATACTATTGAAGACAAGAAATCCAAAAAAGTCAGCTTTAAGGATGATTATAAGAAGAAAACACCAAAATATCCATATGATGTGGAAGGCTTACATAAAGTTCTGAAGACTTTGTCTAATGAGATGGTTGAGATTAAAAAGCAAGTGGCAGAGACTTCTACCAAAAGGCCATTCAGAAATTTCAAAAGAAATCAAACTAATGAATCAAAACCACCCAATTCAATCTCTAATGCAGATTCAGATCTAGAAGAAGACGAGGAAGATGATACACCTCCATTATCAGAAGAAGATGAAGAAGAAGAAATATTTGAATTACATGGGATGTGGGATTTCATTCTTCCTAATTCAGACAATGAAAAGGAACAAGAAGCCATGCCAGTAAGTACAAGAAGTAAATATACAGCAGAGCCTGTCCAAACAGTTCCCAAGAAGAAAATTTTAACTTCGAATACTAAAGACAAATCCCATATAAAGAAAAATTCTTCTTTACTGACTCAAAATCAACCATCATCTTCTAATCCTCCTACAACAACATCTAAAACTCTAGTGGTATCAGATCCTATGGATTATAACATTATTGAAGACATGAAGAAAACTAGAGCGAATTTTTTTTTTACATGAACTCAGCAAACTTAAACATCAACAAAAGTTGTTATTGAAATAATTAAATGCAACACCTATTACGCCTCTACAAAGTGGTGTAGTTTCCAAAGCAGCCAAAGGATCAGGTAAGCCACCAGATAAAGTAGATGCTACTGATACTGTTCTTATTGGAGAAAGATCAAATTCTCAGACACCTCCTTTTATTTTGACTTATGAAATCTATAACAATAATTTGCATAACTGTTTAATAGATTCAGGAGCATCATCTAATATAATTCCTAATTCAATCTGTGCAAAATTGAATATTGAACCACAAAAGTCTGCAGTTCATATTGTTCAATTAGATCAGACTAAAGTGCAAGTTGTGGGAGAAATTAATTCAGTCACCATTAGGTTAACCTGTGATCCCGGGATAGTCCAGAGAATTGATATATTGATTGCAGATATTCCTGAGTTTTATGGATTAATATTGAGCAGGGATTGGTCTGCAAAACTTAATGGCTGCATTGCCACTGATTATTCTCACATGTGGCTTCCTTACAAAGTAAAACCAAATCAAATAAAGGTTGAGCGAGAAAAACACATGATTCATACTATAACTGAATTTGAACAACCAAATGAACCTATAGCTTTTAATAATAACATTGTTGGAGGTTATTCTGCTGAATCATTCCTTGGGAATTTCACAGCACCACAATCACCTTTTTCTGTAAATAATTTTATTTCGCAACTTGAAAATTTTTCACAAACTGATTCTTCAAGAATTGTTAATGTTTCTGATACATATGTAGATAAACCTGTAAATAAGTCTTTATTTTGGTCTTTGTATTTCGATGGATCAAAATCTAATGATGGCACAGGAGCAGGATGCATTTTAATTGATCTGGATGGGGAGAAAACTATGCTTTCATGTAGGTTAGAATTTGAGTGTACAAATAACATTGCAGAATATAAAGCCTTGATTCAAGGGCTTTATAAAGCAATAGGGTTGAATGTTAAGTACCTAAAAGTGTATGGTGATTCCGAAATTGTTATCAAACAAATAAGAAACACTATCCATTGTCTTTCAAATCATCTTAAACATTATAAAACCCTTGTTCAAGACCTTACTACTCAATTTTTAGCATTCAACATCTTTTCTATCCCTAGAACTCAAAATGCATCAGCTGATTTGTTAGCTAATGTTGCCTCCAAGATCCTCCCAGTTGAAGATTACAGTCCAGATAATTTTTCAGTTGAATTAATCTTTCGACCATCTATTCCCAATAATATCACAAACTGGAGAGTATTTTATCATGATGAAGATATCTTAAATTTCTTGACTTCAGAAAAATCTTATGATGACCAAATAATTGATGAAAGTGATCATGATCTTCAAAACACATCAAAAGACAATGAAAATCATATTCCCAAATCTATAGTTAAACTTTAGGATCTATATGATATAAAAGACAGATTCAAGAAAGTTACTAATGCTAAACTTCAAAGTTCTACTTTAAAGTTTGAATTAGTAAATCTTGGTACTGATTCTAAACCACAGATTGTTAATTTAGGTCTCGAGTTAACATCAGAGGAAATATCAGCTTTCATTAAACTTCTGAATAAGTACAAAAATTTCTTTGCTTGGAATTATGAGGATTTGAAAACTTATGATACTTCTATTATCCAACATACTATTCCAATGCTTTCCAATGTAAAGTCAGTACAACAAAAGTTAAGAAAAATCCATCCCAATCTGGAAGGACAAATCAAGTCAGAATTGAACAAAATTTTGAAGACGAAAATCATTTTTCCTGTAAGACATTCTAATTGGGTCTCCAACATAGTACCTGTCAGAAAGAAGAATGGAGATATTAGAATCTGCATTGATTTTAGAAATTTAAACAAGGCATGTCAAAAGGAAAACTTCCCATTACCAACGATGGAACAAATACTTCAAAAGGTAGCTGGTTCTGAACTCATGTCTTTTCATTGATGGTTTTTCAGGCTATAACCAAATATTGGTACATACAGATGATAGGCTAAAAACTACTTTCAGAACCAAATGGGGAACTTGTGCTTATCAAAAGATGCCTTTTGGTTTGATAAATGAAGGAGCTACTTTCCAGAGATCCATAGATATAGCATTTAAGGGTCTGATTAATAGATCAGTTGTTATCTATCTTGATGACATAACAGTATTTTCAAAGAAAAGAGCCAATCATCTGCATGATTTGAAACAGATATTTGAAAGATGCAGAAGATTTGGTATTTCTCTAAATCCAAAGAAATCCTTCTTTGCTCTCAATGAAGGAAAACTCTTAGGATTTTTTGTATCAAAATATGGTATATATATCGACCCTGACAGAGAGAAAGAAATTTTTGATATTTCTTTACCACATAACAAGAAATCCATGCACTCATTTCTAGGGAAAATCAATTTTGTAAAAAGATTCATTCCTGATTTTTCTCATATAGTTTTACCTTTGCAGAATATGATTAAGAAAAATTCGGTTTTCAAATGGTTACACAAAGAAAAAGAAGCCTTTGATGCAATCAAAAAGGAAATCATTAACGGACCTACATTGAATACTCCTGATTTTTCTAAAAAATTTATTCTTTATACCTTGTCTACTGAAACATCCTATGCTGTTGTTTTAACACAGCTCAATGATCAACAAATAGAAGCACCAATTTCTTTCTTTAGCTCAAATCTGCAAGGAGCTAAGCTTAATTATTCTAATGTAGAAAAACAAGCCTTCGCTGTGTTTAAATCAATCAAACATTTTAGACCTTTTCTCCTAAAGACACATACAAAAATTATTGTCCCATTCTCTGCAGTGAGATAATTGTTAATTCAAAAAGAAGTAGGAGAAAAGAGAGCTAATTGGGTAACAGCTTTACAAGAGTATGATATTGATATTAAGCTAGCCAAGATTGTTAGAGGACAAGGTTTTTGCAGATTGATAGCTAGAGCTTCCAACATACCAGAAAATCAAGATCAATATAATGTAGAAATTTGTTGAATAAATAACTTATTCAATGGAGATTAACCTGATCACACATCAATTTCGAATTGCATGCATAACACATAATCTCTTCTACAATTAATTGTCACATGCAGAAAGAATAGAAGCGATAGCACATCAAATCATCACACACATTAACACAATATGTATGGGGAAATCTTATAGCTAAAAACCCCTCAGCTATTCTGTATATTAGATGGAGATAGCATGCAGCAAATACATAGTACAAACTCCTCACAAGTACTCAGTACTATCTCCCAAAACTACACAAAAACTAGCTTGGTTTTGAACAAGTCACAGGTTCAAAACACACCCACTAATTCTCTGCCTCTATTGCACAATCAAGGCTGGTCTAAATAGAGATCTCACAGAATTCACCGGCTCCAATCATCACTGGTCTGATTGGTAATTTCCTCCAAGTGTGGTGCAAATCTCATGCACAACTAATGTCACAATTGATAGCTATCTCAACCCTTTCATCTACCTCTTTCACTTGTCGCCATTGAACTGTCCATGCACTAAGTTAAATTGATGTGTTATTTAGTTGAATAATGAGTTAATAATTAGTGAATTAAATAATATTTAATTTACACAACTCATCTTCTAGTGTATTAGCCAGTTAAACTAAATACAACTAGTTCAACTAGTTAACCAGAACACCATCTCCATTAACTGTCGCATCAACTCCACCGAACTCCGCCACTTGAGCTCTAACTGAATTCAACCATGCATTAGCTCAACTAAACCATAGGAAAAGCGTAAATCCTTCTGGCAGCTGCATGCCCCACCTCCGGGGGTCAAACTGAAGTGCTCCAAGAGAGTAAACTGAAGTTTAGAGTCCAAATATTATTAAGGGTAAATAATATTTGACTTCCCTATTTTTAGGATAGGCAGTCTAAAAATAGACTTCGACCTAAATGTCTAAAAATAAAGGTCCATCTATTTTTACCAACATGACCAATACTCCAAGAATAACATACTGCAACCCCTGGACCATGCTCCATATGTCTAAAAATAGACATAGTCTAAAAATAGATTTTTCGACAAAAAAATCACATGTGTGGTCCCCACCTAGTTTAGGTGATCACTTTCCAACTAGGATCAGGAAAGATGTTTCAGGAGGCCTCCTTCACTGTTTCTTGTTGCCATTTTCAACACTCCCTCTCAACAAGAAAGGACTGTCATTGCATGCGATATGCAACTCCATGCATTCGCCCTGCAACCTCCACAAGCGCCATGCAACTCCAATTATCCGTTTCCACCCTTCCAACACTAATAGGCTCCAAAATCCCACCCGCCTCATGTGAATCTAGCATCTATCATCAAAGTCTTTGACTTCTACTTGGCCAACTACACATGTCATCAGGAACCACTGCGCTGTTGAACTCTTGCACCCATGCACTCTTGCACTTACTGTCAACTCTGATCTGCGCTCCAGTATCCGACACTGTCACTTTGATCTGCCTGCATCACTCCAACTGATCTTGCTACTGCTGCGCTGTGGGCACCTCGTAGCCAGGTTCAATCCATGAGATCCACACCATCTCATGAATATGCCCAGAAATCTCCTCGTGGGATTAATCATGCATGTCGCCCCACCTCTCACCTGGTGGTATAGCTGCATGCACTCCCTCTGCCCATCTAGCACGAAATTTCTCTGCATGAGTCGTTTCTTCCACTCCATGATCCTCATCTTGTGGCTGCTCCACATCCCGAGGTTCACTATCACCTGCATGCAAAACCCGCTCCCTCTCAAGCTTCAATTGCATGTCTTTCTCGTCTGCATGCAACACATGCTCCCTCTCAAGCTTCAGTTGCATGTCTTTCTCCCGCTTCCCAACAGTAGGAAGCTCCGTAGAAATCCCATCTACTTCAATTCTGTAGAGATTCTTTTCTCGAATCCCAACCTTCTTGACTTGTCCCGTTTCCTTGTGCCGAAGGAATACTTTTCCTACTCTGAAGACAACTTCATACCCTTTATCCTCTAACATTGCGACTGAGATCAGATTCTTTGTTAGACCGGGTACATGCAATACATCTTGTAAAAGAATGAGTTTACCTGACTCCCTCCTCGGTAGCAGTTGCACTACCAATGTTCTTACTGATTGCATCGTCCACCACATCGCCGAAATCATGCATCTCGAGACCCTTCTCCACTAAATACCGAAAAGATTCATCTCCCATTATGTGAAAGGAAGCCCGCCCATATGATACCACCCCTGAATCCTATAGGCCAGACAACATGCACAATGAAGTCTACCAAATTTCGAGGCAAGAGCCCACCACTCTAGCCCACTGCTGTCTTTCTTCTTTCCAGATACCCAGGCGGACCCATGATCATGGCAGTGAAAACACTTCACTTTCGCCATATCCTGCTTCTTTCCCTTTGCACCGGAATGAGAAGTTTTCTTACCCTTCCCCTTCTTTGCTTTGGCAGCCAAAGCACAATTTTCTTCATCAGATACCTTAGATGAAGATCCATCTCTGGTAGTCCTCCTTATCTCCTCCTGCATGAGATCCGCCCAAAGGCACTCCCATCCCGGAAACTTCTCCCGACCATTGACACTATCTTGATATGAATTCCAAGCCTTCGGAAGACCAAGGAGAGCCAGGTCGACCATGTTCTCATCTTCGACAGTCACCCCCACACTTCCCAGCTCATCTCTGCATTGAGTGAACTTCGTGAGGTATTTGGCGATACTGTCGCCTTTCTCCATCTCTTTGATGTTCCCAGCCCAGCTCAGAGCCAGCTTCCTTTGGTCACTCTTTCTTTGGTATAGATCCGTCAAAGCTTTCCACATTAAATATGGAGAAGCCTTTCCATGCAGGCTGGATACAATGTGATCCTTTACGCCCTCCAACAGGATCCTTCGACATTTTGCTTGTTTCTTTCGCCAGGCTTCCACAACAGCAGCATCATTAGAAGTAAGCTTTGGAATCTCTTTCTCCACGAATTCCAACAGCCCATTACCATCTAATACAGCCTCCATGCGGTCCTTCCATGCAACATAATTCGAACTTCCTTCCAAGGCATATTCGAGTCGCAAACCGTTGAAAGACATTTTCGCCGCGGCACCAAGAACACAAATCTGCAAATTCGAATTTCACCACCAGCTGATAACTCAATCGCTTCCGATCTACACTTGAGAACAAATTATTTCCAAATCAGAGATTGACTGCATGGGCTTTTACCATACCTTTCACTTTCCAAAGAAAGATGAATCCGGAGGCTATCTGGCCCGTATGCAGGCTCTGTCCGAGGAAATAAGTTTGCAATCACCGTAATAGATCTCGACAATTAATATTGCTCCGATACCATGTAGAACTTAGCTGAATAAATCACTTATTCAATGGAGATTAACCTGATCACACATCAATTTCGAATTGCATGCATAACACATAATCTCTTCTACAATTAATTGTCACATGCGGAAAGAATAGAAGCGATAGCACATCAAATCATCACACACATTAACACAGTATGTATGGGGAAAGCTTATAGCTGAAAACCACTCAGCTATTCTGTATATTAGATGGAGATAACATGCAGAAAATACATAGTACAAACTCCTCACAAGTACTCAGTACTATCTCCCAAAGCTACACAAAAACTAGCTTGGTTTTGAACAAGTCACAGGTTCAAAACACACCCACTAATTCTCTGCCTCTATTGCGCAATCAAGGCTGGTCTAAATAGAGATCCAAGTTCAAATCTCACTGGCTCCAAGTGCGCAATTGTCATTGGTAATTTCCTCCAAGTGTGGTGCAAATCTCATGCACAACTGATGTCGCAACTGATAGCTAACTCAACCCTTTCATCTACCTCTTTCACTTGTCGCCACTGAACTGTCCATGCACTGAGTTAAACTGATGTGTTTTTTAGTTGAATAATGAGTTAATAATTAGTGAATTAAATAATATTTAATTCACCCAACTCATCTCTAGTGTATTAGCCAGTTAAACTAAATACAACTAGTTCAACTAGTTAACCAGAACACCATCTCCATTAACTGTCGCATCAACTCCACCGAACTCCACCACTTGAGCTCTAACTGAAGTCAACCATGCATTAGCTCACTTAACCCATAGGAAAAGCGTAAATTCTTCTGGCAGCTGCATGCGCCACATATATAGCTCGAACTGAAGTGCTCCAACAGAGTAAACTGAAGTTTAGAGTCCAAATATTATTAAGGGTAAATAATATTTGACTTTTCTATTTTTAGGATAGGCAGTCTAAAAATAGACTTCGACCTATATGTCTAAAAATAAGGGTCCATCTATTTTTACCAACATGACCAATACTCCAAGAATAACATACTGCAACCCCTGGACCATGCTCCATATGTCTAAAAATAGACAGTCTAAAAATAGACTTTTCGACAAAAAATCACATGTGTGGTCCCCACCTAGTTTAGGTGATCACTTTCCAACTAGGATCAGGAAATATGTTTCAAGAGGCCTCCTTCACTGTTTCTTGTTGCCATTTTCAACAGATAATATTGTTCAAGCAAATCAGATAAGTGTTATAGATTCTGAATCTCAATATGCTAATCTGATCTTTTACTTGAAAAATGGGTATGCTCCTTCTAATCTTAGCTATAATAACAAGAGTGATTTAAGATTAAAGGCTAAACATTATGAAATTATTGATGATGTATTATTCAGAAGAAATTATGATTCAATTCTATTAAGATTCCTTGAAAAGACTGAAGCAAAAAAGGTATTGCAGGAATTACATGATGGACCAGCAGGTGGACATTTTGGAGGTAATACCACAGCTCACAAAATCATCCATGTTGGATATTATTGGCCTACCCTTTTCAAAGATACACATGATTACGTAAGGAAATGTGAGGTTTTTCAAATTGCTAGTGGAAGACAAAGGAAACTAGCTTTTCCTTTACAACCAGTAAATATTGAGCAACCATTTGAGAAATGGGGGCTTGATATTATTGGAGAAATAGTACCACACTCTTCCAAACAACACAGATACATCCTTACAGTGACAGATTACTTCACAAAGTGGGTAGAAGCAGTTCCTTTAAAGGTAGTCAATTCTGATGCAATCATTGATTTCATTGATCAATTCATCATAACCAGGTTTGGTGTACCTAACGCTCTTGTTTTTTATAATGCATCTTATTTTTCTGGAAATAGTATAATGGAATTTGCAATTAAAAGAGGTTTTAAATTAAAATATTCAGCAAACTATTATCCACAAGGTAATGGTTTAGCTGAATCTACTAATAAAAATCTCATCAAAATCCTAAAAATACCATTGATCAGAATCAAAATAATTGACATAAGTCTTTAATTTTTGCACTATGGGCTTACCGTATTACTCATAAAGCTTCAATAGGTACTTCACCTTTTAATCTAGTTTATGGAAAAGAAGTTGTGATACCATCAAATCTAGTTCTTCCATCATTAGCCCTAGTTCAATTTATTGAAGAAAATCCCTCATCATCTATTCAATTGAGATTTGATCAAATTCTTAAGTTAGAAGAAGATAGAGAGAAAGCAAAAAGTATTCATGCTAAACACCAATAGCTGGTAAAATCTTCTTTTGATTCAAGTTCCACCGTATCCAAAACTTTGCAAATTGGTGATCTTGTTCTGAAATGGGACAAAACACATGAAGATAAGGGTAAGCATACCAAATTTCAAAAAATGTGGCTTGGACCATTTCAGATTGCTGAAAAGATAGGCTCATATACATTCATACTGAAAGATTTAACAGGAAAGAGAGAATCTCTTCCTGTGAATGGGCTTATTTTAAAGAAATTATTTTCTTAAGGAGGTAACCCCTTCTTACCTGTACAAATTCCTTTCTGAAATATTGTTTATTTTTTGTAAATAAGGTTGTTGATAGTCTTTAATTGACTTTTTACTATTTTTAAATATCTTCGAGAAAATACCATAAATACTTATTTTATGTAAATAAAAAATTTTATAGAAATTATTACAGTTTTGGGTAGTTAAAATAAAATATTAAACTTTGGAAATTTGTAAAAACATTTGCAAAATATTTTGAAACCTTGAGAAAATTGTAAATCATTATAAGTTTATTGAGCAGAGAAAGGTTATCCATAAAAATTAAAGACTTTTTCAAGCTTTGGCATTCAAAACTCTAAAAAATTGTCATCCATTGATTCTTAAGGAGAACAATCAGTTCACCCCATCCATTAAGGTTGTGATTTTTTAGAATGTAATTCTAAGAAATTATATGTAAAATTAAAAGATAAGAGGTCTCATTACGAGCCTACTTACCATGATCATAAGAAGTAATAAAACTGACATTACCAACACTGCATACCAAAACAGGGTAATGTCTTATAATTATAAGACAAGGGGTCTCATCACGAGCCAGCTTGTTCAGTTTAATTACAACTAGTGAGTGTTATTGTTATCAATTGGCTACCAAATCAGAACAATGGCTTTTAAATTAAAAAAGTAAAAGACAAAAAACATGAGATAATATGTCTTATGTATTTATCTTTTAAAGAGTCATAATCTTAGTTGGATGGGACAATGAATGATTGATGGTTAAAAGGTAACCCTGTCGAGACTATAAACGTTTGCGGGCAGCAGAGGCAATACCTATGACAATAGAGTATATTATAAAAGCTAAAATTGGAAAGGCCCCTTACTTCATTATTATCAACCAATCAAGGCTTAAGAAAACCCAAAAATGTTTTTATTCTTGAAAGATTAGAAAGAAATTGTAAGTGATTTTTATTCTTTTTCAGAGTTAGATTTTATTTAAATTCCTCTAAAATAGTTTTCATTATCTTTGAAAATTTTTACTTACTAAAATTATAGTGTTCATTTTATTTTTTCAGAGATAACTGTTTCTTCCAGTAAATCGCCAATTGTTGTTACGGTACAAAAACCCTCCCCATTTCAAAATTTTAGAATAAATTTTTACTGTAGAAATAGGTCCCCTTTCCTTTTTAGATAGAAATAAAAGACTTTAAAGAAATCTGATTATTTTAAAATAAAACAATAAAAAGATTCATTGTTTAAAAGTCATACATCGCATATCGCATACCACAAATGCATGTGACCTTGAATATTTCCGATCTGATTAAATTTAAGACTTGTATCGCATCGGCACAAAACATAGAAGTATTCATGTTAAAAAGTCTGATGTGATCGCAATCGCAAATCGGTAAAGTCTTATGATTTCACATTTGTTTTTAGAAACTCCAATGTGATGTAACCTATCACAATCGCATCTGGCCTATTTCATAAACGTCGATGCGATACGATTTATTGCAATCGCGCTTCAAAGAAGCAACATCACATTTATTTGATTTATAAAATCCCAATGCGATACAACTTATCGCAAATCGCATTTCTAAAAGGATACATTTCATCCAACCTATTTCATAAACGCTGATGCGATTCGATTCATCGCAATCGCATTTCAGAGGAACAACATCACGTCTACCTATTTTGCAAAACTATGATGCAATGGACCCCACCATCATCACAATCGCAAATCGGCGGAAATCATATACAACTTAATTCCTTTGGGAATGTCCGATGCGATATACTATCATCGCAATCGCAAATCGGCAGAACATATGAGATGATATTTGATTCCCTTTCCAAACCTCTAATGCGATGGATAGTTAAGTCTTTGTTTATTGCTATCTGCGCCGTGCATATATTATTTATCAATTGCAATCGAAAAATCCAAAAGGAACATTTTAAGTTAACATTTCAAATCACCAATATCTGATTGTACGATCATTATTAATTATAAAATCAAATGATTTATGGTGATCGATCCTATATGAATGCGTGAATGTGACTCTTATGGAGGGCATTTAAGTTTAAGATGAGTTAATCAATTGGGATCATTAATAAAAATATTTTCACACAGTTGTTCTTTTAACTTCGTTTCTTCTCATTTTGAAAGGTTCTTCTCATTTGCAGAGCCATAGAACATCCAACCCTCTTGTTCACTAAGCCAGTGAAACGATACCAGACGAGAAAATTTCTAAGAAATTTAAGAAAGAAAGAACTGTTGCTGCCGCAAAGATTATTCCTACTGTCATAGTACTGTTGAAATTTGGTTACCAGAGGACAGGTGGTTCCCTAAGGCTTTGATCTTTGGCCTAGGGAAAAATGTCCAAAAGAATTTAATTTTTCTCCTAAAGTGACTTTATAATTTTTATAAAGTCAAATCTAACTTAAAAGTGACTTTAAGTGATAAAGTTACTAAAGTCTAATTTTAAAGTGACTTTAATAAAGTCAATGTAAAATTAGAAAGGAAAAGTGACTTTGGAAATAAATGACTAAGTGGGTCTTGATTAAAGTGGGGTGAATTAAAAAATAGAAAGTGAGATTTAAATGAGCATTTAATCTCAGCCCTAGATCTCAATCTATTTCAGCCATTGGATTTAGGGATTCCCCAAAAGTAACTTGGGGTCAGGTTAAAGGAGGGAAAGGAGTAAAAGGTCATTCATTCTTTCATGAGCAGATTGGGAGAAGGAGAGAAAGAGAGCAAGTGATATTTCTGGGCAGTGAGGAGAAGGAGGCAGCAGCTTGGCACACATTCCAAGGCAGGATTTCAGCAAGTCCGTACAGCTGAGTTTGGCACACATCCCAAGGCCTTTTTTGGCACAATTTTCTAGAAGACTGTACAGTAGCCTTTTGGCACGTTTTCCAAGATGTCGTACAGCAGTTTGGCTCAGTTTTCAAGGCTACATAAGGCAGATTTATTTGGCACGAATTTTGAGGCAGGCCGTACAACAAGTGGTTGTCCTCTTGCACAAAAATCAAGGCATATTTCGTACAGCAAAGTTCTGATGTGTTTTTTGGCACGGAAATCGATATTCTGTACAGCAGCATTTATTGTTGTTTGCACAAAAATCGAGGAGGTCGTACAAGGCATTTATTGCAGATTTTCTAGGCACAAAAATCGAGGAGGCCATACAGCATTTATTTCTGTTCTGTTTTGGCTGTTTGCACGTTTTCCGAGGCGGTGGTTAAGCATGAAAAACGAGATAAGTTGTAAAGTTTACTTGCTAATTTTTTCTGAATATTTCTCTCACTGTAAAAAGCATTTTCCAGAAATAAGAAGGAGCTCTCAAACTGGTTTTCCCCAAGAGTTGTAGGGGGTTTTCCAGAGTCATGTTGACCAAAAATATCTGTGTTAAAATGTGTGAATGACTGTTTTAAGCTTGCTGATTTTTATTTCTGCATTTTCCAACATTCTGTAAATTTTCCAGAATTTGTGTTTTCCGCAAAAATTTATTTTCCAGTTTGTTGAATGTAAGGATATGGGAAAGGGCATTTAACTATTTGGAGAAATAAGGTGAAACTGAAAACCGGGGTGGGAAAATAGGAAATTTCTACATGGTATCGGAGCTTGAGTGCTGAAAGTACAGTTTGGGACAGCAAGAAGAAAAATACAGCCTGCTGATTTTTCACTTAGAAAATTCTAGCAAGCTGATTTTTCACAAACAGATTTTTTATCTTTACTACAGCAGTGCTATTTTTCAGTTTTAGGACAGCAGGATGTCATTAGGATTGAGGTTGGAGGATAGGTTGGATGGGCATACCAATTACAGCGTTTGGAAGGAGAGAATGCAGAGTATCTTTGAGGAGGCAGAAGTCTGGTATATCATGGTTCATACTCAACAGCAGCCTGTTAATGTGCCTACTGATGCTACTCAGTTGGCAGCATATAATAGGAAGAACAACAAGGGTAAGAGACTGATCCTAGACGGAATCAAAGACCATTGCATTCCTCATGTGAGAGGAAAGAGAAATACTCATGAGATGTGGACAGCATTGAACAATCTCTACCAGAGTACCAATGAGAACCGGAAAATGGTCCTGAAAGAGAAGCTGAAGACCATTAAGATGGGTAAGACTGATAGTGCAGCTGGATATCTCACAAAGGTTACTAATGTGAGAGATGAGTTGGCAGCAATTGGAGAGGTCATTCCACCCACTGAGTTGGTGCGGATAACAGTGAATGGCCTCCCTAGTTCATGGATGAACTTTGTTGATGGGGTTTGTGCACGTGAGACCCTTCCCACATGGGAGAGGTTTTGGGATGATTGCATTCAGACAGAGATTAGGAAAGGTTAGCTTGGGGCAGCCAAGCCAGTTGAGCAGGATGAGGATGTAGCACTGTTGGCAGGAGGCAAGAAAGGCAAAGGCAAGAAGCAGGCTTCCACAAGCAATGGTGGGGGCAAAGGTAAAGGTAAAGGTAAACAGGGTAACACACAAAAGGACTATTCCAAGGTGAAGTGTTGGAATTGTCAGAAGATGGGACACTATTCAGTTGTGTTTCCGGAGAAGAAGAAGAATAAGGGGAAGAACCAGAGCATGGAAGCATCAACAGAGGTTGAGGACTTTGCAGATCACTTTGACCGGGAGTTTGGGTTCATTGCGTGTGAGTCCTCTAGTGCAGGATTACCTGCCACAGAGGTTCAGAGGGAGCACGCATTTCCCTCGACTAGCGAAGCATCTTCGGGTATCTGGTATGTGGATAGTGAGGCTTCACGTCATATGACAGGAGTCCGTGAGTACTTCTCAGATCTTTCAGAGAGTGGCACTGATATAGAGGTAGTACTCGGTGATGACAGAGTTGTTAGAGCAGTCGGTGTGGGAACACTGACATTTCAAAGGGAGTCTAAACCTCCCTTGAAGGTGTCAGATGTTCTTTATGTGCCAGGGATGAGGAAGAACCTCATATCCATCTTATCTTTGGAGGACAGAGGATATGAGATACTGTTCAGGAGAGGACAGATGCTGATATATCCCAGGGGCGCTCCAGCTGATTTAGCTAGAGTGATAGGTGTACGCCATGCGAAGGTGTACAAGTTTGCATTTCAACCCCTTTTGGCATTGAGCAGTAGTACCGACAGCAGAGCTAGCAGTTCTGAGCTGTGTGAGATTTGGCACCGCAGGATGGGGCATATGTATCATGGAGCCTTGAGGACTTTGCGGGAGATCACTACAGGTGTGCTAGATTTCAGTACTGATCACTTTGATACTTGCAAAGGATGTGCGATGGGCAAGTTTTCCAAATCCCCTTTTCTCAGCAGTGACAGCAGAGCGACTGGGATACTTGATTTGATTCATTCCGATGTGAGCGGTCGGATGTCTGATGTTTCCTTGAGTGGATATGAGTACTATGTTTTATTCATTGATGATCACTCCAGGAGGACCTGGATTTATTTCTTGAAGACCAAGAGTGAGGTCTTCAAGCGGTTTCAAGAGTTCAGAGCTCTTGTGGAGACACAGACAGGTCGGAAGATCAAGTCCCTGAGGTCGGACAATGGAGGAGAGTACACCCTTGGATATTTTTTTGACTATTGTGCGGAGGCAAGCATTAGGAGGGAGTTCACTGTTCCTTACAACCCCCAGCAGAACAGGGTTGCGGAGAGGAAGAACAGATCCATCGGAGGGGCTGCCAAAGCCATGTTACATGATCAGGGGTTGCCATTGTTTTTGTGGGCAGAGGCCTGCAACACTGTTGTTTATTTGCAAAACAGGAGTCTGCATCGTGCCTTGGGGCATATGACTCCAGAGGAGGATTTTTCTAGGAAGAAGCCTGATATTGGTCATCTTCATATCTTTGGGTGTATCACATACTCCTACATACCCAAGGAGAAGAGGAACAAACTAGAGCCCACCGCAGAGAAGGGTATCTTTGTGGGCTACAGTGAGACCTCAAAGGCCTTTCAGATTTACATTCATGCACAGAGGAAAGTTGTTGTCAGGCGGGATGTGAAGTTCGAGGAGGATAGGGCCTTTAGGAGGTCACGGGAGTTAGAGTATCTGGATCAGCCAGACCCTTAGTAGCAGCTGAGTCAGTCACAGGGATCCAGTGGGCAGGGATCAGGAGGATCCGGAGGTACATCTATGATGATGTTAGGTCCGTCAGTGAGCAGTGGCTCGCAGAGTCAGAGGGGTGGTGCTTCGGGCAGCATGCAGAGCAGTCCATAGAGCATTTCACTAGGGAGTCCACTGATGGATAGTTCACACGGTACGTCAACTTCTATAGGTTCAAGTGCAGGCAGGAGGACAACAGACAGACAGTCAGGAGTTCAAGCTCCTGATGATGATGAGGAGGAGGAGTTTCATTCTCCAATGGGAGAAGTATGCTCAGGGAAGAGGAAGCCCAAGTGGCTTCAAGACACCTTAAGAGAGGCCACATCTGTTGCTAGGCCTAAGAGGCCGGTCAGAGAGAGCAGACCACCTGAGAGGTTTTGTAGCTGTATGGCAATGGCTACCAGCATCCTTGACTCTGAGCCTTCTAGCTATGAGGAGGCAGCTAGCCAACAGGAGAGAGGCCATGCAAGAGGAGTATTCTTCTATCATGAAGAATGATGTTTGGGAGGTAGTGCCGAGGCCTGAGGGAAAATCCGTGGTTACTTCTAGATGGCTTTACAAGGTAAAGCATGTTGTAGATGGCAGCATTGAGAAATTCAAAGCGAGGTTTGTGGCTCGAGGGTTCTCCCAGGTAGAGGGAGTTGATTATGAGGAGACCTTTGCTCTCGTGGCTCGATATACTTCGATCCGCTCCATTATATCGATAGCAGCAGAGATGGGTTGGAAGACCCACCAGATGGATGTGAAGACCGCATTTCTCAATGGCTTCATACAGGAGGAGGTGTACATTGAGCAGCCACAGGGCTTTGAGGTGCATGGGAAGGAGTCCCATGTGTGCAGACTGAAGAAGGCCCTTTATGGCCTAAAGCAATTTCCCAGATCTTGGTACTCCAGGATAGATACATACTTGCAGGGGATGGGTTTCACAAAGAGTGAGGCAGATCCAAACCTTCACTATATTGTGATAGGTGAGGAACCTCTCATTCTGGTGCAGTATGTGGATGACTTAGTCATTACAGGTGCAGAGAGACTCATAAAGCACTGCAAGAGAGATCTTGCGGCGGAGTTTGAGATGAAGGACATCGGCTTGATGCATTACTTTTTGGGTTTGGAGGTGTGGTAGGAGGAGGGGCATTTCTTCCTGGGGCAGGGGAAGTATATTTTGGATATCCTTGGCAGATTCCACATGGAGGATTGTAAACCCATGTCGACACCGATGATCACCAACTGGAAGAAGCTTCATGCTTCGGATTCTGAGTTGGTGGATCCCACATTGTACAGACAGCTGATTGGTTCCTTGATGTATTTGGTCAACACTAGGCCAGATATTTGTTTTGTAGTCAACACGATGAGTCAGTTTATGTGTGAGCCTAGGAAGGTTCACTGGGTGGCTGCAAAACACATTTTGCGATACTTGCAGGGGACAGTGGATTATGGTCTGGACTACAGGCAGGGGGATGGAGTGAGATTGGCAGGTTACACTGATTCCGATTGGGCAAGTTGTGCTTCTGATAGGAAGAGCACTTCAGGGTGCTGTTTTGGGTTGGGTTCGGCAGTTGTGTCATGGTTCAGCCGAAAGCAGCAGTCAGTAGCATTGAGTTCAGCGGAAGCAGAGTATATGGCAGCCATTCTAGCTAGTTGTGAGGCCATCTGGCTTCGCAAGATGTTGTTTGGCTTATTTGGTCAGCCGTTGAGACCTTCAGTGATTTACTGTGATAATCAAAGTTGCATTAAACTCACGGAGAATCCAGTATTTCATGACAGGTCAAAGCATATCGGAATCAAATATCATTTCATCAGAGACTATGTTCAGAAAGGAGCTGTGAAGCTTGAGTATATTCCCACTGATGAGCAGGTTGCAGATATTCTTACCAAAGCCTTACCACGGGGCAAGCATGTCTACTTCAGAGACAAGATGGGTGTGGTGAGGAACACCTTCCTCGGTAAAAGGGAGTGTTGAAATTTGGTACCGGAGGACAGGTGGTTCCCTAAGGCTTTGATCTTTGGCCTAGGGAAAAGTGTCCAAAAGAATTTAATTTTTCTCCTAAAGTGACTTTATAAAGTTATAAAGTCAAATCTAATTTAATAGTGACTTTAAGTGATAAAGTTACTAAAGTCTAATTTTAAAGTGACTTTAATAAAGTCAATGTAAAATTAGAAAGGAAAAGTGACTTTGGAAATAAATGACTAAGTGGGTCTTTATTAAAGTGGGTGAATTAAAAAATAGAAAGTGAGATTTAAATGAGCATTTAATCTCAGCCCTAGATCTCAATCTATTTCAGCCATTGGATTTAGGGATTCCCCAAAAGTCACTTAGGGTTAGGTTAAAGGAGGGAAAGGAGGAAAAGGTCATTCATTCTTTCATGAGCAGATTGGGAGGAGAGAAAGAGAGCAAGGGAGATTTCTGGGCAGTGAGGAGAAGGAGGCAACAGCTTGGCACACATTCCAAGGCAGTATTTCAGCAAGTCCATACAGCTGAGTTTGGCACACATCCCAAGGCAATTTTTGGCACGATTTTCTAGAAGACCGTACAGTAGCCTTTTGGCACGTTTTCCAAGAGACCGTACAGTAGTTTGGCTCAGTTTTCAAGGCAGCAGAAGGCAGATTTATTTGGCACGAATTTTGCGGCAAGCCGTATAGCAAGTGGCTGTCCTCTTGCACAAAAATCGAGGCATATTCCATACAGCAAAGTTCTGTTGTGTTTTTCGGCACGAAAATCGAGATTTCGTACAGTAGCATTTATTTTTGTTTGCACAGAAATCTAGGAGGTTGTACAAAGCATTTATTGCAGATTTTCTGGGCACGAAAATCAAGGAGGCTGTACAGCATTTATTATTGTTTTGTTTTGGCCATTTGCACATTTTTCGAGGCGGTGGTTAAGCATGGAAAACAAGATAAGTTGTAAAGTTTACTTGCTAATTTTTTCTGAATATTTCTCTCACTGTAAAAAGTATTTTCCAGAAATAAGAAGGAGCTCTCAAATTGGTTTTCCCCAAGAGTTGTAGGGGATTTTTCCAGGGTCATGTTGACCAAAAATATCTGTGTTAAAATGTGTGAATGACTGTTTTAAGCTTGCTGATTTTTATTTCTTCATTTTCCAGTATTTTGTAAATTTTCTAGAATTTGTGTTTTCAACAAAAATTTATTTTCCAGTTTGTTGAATGTAAGGATATGGGAAAGGGCATTTAACTATTTGGAGAAATAAGGTGAAACTGAAAACCGGGGTGGGAAAACAGGAAATTTCTACAAGTACCAAAAGAAAAAACAGCTAAAATCAAGTTGGTTATAGATACGGCATGCCAGGGTCTCGGAAAGCTTTCCTGGGAAGAAGTGTATAATTTGATTGAAGCAGAAAAACCCACTGTAACAGAGGTAAAAGTGACAAAAAACAAATGAAGAAGACTTTGATGCTGATTCTGAGACTCCTCTCAAAGCACTTGCAAATTCTTTTCTTCACAGAATTGTGGCTCGGGCGAATATGTTCCCCTATTATGATGTAGTACGATGGGTGATAGACAATATCACCATCACAAACAGAACCTTTGTCTCAGCTGCGGGAACAAGTTTTGGGTCTTTTAGAGCAGAAGATATCAAAGTGATGTACCATCTCCCAAATCCACAAAAGGTCTACAACAAAGCTTTCATAGCATATTTCGCCGCAAGCAATGAAGTTCAATCAGACCCCATTAAGGATTGGAGACGAGCTCCAAAGAAACATAAAAATGAAGCATCAAGTATGTACTCTGTGGAGTCCCTTGTACCCTCATATTGTTATGCTGCTGAAATGATGTGTAGACTCTTTGGGAATGACAATTCTGCAAGGTTTTCAATTCAAATGGTACCCCCTATTCATGCTGCTATAAATTTTGAAATTATGGATTGGTCGGTTATCCTTTCTGACAAGATAGCTAATACAATTCTAGAATATAGAAAGGATAAAGACATTGGAAATACAACTCCTTTTCATTTATGTGCCTATATCTTAGATGCCCTGTGTTTCAATTCAGAATTTCCTATTCTAGGTTGGAGATGGACTCCACAGGAACCTGTTCCGATCCACATTTATCATAAACTCTTGTGGAAGGTCCATTATAAAAATCATGTATAAAGGATTTGTCATGGTTTTTTGTTACCTGTCTATCAGACCATTTTTAACCAATTTCCTCCCCGACTCTCTAAAAAAGCAAAGAATGATATATCCCTTATTGGCAATTGGTTTGGAGAAGAAATATTTACTTACATCAGAGTTTTTGGAAGCATTGTGGAACCCCATATCTTACCTCTATATGTCTTTGACAAACTGTTAGCCCAATAAATTTCTTACTAGTTGACAAAAAGAGGGATGTCAAGATGTTTAAAGAATGCCAAGAAATTGATGTGGCCTACCTTTCCCTTTCATTGTGGAAATTATACTTTGAATGATTTCAAACATGCTAAGAAGGAAGTCATTAAAATAAGAGATCTTAAGCTTGCAACTGTTCCACAGAGACAGTATGATCCAAATAAAGTAGCTTTCGATTTCACAACTTTGATTCAAATTGCTAGGTTTGAGCATGAACCCAATGAATTTTATGATTTATTTGTCTCTATTGAAAAATTTTCCCAAG
Source organism: Pinus albicaulis (assembly GCA_034641835.2). Classification (NCBI taxonomy): domain Eukaryota; kingdom Viridiplantae; phylum Streptophyta; class Pinopsida; order Pinales; family Pinaceae; genus Pinus; species Pinus albicaulis. The sequence continues at coordinate 226,009,894 of CM076571.1, read as the reverse complement.
TTTATGACTTGGCCAAATCCAAGTTTCAAGTAGAAGATATGAACAAATTTTTGCAGTTCAGAAGTCAGAGATTGCTGAAAGCTCCCCTTGACCAGCTAAGGATTCCTTTGCAAGAAGTTGAAAATATAGAAACAAAACAAAAGAAAAAGGAAGACACAGCTAGCAAGACAGATAAAGAAGTGTCTACCAGTAAAACTGATATGCATACTAAGAAGGAAAATACAGCTGGAAAACGTGATGTTCAGACAGAAAAGGAAATACAGTTAACAAAAATGATATGCAGTCTGAAGAAAGAAATACAGATGATAAACCCAATGATCAACTTGAAAGAGAAACAACCACGGAAAGAGTGGTAAATTCCACTGAAATTATTGTTACTCCCCAATTGCTAAGACAATATGAGCAATTTGAACAGCAAATTGGAGGACAAAATAATCCTCAAGATGATAGTTTGAATAATCAAGATATGGATATTATCCCTGAACATCCATCAGAAGAAATTGTGTTGAAAGTTGAAGAAATCCCTCCTTTGGATATCTTTTATAGTCCTAAGCATAGGGTTGTTGTTAGGAAACAAAGGAAAAGAAGGAGGAAAGATCAAGAATCACTCTCATCCCCACAAGTTGAATTCATGAATATTGTCTGGAAGAATACTGAGGTATATCATTCAGAGGATCTTACAAAATTATCACAATATGCAGGTGCCTACAGTGCAGCCACTATAGATAAAGTTGTTGAAGTCAATCAAATGATCAAACAAAAATTCTCACAAATAGCAATGCTAGAATAAAAGACAATAAATGGTCAACAAAAGATAATGCAATTGGAACAGCAGTTAGCATAAGAAAAACTCAGAGCCAAACAGCTGGAAGAACAACTAAGTGTGGAAAAGAAAAATCTTGATCAACAAGCTTTGAATAAGCAACAACAGTTGTCCCAAGAGGTGTCCAAGTTTCAAACCCTGCTGCAAAATGAGAAAACTGCCAAAGAAGAGCAAGGAAAAATATTTCAAGCAAGATTGGATAAATTTAAGGATTATCCTAAAATTGACCAATTTAAAACTGAAGCTCTAGAAACAAATAAGCTATTGTCTCAGCAGTTAGATGATCTTTGTCAAAAAATTGCACAAGTAGAGCCTTTATGTGAAATAACATATTCCCTTATTGATGAATCAGTGAGCCTCAGACTTGAATTTGAGAATGCAGATGACAAGATATCAGAGTTTATTTCATGGTGAAACCCAGAAGAGGGAAAGAATGCAAATCCTCCCAGGATCGAAGAAAGACATAAAGAAATTTTGTTTGCTGAATGGGAAAAACAATTGATTAAAGAAGAACAAGCTACATCAAGGGCCAGAGCTATGATGAACAATCTGATACAATTAGTTAATGATAGCTTATATGCTATTAATTTAATTTCAGATTGTATTCCAGGTAAATTACCAAAGGTGAAAGAAACTGATACCAAGTGGAAGCGGGAATTAATCAACAAGAATCAGAAAATCAACAAAATTCAGGAAATTACATGGGATGTCATGTGGACATATTTAATTAAACCACACTATCAACAAATGACAATCAAATGCCTTTCAAATGCCATCAATTGCATCATTCCAAAGTTATCTGATGCCACGTACACGGGTCAGTTGCATTCGAGGCTGAGTCATCCAACCAAAGTCAAGGATATGCTCAAAATATGCCAGCTCAGCACATTAAATACAGGAGAAAATCAATGAATCTGTTTTATTTGGAGATCGCAAGTCTTTTTCAGGATCTCCAATGATAGTTTCTAGCATAAGTTATAGATAATCTGTTTTGTTAATTTCCTATTTAAACCCCTTTCATACATTTAGAAAGGAGTCCTGAATTTGTAATAATTTTGGCTTGGATGATACATTTCTGTACTCCATTGACTATTTTATTTTTATAAAGGATCACATCCTGTGATTTATGGTGAATTGTCTTTAAGAATTGCATTTCTGTATCTTGGAGGTTGTTTTAAGTTAAAGCACAGGATCTGGATATTGAGTTGCATCAAGAAAATATCTCAATGAATCTGGTATTTATATCGATTTACTGTTATTTTCTTTATGTTATGAAGTATTCTCTTTGAAATTTTCTATCATTTATATATGCTTGTTTTCACAAATATTTCTTTATCATATCATTTATGAAGATATATAAATATTCATCTATCATAGTATATGCAAATGATATATACAATTATGAATGCAATGTGTTATTCTAACTCTGTTTAATTTCTTAAATAGAGTTATCACTATATGATACTGCATCTTTCTGTTGAATAATAATACATTTTCATGGTTATTTGTTTAACTAAAACCATATTTAATTCGTATTCATGCTTAATGCCTGGGTTAGTTTTAGAATTATTTGCAAGTTATAGTTTAAGTTAGATAGATTATATCAATCAGTTAGTTCCATTATTCACCTACACAAACACTCCATCACCAATCCACTCATTCTTAGGAAATTGGTCCTATAAATCCAGTCGGAGCCACCACACCAAACAGAAAAGGAGTTGTCCTAAGGTCCCGACTGGGTGGTTTTCCCCCGATGTTTGAAGCAGCGATTTTCGAGGCTTCAACAGGACCTTCACAATGGATCCACGTTCTTAAGGAGAGAGAGAGGGTGCACTATCACACTCTAAAGGGACGAAGAATGATGTTCTCCAACCTTCAAGCCTTCGAGGTTCGTTCATGCACTCAAGGGTAAGGAGGACGCACTATCACTCTCTAAAGAGACAAAGGAAGATGATTTGTTTCTTTGTGATGTGTTCATGCACTCAAAGGAGGGCGCAATTCTTCATGATGAAGAAGTGAACTCAAGAGGAAAACTTGATCATTCTAGGCGCAGTTTTTGAGATTGATCAAGCTTTGAGCTCAAGAAGTGTGCTCTATATATTGGAAGCTCAAAACCAACTTTAAACAATAGGATTTGATGATTGATATTACAAGAAGAAATATCCACAAGGTTATATATTTTTTGTCTCATTCACAGTGGAATATGAAAGGGTTGAATAATGTGAATAGTTTCTACATGCGACGACATATTAATGTTGAGAATTTGGAGGGCTTAAGATTAATACAAATTCTCTTCTTGATAATTACTTGTGATCTTACTTGTGTATCTTATGTATTCTCTTTGTTAATATTTCGTCAAGTCAATTATCAAAATGCACAGGACACACATGTTTAAGCAGAAGTAACACTTTTATTGTAGGAATGTAAATGAAAAATTTACCTTCCTTACATTACATTTCATATCTGCATTTCTGCACTTCACGTTGACCTTTAGACCTTAGACCTTCAGACTTCTCTTTTACCTTCAAACCTTAGACCTTCAAACTTTGTTTTTACCTTCAAATCTACATTTTTCCTTCAATTTGTACTCCTATACCTTCTACCATTTATACTCTTGAATCTGCACCAAATTCTATCCTTTAGATCCGCATTTTTCAACTACTATATAACCTTAGACATATCTGCATTTTCTGTTCCTTCTTCAATGATGTCCAACCTCAAGACTAATCCGCAAATTCTGCTCCTTTTTCAACATTGTTCAATTCTAATCCACAATTCTTATCACTGAGATCTTGACCGAAAATCTCAGACATGTCTCAATTTTGTTCACTGTAATTTATGCGAAGTTTTCTGGTCTATTTATAGTTATTTGACCCTATAATTAGCCGACCTATTTAGTGAACTGTTGGGACATAATTTGAGCCGACCTTTCCAACATTTTTCAAGCCGACTTTACAAGGTTTATCTCCAACATCTTGTCCATTGTTTATAGGTTGTTTTGAGGATATTTTCCAACGCTGATATTGAGCACCATATTTGTTTAGAGCTTCTTTAGAAGGTCTTGGAGCATATCCATCTGAATTGGATCCTTCATGATTTTGACACTTAATCCTATTTATACCTAGAAGATAAGAACCTAATAGACATCAAGAATAAGTCTATCTACATAATAAAATATTTCTCATGAAACCATTGAAGCATGTACAACAAAATACATTTTACTATCTTTGTCTCCTTCTTTTCATAATTACATAGTCAACATGAAGACTGACCTAGTTAAATTTTACAACACTCCCTCTTAACTAGGGAGGTATTCATATAGTTACATGATCACTTTCAAAATAAATAATCTCATAAGAAAAATCGAATTGGTAATCACATCTGTATAGCATCATATCAACCAGCATTTTACTAGTGAAAGGCCTTGACTAACAGCCCCATATCTTCAACAAGAAAATAGGCTACAATGCTGGCAAGACACATGACTTATAGATACCTTCGGCATTGTCTCTTTAAGGTACAAACTCTACCCGGGTGTTCCGAAAGTATGACCTTCTTGGACTATTCTTCTCTTGGGTAGCTAGCCCTTAAAGAATATCAGTCCCCGACTACTCTTATCTTGAATTCCCAATCACATTCTCAAAGAGTATAGAATGCTAGATGATTACCCAATCCTCCATTTTTTCTTCCCAAGACCAGAACGATGTGTCTATCTCTCCCTCTCAACCATGGAGGACCTTATTCCATAAGGGAATGTACTCATTCTTATACAAATAATGTACCTAAGCTCATCCTTAGGAATTACCAATTTTCTTCCAAGTAAGAAACTTTCCATCAAGCTCCCTCTTAACCAGGGACCTCCAACAATAATGGTGAGACACCCAGCTGCTCATGAAGAACTCCTGTTCTCGATGTCATGGATTTAGATATTAAGGAATCTCCAACTTTTAGCTTCATAGGGCACAGATCATCCATCACTTCCATCCTAAGTCATGTCAGCTATCAGAGTGATTCATCAGACTTCCTTTATCTGGTCCATTGTTATGCCATGTTGCATTTCTTCGAATCATTTCCAAGGATCATACATCCTTTCTCATGATTAGAATCCCTACACAGATTCATCCAGATAAACATATTCATATTAAATTTTAGAAAGAAAGTTACCTTAGTGATGATCTTTCACCATGACATCTTCATGTAGGCATCAGTATCCTTTATACAGATTGACACATCTCCTAGTGATATGTTTTTGCTAAGGGTTTCCAGACTTTCATCAGAGTCTACATATCTTCCCAGGAGATCTTCTAATCACATCTACTTGGCCTCTGAATGATACCTGCCTCAAGACATGGTTGCATTTCAGGATCTCTTCCTTTCAGCACATTTTCCATTTCCAGGAATTTTCAACAACAATCTCATATACCATGAGGACATATTATGTTGATTTCATCTGTCCGTGCACTGAGAGATATTATTTTACAGTTCATACTTCTAAGTACATAAGTTCATTACCTGAAAACACATAACATGACATCACAGCATCCAATGTCATCATATAAATATATACATACCTCATAAATTTTTCCCTTGAGTCGTCCTGTAGCAATTTTTAGGAATGAATAGCTTCATTACCTTGGCTTGTTTCATCAATATGTCATCACATCACAGAAGTATGTTTCTATGATTACCCTTGCTCTTAATGACTACTTTCTTAAACTTTTTCAAAGAGGTTTTCCCGGAGTTTACTCCCCAGGAGTTCCTTCCATGCTTAGATAAAGATGCTAAATTGCTTCCTATCATATAACCAACAGAAATCGATTCCTTATTCATAAGTTTGCATGATTCTCCTTGAATCTTATTTTCTTTCTCTTATTGAGATTTGTCCCTTTAGGACCATATTTATTGTAATTTCCTCAGCTTCCCTTTTTCCTTCTACAAATGTTTGAGTCTTTTATCCTTCAACATTTTGCCCTTGATTTGTCTTTTTCCATCTAGAATAGAGACTACTAGTTGAATGAGATAATTTTCTTGTCTATTTGTTACGTTGTCCATCTTATCGTCTTTTCCAGATCTCACAATTGAGATATTATGAAGATATCCCTTCATCCTTTGAACCTCAATTTTGTGTAAATATGGTCTAAGTGACATAACCGTATTTATTTCATAGAATATATCTTTCAGCTTATCATATATTATCTTGATGTCTCCAATCCTTCATAGATTTTTCATGACTTTTCTTTCTTCGAGGACTGTGACTATCCTCCTCATGCAAGGATTCTTGGTAACCTAAACAGCTTATAGATCTCCCTGAAAAAACAAATTCATTTAACCAAATTTGATTATAGGATGAAAAATAATTACTTGATAAGTGAAGATAAAGTCTTCAGCTTGATTTCTTTGAAGGCGGTGGAGAAAATATGTGTTAGTGATTTCTCTTTGGATGATCTTCTTCAAGGGTGAGGATTAGATCTTTGTTGTAATGATGATAAAGCCTTATTTTATGCACTCTTCTACACCAGTCCTAGGAAATATTGGTTTGTAGTAAACTCCTTTTTATGCACTTCTAGCCTTGACCTCTTACAGTCTTCTTATCCTTGATCTCAATACAAAGATCTTTCTTGCTTTGATGTATATATTTAGTTCTTCTCTAAGTTATCTAAAATCTGTTAGCTCAAGACAAAGGTATTTAGTACACCTTGAAATCTTTTAATCACCCTTGTCTACACTGTATGGCAGACCTGTATATTACTAAAGAAGTCCTCGACCTATCTAAAGTATAGACAGAGATTACCCTTATATTTCCTTGACCCAATTACTGTGATGCACGATGTTGAAGTTGTTGAGAATTTGTATCACTAAAAGTGCATCAAACTTGTGTCAATACCACCGAGCTTGTATCTCTGCAATAGCACCCAACTTCTTCTTTGTAAAAGCACCAAATGTCTTCTCTCTGAATTTGATCTCAGACAGTAACTTTTCTCTAATTCAAAAATCTTCTTTCCAATAAGGTAATCTTCTTTTGACATAGCTCTAATACCATGTTGAGAATTTCGAGGGCTTAAGATTAATACAAATTATCTTCTTGATAATTACTTGTGAGCTTGCTTGTGTATCTTATGTATTCTCTTCGTTAATCTTTCATTGGGTCAATTATCAAAATGCACAGGACACACATGTTTAAACAGAAGTAACACTTTTATTGTAGGAAGGTAAATCACAGATTTACCTTCCTTACATTACACTTCAGATCTGCATTTCAGCACTTCACATTGACCTTTAGACCTTAAACCTTCAAACTTCGCTTTTACCTTCAGACCTTAGACCTTCAGACTTCATTTTTACCTTCAGATCTGCATTTTTTCTTCAATTTGTACTCCTGTACCTTCCGCCATTTATACTCTTGAATCTGCAACAAATTATGTCCTTTAGATCCGCACTTTTCAACTGCTATATAACCTTAGACAAATCTACATTTTCTATTCCTTCTTCAGCGTTATCCAACCTCAGACTAATTCGCAAATTCTGCTCCTTTTTCAACTTTGTTCAATTCCAATCTGCAATTCTTATCACTGAGATCTTGACCGAAAATCTCAGACATGTCTCAATTCTGTTCACTTTAATTTATGTGAAGTTTTTGTAGAACCCTTACTTAAACTGAGAGGGGGGGGGGTGAATCAGTTTAACACATTCATGGACTTTTAAAACTTTTCATTAAACTTTATTAACACCTTCATTTTATGATCAACATAATATGTGAGCAATCTTTATTTGTGAGCATCAATGAATAAGCAGATTAGATAATGTACCAACAGGCTTAATATGTGAGCAGCAAGTATTAAGCAGAATAGATATACCATATCAACAAATAGACATCATGCACATAGACACCAAATATAAGTGGAAACCCATAAAGGGAGAAAACCACATCTCATTATTGTTGTGATGCAAAGGCAAGCTCCAACTCCCTCTCACCACTGATTTTCTGTAGGCACAAACCTACAGGAGGTTCCTACCTCAATTCTGCAAGCTACAACTTGGAAGGAAGCTCCAACTCCCATCAATTTTCTGCAGGCACCGACCTACAGGAGGCTCCAACCTCAGTCAGCTACAACTGAAATTTTATCAAGCTACAACTTGGTGTGGAAGCACCAACTCCCATCTATTTTCTGCAGGCACCAACTTACAGGAGGCTCCTACCTCAGTCAGCTACAACTGACATCTATCAAGCTACAACTTGATAGGGAAGCTCCAACTCCCATCTATTTTCTGCAGGCACCAACCTACAGGAGGCTCACCCCCGCCCGCCTACAACTTGATAGGGAAGCTCCAACTTCCTTACTCTTTCAAAGAGAAACACTTGCTGATTTACCTTGGATATCAGCTCTGTTCTGTTCCATCTGCTCTGCTGTTCATCTATTCTCATATCTGCCCTGTATCATCTCTTCATCTTCTCAGATTCTCTATCAGCTTCTCCTTCTTCTCTGCTCAGCTCCTCTTTCTTCTCTGCCTCACTGCTTCATTTCTGCATTCTCTTCACTCACTCTCTCTAACCTCTTGCAGCTTTCTTATTTTCTTCAACTCTCTTCAATTCTGTTGCACACTCTCTTCTTCTCTCACTCTCTTTTGTCAACCTTCTCCCTTTGGATATTACCCTGTTTTATACAAAATAGCTTCATGGTTGTTTGTATTCTACTGGGAACTCGAAATGGACAGCCATGTATCTTTTCCTTCTGCCTTCTCATTTCTTTTATCCGCTCATTCAGAAAATATAACTGTAGGTACCAATTTAACATTACAGTGGGATATTTGTTCTCTTACGGAGACTTGCCAATGCATCACAACAATATAAATTAAAAATCATTTACATTCAATTACAATGCAAACTCCAGCTCACTCATTCAGCCTCTTGGCTCGCTGCGCATTTGTCTTTTCTTTGACTGTGTCTTTGTCCCTTTAGGCTCTGTTTGTTTCCTTATTCACTGTCGCAGGGTAATGGCCATATTCCATACATTTGTAAATGTGCTTTTTATATATATATGTAACTGCTGACTTCAAATCTGGGAAAATTCCAACGCTTTACACACAGCAAGTGTCTTGTTGATGTGGTGAGTTCCGCAAGCGGAACATACATACACCACGGCCTTTATTTTATGTCCCGATGCGATTGCACACATCGCAATCATTTTATATTAACAATCACCCTCCACCTTAAGCCAAGGCCTGTGGGTCCACAGACCATGCGGCACATTTCAATAAAATCGCAACAACGTTTTATATTAACAATCGCCCTCCACCTTAAGACGAGGCCCGTGGGTCCACAGACCACGCTGCACATTTCAATACAATCGCAACAACGCAATCAGGAGGAATTTTTCTTATGCCCCGATTGCACTACCAAAAGGCGGACCCCATCTAGATTATGTGCCACGGTTTTTGGTTGGTCTCGGGTCCGATCCCAATCGAAGATCGCAATTTTATTTTGCCCGATTGACATTTGATATGTGTGGACCCGACCATGTTTTATATGGCGGATTTTATATGACTATTGCGTCTAGCTTTGCCAATCGCAATCGCAACTCTTTGTTTATATGTTCCGCTGCACAGCTTTTCTCCGATGTGATTAGTGTATTATCCTTCGACTGCTTCCGATTGCGATTGATCGCAATCGCAACTCCCAGTTGCATGTTCCGATACTCCACCCTTTTCCGATGCGATCAGTCACTGTTCACCGGAACTCAAGTATATATGAATTGTAGTTTATATGCCCATCAGGTCTGGGCTTTCAATCGCAATCGCAACCTGTTGCTAACCTGTTCCGCTGTCAATTTTCTGATGCGATTGGGTGAGGGTCCCACAGCATAAGACTTTTGTTTGACTTAAATCTGAAAAAAACTTTTTGTATTCTTAATTTCGCATCCATAACTATAATATCTATACGCCCATCGGGTCCAAGCTTTCATCGCAATCGCAACTCTTTGTTTACCTGTTCCGATGCATATTTTTTCTCCGATGCTATTGGGAAATGGTCCCACCTTATGGTACTTTGGTTCTTTCGATCATAAAGCGCTCCATATAGATTAATATATATGCTTTGGACCTTTGTGCATAAGGCGCAATACATGTAATGCGCTGCATATATATATAAGCTTTACGTTTCAGCTTTAGTGTTTCCTCCAGCGTGGGTAACGATTCCCGGAATGAGACTTATATATATACTTTTCTGCTCCAATTTTTAGTGTATCTTCCAGCGGGGTTAGTGATTCTAGGAATTTGTTTGTATATATATACTTGTCGCTTGGGTTAAGATTCCCTAAATTGTGTATCTTCCCGCCTGGGTTACAATTCCCGAAATTTTCTCTGCCTCTACTGTGATAACGGCTCTGCCTCTGGCTCTGATAATGGCTCTGCCTCTATATTCACTGCCTCTGCCTCTGCCTTAGCTGTGCTTCTATCTCTGTCTCTGCAGTTGCTTCCGCTCTGCTGTTTGAATGTTACATTTTTACATTCTTCTTCCGCCTGTCTCCTTTGCGCTTCTTGCTGCCTCTGCTACTTGTTTGTTGCCTCTGCTGTGATAATTGCTCTGCCTCTAGCTCTGATAACGGCTCTGCCTCTATATTAACTGCCTCTGCCTCTTCCTTAGTTATGCTTCTATCTCTGTCTCTGTCATTTCTTCCGCTATATTTTTTGACTGTTACATTTTGACATTCTTCTTCCGCCTGTCTCCTTTGCGCTTCTTGCTGCCTCTCCTACTTGTTTGCTGCCTCTACCTCTCTGCTACTTTTCTTCTCTCTTTGTTTCATCTGCTCCTTGACTGATGCTACTCCTTAATTCTCCTTTTGCTGCCTCTGCTTCTTTAAATGACCCTCTCTACATCTTGCTGCTATGCTGCTTTCTTTGCCTTGTTGCTGCCTCAGGTGTTCCTCCTTTGCCATCTCCTTTTCCATCAATGACAACATTTCCAACAGTCTCCCCCTTTGGCATTGATGGCAACACATCCACCGATAATCCAATGCTTCCTTCAAGTCTTTCTCTGGTTGGCTTCTTTTAGAAGACCCTTTCTTCTATTACTTGCTTTTCCTCCCCCTTTGACATCAATGGCAAAGGGTTGCACATTTCTCAGTGTAGATTTTGTGTTTGCGTTTCTTCTCTCTGATTTGTGTTTAGATCTTCTTCTTCTAAATTTGTACCCTGCTGCTCCAAACTGGTGTAAAAGAGTTGTTGAGAGAACACTTTTGGGGATTATTGAACTTGTCTATACACATTAATTTGATACCATTCTGAAGCATAGACTCCTCGCATTTGTATAGAGAGTAGGTGATGACAGCCATATATAATCAGACTTGTATAATAAGAGATGCATTATTGGATCAAGACTTAAAGATTTTGAATGCTCCAAGTGACATATCAGGCTTGCTTCAACTATACTTCAGTCTATATCTGATGTAGTGTGCCAATATATTTATGTTGAGGAAGATTGTAGATGAGATAAGTTTTCTTCTGCAATACACATCTGTAGAAAACATCTGTTCAGTTGTTATGATGCCAATATATCTTTTGTTGTTGTGGTTCACCTGTACTACATGTTGTTTGTAATCTGAGCTACATTGCGGACAAGGATAATACACTTAAAGACTGAAAGGTCCTTGTTGCAGTAAATCCTTTGTGCTGAAGTAGGATTTAGATGAAAAGAAAAAAAACCTTTTGAGCTTCAAATGGTAATCACAGCTAGTCCTTTATTCTTCAGATACTTTGATTGTTCTATCAGAATGAACTTCCACAAAAGCATATTCAAGATGTTTAATTGAAAACTCAGCAAACAGACTTCACACAATTTTGTAACTGATCTTTAAAAAGAGGCCTTGAAGATATACATGTACCAACTTCAGGAAGGCATGAAATTATATGTAGAAAAATATATTGCTTCGGTGCTCAACATACTACTTCAAGTGTAAATCAGATACTGATCCTTTAGCACTGCTAGTGCCCTTTTCATGTTGAATGCAGATAACCCTGGGAATTTTACCTTGATGCATTCTTGCCATAGTCCTTTGATCCTGAGGACCTGTATCATACTACTCCTCTATGACAACACTTGATATTCTGTTGATAGGCATGCTGCTTGTACCTAAAAACAAATTGATATTACTTTGATCAATCATGCAGAGATTTCAATTCAACTTGCACATTAACCCATAATTGATGCATCCTTCATAAATTCTATTATTGATCTTTCCACTGTTCACACCAATAATCATCAATATATTGAATCTGATCTTGGCATTATTTACCACTCTTCTTTTTCTGTCCTTCTGTTCCAAAGAAAGCCATTGCATGTTCCTTTCTAGGACTACTCTAGAATCATTGCTGCTTTATATTCAATTCAATTTTTATAACATAAAGATTTTCAGGAAGACATCTTCAATTTATTTTCTATGAATCTTCATGGGCTGATTACTCAAAGATTTTTTACTCACTTAACTGCATTTCTCCAAGTGGACCTTATTGTAGATGAGAGATGTAATGAACTGATGATAGGAACCTTTCTTACTCAACATTCTTAATGGGGTTCATTGTTAATTCTAACAGTATGATGCATTCTGTGATCATCCTTTAATGTGCTGATATCTTCTTAGCTTACATGTTCATTACTAATGTTTCCTCTATCATCATGGTTGCTTGCTTCTTTTTCTCCTTATATCAATCTGTCAACTATTTAATACTTCAAATAATCTTCTTAATCTCATAGTTTTTATTATTACATGGAGCTCTTCTCAGACTGCTTTCATGGGGTCTATTTATGAACTGCTCTCCCCCTGGGATGTTGCTTCATATATATTACTGGATGGATTTTTTCTTTTCTTCCTAGAGCAACTCCCCCTGAGACTATGATGTTTTCATTATGTAATTGAGATAATAGGCTCCCCCTTTCTCTTTTCCTTCCATACTTTATTGGAGTTCTTCATAATGTCTGCACTTCTCTTAAATTAATAGTTTTGTTTGATTTGCTTTGTTTCCATCATCTGTCTAGAGTTCTTTAGTATAAATGGCAGTTTACAATCCTTTGCTTTGTGGCCAAGCTTGAGGCATACATAACATCTTATTTTGTCAAAGTACATTTGAGCTGATGTATAATAATTTGTTCCCCTTCTTGAATACATTTTACAATCAACAATTTTATGTCCAAATTTATTGCATGCATAACAGTAGCCATGGAAATGATTTGTGTACCTGGTGAAATATTGTCTTTTCCATTTGCTTGCTTGAGGGATTCTTCTCTTTTGCTGCATCCTTTGCTGGTTGGACTGGATTAGCTTTGTCTTACAATATGATGCATTCTATCGTGGTTTATGACAAGAGAAACATGTGCTATTTTTCATAGGAGGGAGGAACCTCCTTTGACATCTTCCGAATTTGTTCAATTCATCCTTAGGAACATATGAGCCTTTAGCAGTTTATTGTTTCATCTTCTCATTCTATGTTCTTTCATGTTGCTGCTTGATTCTATTTGTTTCTCTGCAACTCATGTTCTTGTTGGCTTCTGCTTCTGTAGGAATTTGCTAAGTTGTTTCACTATTCTTTATAGCTTTTACAAAAATGATTTTCTTGTTATCTTCTGCCTTGGACTTACTAGTTTCTCCTTCATATCCTATCCCAGCCTTTATGAGAGGAGACCTTTGAGCATTTAGAATTTGGTCCAGTTGTTCAAAGCTTTTCATTTGAGGAGTATTCATTAATAAGTCTCTTTGGGCATTTTCTAATTTATTTCTCAGGTTCACTACTTCTTCTTCCAATCTTTCACATTCCTCACTTTTCTCCCTCATTTGTTGCAGCAGAGTGTCTTCAACTTTCCTTGCTTCTTCAAGTTGTGTCTTCAGGCCAACAATTTCCTTCTTATCTTTATATTCTTTCTCATCACATATTTGTACAAATGTCTTAAAGTCTTTATTTTCATTCTTCAATCTTTCTATTTCAGTCAAGGCTGTATCAAGTTTGGTTTTTTCTTCAACTGTAATTTCTTCAGGGAACTGACTTCCATTCACACTAGCAGATACTTCATTTGCTGGAACATTTTCCTTTTGACATGAATTTTTCTTCTTAATTCTTTTTTCCTTCTTGACAATGCAGTCCTCAGTGTCTACTCCATGCATGAACTGCAATCTGTCCCAGATTTCTTTTGCAGAGTCTAGATCCATTATCAACTCAAGGTCCTTGTTATGAAGACTGTCATATATCACACATTTTGCCTTGGCATTCCTCTGTTGTTCTTTCACCGTGGGGGAGTCTGTGCAGTAACCATCACATACAAGCTTCCATACTTCAGGTTCATAAGCCAATATTCCTGTTTTAACCTTATCTCTCCATTCAGGAAAGTTTATCGTACTTAACACAGGTACATTTTGATAGTCCATGACTTAACCAGATCTCCTTCAAGCTATTAGGCTTGCACCAATGGAACCCGCTCTAATACCAATTGTTGAACCCTTAGATAAACTGAGAGGGGGGGGTGAATCAGTTTAACACATTCATGGACTTTTAAAACTTTTCATTAAACTTTATTAACACCTTCATTTCATGATCAACATAATATGTGAGCAATCTTTATTTGTGAGCAGCAATTAATAAGCAGATTAGATAATGTACCAACAGGCTTAATATGTGAGCAGCAAGTATTAAGCAGAATAGATATACCATATCAACACATAGACATCATGCACATAGACACCAGATATAAGTGGAAACCCATAAAGGGAGAAAACCACATCTTATTGTTGTTGTGATGCAAAGGCAAGCTCCAACTCCCTCTCACCACTGATTTTCTGTAGGCACCAACCTACAAGAGGCTCCTACCTCAATTCTGCAAGCTACAACTTGCAAGGAAACTCCAACTCCCATCAATTTTCTACAGGCACCAATCTACAAGAGGCTCCAACCTCATTCAGCTACAACTGACATTTTATCAAGCTACAATTTGATGTGGAAGCACCAACTCCCATCTATTTTCTGCAGGCACCAACCTACGGGAGGCTCCAACCTTAGTCAGCTACAACTGACATTTTATCAAGCTACAAATTGATGTGGAAGCACCAACTCCCATCTATTTTCTGCAGGCACCAACCTATAGGAGGCTCCTACCTCAGTCAACTACAACTGACATCTATCAAGCTACAACTTGATAGGGAAGCTCCAACTTCCTTACTCTTTCAAAGAGAAACACTTGTTGATTTACCTTGGATATCAGCTCTGTTCTGTTCCATCTGCTCTGTTGTTCATCTATTCTCATATCTGCCCTGTATCATCTCTGCATCTTCTCAGATTCTCTATCATCTTCTCCTTCTTCTCTGCTCAGCTCCTCCTTCTTCTCTGCTCAACTCCTCTTTCTTCTCTGCCTCACTGCTTCATTTATGCATTCTCTTCACTCACTCTCTTTAACCTCTTGCAGCTTTCTTATTTTCTTCAACTCTCTTCAATTCTGCTGCACACTCTCTTCTTCTCTCACTCTCTTTCGTCAACCTTCTCCCTTTGGATATTACCCTATTTTATACAAAATAGATTCATGGTTGTTTTCATTCTACTCGGAATTCGAAATGGACATCCATGTCTCTTTGCCTTCTGCCTTCTCATTTATTTTATCCGCTCATTCAGAAAATATAACTGTAGGTACCAATTTAACATTACAGTGGGATATTTTTTCTCTTCCGGAGACTTGCCAACAATATAAATTAAAAATCATTTACATTCAATTACAATGCAAACTCCAGCTCACTCATTCAGCCTCTTAGCTCGCTGCGCATTTGTCTTTTCTTTGACTGTGTCTTTGTCCCTTTCGGCTCGGTTTGTTTCCTTATTCACTGTCACAGGGTAATGGCCATATGCCATACATTTGTAACTGTGATTTTTATATCAGCGCTTTATATATATATATATATATATTATATATATGTGTGTGTGTGTGTGTGTGTGTGTGTGTAACTGTTGACTTCAAATCTGGGCAAATTCCAACGCTTTATACACAGCAAGTGTCTTGTTGATGTGGTGAGTTCCGCAAGTGGAACATACATACACCACGGCCTTTATTTTATGGCTCGATGCGATTGCACACATCGCAATTGTTTTATATTAACAATCACCCTCCACCTTAAGCCAAGGCCCGTGGGTCCACAGACCACGCGGCACATTTCAATACAATTGCAACAATGTTTTATATTAACAATCGCCCTCCACCTTAAGCCGAGGCCCGTGGATCCACAGACCACGCAGCACATTTCAATACAATCGCAACAACACAATCGGGAGGACTTTTTCTTATGCCCCAATTGCACTACCAAAAGGCGGACCCGATCTATATTATGTGCCACAGTTTTTGGTTGGTCTCGGGTCCGATCCCAATCAGAGATTGCAATTTTATTTTGCCCGATTGACATTTGATATGTGCGGACCCGACCATGTTTTATATGGCGGAGTTCATATGACTATCGCGTCCGGCTTTGCCAATCACAATCGCAACTCTTTGTTTATATGTTCCGCTGCACATTTTTTCTCCGATGCGATTAGTGTATTATCCTTCGACTGCTTCCGATTGCGATTGATCGCAATTGAAACTCCCAGTTGCATGTTCCGATACTCCACCCTTTTCCGATGCGATCAGTCACTGTTCATCGGAACTCAAGTATATATGAATTGTAGTTTATATGCCCATCGATTCCGAGCTTTCAATCGCAATCGCAACCTGTTGCTACCCTATTCCGTTGTCAATTTTCCGATGTGATTGGGTGAGGGTCCCACAGCATAAGACTTTTGTTTGACTTAAATCTGAACAAACCTTTTTTCTTCTTAATTTCGCATCCATAACTCTAATATATATACGCCCATCAGGTCCAAGCTTTCATCACAATCGCAACTCTTTGTTTACCTGTTCCCCTGCATAGTTTTTCTCCGATGCGATTGGGAAAGGGTCCCACCTTATGGTACTTTGGTTCTTTCGATCATAAAGCGCTCCATATAGATTAATATATATGCTTTGGACCTTTGTGCATAAGGTGCAATATATGTAATGCGCTGCATATATATATAAGCTTTATGTTTCAGCTTTAGTGTTTCCTCCAGCGTGGGTAATGATTCCCGGAATGAGACTTATATATATACTTTGCTGCTCCAATCTTTAGCGTATCTTCCAGCAGGGTTAGTGATTCTCGGAATTTGTTTGTATATATATACATGCCGCTTGGGTTAAGATTCCCAGAATTGTGTATCCTCCCGCCTAGGTTACAATTCCCGAAATTTTCTCTGCCTCTGCTGTGATAATGGCTCTGCCTTTGGCTCTGATAACGGCTATGCCTCTATATTCACTGCCTCTGCCTCTGCCTTAGCTGTGCTTCTATCTCTATCTTTGTCGTTGCTTCCGCTCTGCTGTTTGACTGTTACATTTCGACATTCTTCTTCTGCCTGTCTCCTTTGCGCTTCTTGCTGCCTCTGCTACTTGTTTGTTGCCTCTGTTGTGATAACAGCTCTGCCTCTGGCTCTAATAACGGCTCTACCTCTATATTCATTGCCTCTGCCTCTGCCTTAGCTGTGCTTCTATCTCTGTCTCTGTCGTTGCTTCCGTTCTGCTGTTTGACTGTTACATTTTGACATTCTTCTTCCGCTTGTCTCCTTTGTGCGTCTTGTTGCCTCTGCTACTTGTTTTTTGCCTCTACCTCTCTGCTACTTTGCTTCTCTCTTTGTTTCATCTGCTCCTTGACTGATGCTACTCCTTAATTCTCCTTTTGCTGCCTTTGCTTCTTTAAATGACCCTGTCTCTGCTGCTCGACCCTCTCTACATCTTGATGTTATGCTGCTTTCTTTGCCTTGTTGCTACCTCAGGTGTTCCTCCTTTGCCATCTCCTTTGCCATCAATGACAGCATTTCCAACAGTTTTCTGGCCTATTTATAGTTATACGACCCTATAATTAGCCGACTTATTTAGTGAACTATTGGGACATAATTTGAGCTGACCTTTCCAGCATTTTTCGAGCCGACTTTATAAGTTTTATCTCCAACATCTTGTCCCCTGTTTATAGGTTGTTTTGAGGAAAAGTTCCAACACTGCTCTTGAGCACCATATTTGTTGAGAGTTTCTTTACAAGGTCTTGGAGTATATCCATCTGAACTGGATCCTTCATGATTTCGAGACTTAATCCTATTTATACCTAGAATAAAAGAACCTAATAGACATCAAGAAGAATTCTATCTACATAATAAAATCTTTCTCATGAAACCCATGAAGCAAGTACAACAAAATACATTTTATTATCTTTGTCTCCTTCTTTTCATAATTACATATTCAACATGAAGACTAGCCTAGTTACATTTTACAACAATTAACACTTGTGGTATGAAGCTTGAGCATAAATTTCGGAAATCCAACTGAAAAACTAGAAATGATAGCAAGAAAATAAAGAACGACAGTGGAATAATGAAAGGGAATGAAAATATTTGGCAGGAAAAACTTACTCGTAGCGTTGGTTGATGAATAGTCTCTTGATTTCCAGCTGTGCACCCAACTCAAATGGAAGGATTATGAAAATGAATGATTAACTGATTTTATTTAAATAACTTAACATTAAAAATTAAGTGGGCTCCTATTTTCTACAAGTGCGCCCACATGCAACAAGTTTCTCATGCATGCACCCACGAAGAGTGCATCTCTTCAACGTGAAGGAGTGCGCTCAATTAGGGTGCACTTGTTTAGCATGAAATAGTGAGCTCAAGGAGGGAGCACTTCTTTTTTCCGAAGGAGTGCACTCAAGTTGGGCACATGTCTTCGCAAAATTAGAGCGTGTTTTTTCTTTTCTGAGTGATTTTCTCACTTTTGTTTTCTTTTTCTAGGCTTTTGAGTGTTTTTCGAGTGTGTGCATGGTGAGAAGGAAAGTTTCTAAGTCAATATAAGTGATGAGTTCACCCAACCATGGACTAACTAACTCAAGTGGTTCTAATGGTTAAGTGAAGGTGCTTAGGAAAATTTGACCTAGGAGGGTGCGACACTAGGAGAAAATAAAAATCGAAAATCAAACAACATGATAACACAAAGGAGTTTTAAATGACAGTTGATGTAGGATCCATGTTCGAAATAGGAAACAAATTTGGAGGGTCATTGTCAGAGTGACAACACCTTCCTAGAAGCACCAAAATTGTTTATTGATGTACATGAAATAAATAGATTGTATTTTGGGGAATTTCTCATGGTATGGCCTCACATACTTGATGTTATGGTTGAATCACACAATGCCTCACCGACAACCTATAACTAGAAATCCACTAGCTAACTAAGTTTATAACTCTCATTTAACTATTAGCTTTTTTATAAAAATAAATCTCTCCAATGGCTACTTTAGTTTTCACTTATTCCTTGTGGTCGTTCCCTTACCAATTTTCCCAACTCCATTATTCTTTGTAATTTCTCTCCTCGACTCTTCAAATATTTTATCTTTTAAAACACATATTATAATTACACTCAAATTGGTGTCAAACTTTAATCTGTATTCCTATCTATGGTTCCATGCTCTTTAATTGTAACTCATTACCTATTTTCTCTAATGCCTCTATAAGGACCTCTTACAATTAGGTTGGTCCTAGCCTTGAAGGCTTGTTTCTTCATGCTAAGGTAGAATCATAGGATTTTCCATTTCATACCTAATAATTCAACTCCTCCAACTCTTTTTAGGCTCCCTAATATCTGGGGTGAGGGTGATAGAAACCATTCCTAGGGAACTTTCAACCACCATTCAACACTTTATTAGTGCATTATTTGTGCAGTAGATATATTTTTTATATATTACATTATGTTGGAGATCAATCATAAGTCTATGATATTTGGATATTGAGATATATTTAGAGGTTCATTTGAGATTGAACACTCTCTTAGAGGCCTATCATGATTATCATCCTTAGGCCAATAGGATTCAACACTTATATCAATCTTGATCAGGAGATCATGTGTTATGCTCAAAAATGAAAGTGCTCAAAACTGTACCGAACCTGAGCGACCGGAAAGGTCTCGTCGTTGTGATTCTGGTGTCGTGAAAGGTTTGAAAAACCGATGTCGTATGAGGAAGATATCGCGTTCTGCTCATTTTCCCAAATAGCTAAAAAAATTTTACTGGGATGCCCAGTCAGCATGCAGGTACAGTGAGCAAAGGGCATATTTTGGGGAATATTACCTTTTCTCACAACCAATCAGATCATGCCACGTGTCTAAATCTGAGCCATTGATTTGATTGTACGAGATGTGTTTCTGACCATTGGATGGGGTTTGTATGTTTTTTATTTGGGTCGTTGGATGAGAGACACGTGGCAAGCCCGGAGGCTGCCACGTGTCCTCCGGAGGGTATGGTAAAATTTTGTTGGAGGCCACAGGAGTCGACCCCAAGACCTCAGGTGTGGGCATGAACACACATTACCAACTGCTCTACGGGTGTTACTTAACACTATAGGTATGCGACTTTATTATATTCTTTAAAAATAGTTTGGGCGGATCAAAAAAAAAGGGGCCAGCCCCGACCACCATATACCCGACAGCTATGACCGAGACCCCAGCGCTATCCAAATCGTGTAGTTAACGTAACTTACCATGGTCTGTTGCTTGGGTTCCGCTAATGGTTGCGATGGACGTTAAGGTTAGGGTCCGCATGTGGCCACCCTAACCGTAATATTAATTGCCAACGGTTAAGGAATGGAGGAGTTGGAGAACGCCCCTAATTTTAGGGAATTCTATTAATTTAACTACAGTTAAGTGGAGTTCTCCACTTTGGTGGAGTTTTTCTAGCTAACATTGGGAAAAATGCATTGGGAGGTCAATTTTCGACCAATTTTGGGTGAAACAAGAGTCTACGTAGACTAATTTGTGCATTCTAGAGCCATTGGTGCAAAGAAAACATCCATTAGAGGCTTGTAAACACATGTAATTTACAATTTTGAGCATAATGACAAAGAGGGACATGTCATTGGGAACTGGACCAGCAGATGTAGCCCAGGAGGGGTGAGCTGCTTCATCATGCCTGGTGTGTAAAAGTTATGCGTGATTGTTTTTCTTTGTTATACACTGTTGTACAGTGTTTTTTTTAGGCTTATTTACATGCTTAAAGTTCACGAATGCATCTATGTTTCATGGTTAAAACGGTCATTCCTTAAGCAAACAAATGCAGACAAATTGTACATGCTTTTAATACTGAAAAGACACTTAGCACAGCAAACTAATGCACTCCTTTCAAATCAGGTTGATATCAGAGCTAGAGTTTATTCTCTAGTGCTTTGTGTGCAAATATTTTTTTAACTGTTTGCAAGGGTCTTCATGCTTACTAGGCTCAAGATTAAGAGAGGAGAAGGCAAATTGGTGGAAGAAAGAGGCTCTCAAATTGAGCCACAGCAAAGGAGGGAAATATTGCCACATTCTCCACCACCTAGCTCACCTCCAAAAGAAGCAGAAGAAGCAATAAGCATGCCTTTAGGAGAAGAAGAAACCCATGAAGAGATGGATCCAAAAGAGGAAGAAAGGGTGTACAGAGAAGCATTTCTTGACTTGACTGAAATGGTTAGAGTCCTTTATCAAGAAAGAAATGAGAAACTAGAAGAAGAAAGGTCCACACTTCACAAGGAAGGACAGGGATTATCAGGAGGCCAAAATGATGAAGATAAATCAAAGAAGGGCAATGGAGGAAATGGAGACAGTGGAAAGTCACCATCGTCACCCTCATATTCATCCTCATCATCGTCTACTTAATCTTCAGTACATCAGCCATACAAGTCAAAGAACACAGGTAAAATTCATTTTCTAAAACTTGATGTTTAATGGTGAATTCAATGCATAAAAGCTAGATAATTGGATTAGGAAATCGGAGGTCTATTTGAGAATCCAAAATATTCATGATGATGATACCAAAATCCAACTAGCTTCATTGAGAATGGAAGGTGTAGCACTTGTTTGGTGGGAAGCCAAGAAAAATGAGGAGATCAAGAAGCATGGTAAGATTATTTTATCATGGACTGATTTCATTACTGCAATAAAATAACAGTTTTATCCTTTACGCTCATGCAGAAAGCCATAATGGACTGGAAAATTTTTAAACAATTGAAAAAAAAAAATGTATAAGTTTATACTCAAGAATTTAGGAGAAGAGCTCTCTTATTAGAAGTAGATTTGCAAAACCAAGACACTTTGCTCAAGTATATAGGAGGCTTACATACCTACCTAAGACATACTATCCTCATGTTTAACCCTACAAGCCTAGATGAAGTTTGTGTACAAGCCACACATTTAGAGGCAAGGGGAAAACAAAACATAGATGAGAATGAGGAAAATTATTTTAAAGGCAAATGGAAGAAAAAGAGAAATGCAAATATCAAAAAAAAGAAGGGAAAATTCTTTTTTTAAAAGTGTTCTAAAACTAGCCATGATGAAGACCATTGTTGGAAACTTCATCCAGAGTTGAAACCAGAAAGTTTGAAAGCCAAGGAGAAAGGAAAAATTTTTGCAATAGTTGAACAAGACTTAGGGTCAGATTCAGGAGATGAAACAAAAATAATAGCTATGGGACTAAATAACATGAAGGGGAAAGAGATTGAAACTAAACCTAGTTCTAGTATATCTAACTGTCACATACAAGCAACAAATGAAGAAGAGAGAATTGAATTGTTTCATGTGAGGGTCATTTCCAAACATACCAATGTTGACACATTGTTTGACAATGGGTCACAAGCAAATTTAATCTCTGAAGACTTGGTCAAGAAACTTAATCTTGAGACCATTCCACATTCGAAACCATATCCACTTGGTCGAATTTGTAAGGATGCAAATTTACAGGTTTCAAAGAAGTGCATGTTGCGCTTTGCAATAACTGCACATTTCGTTGACACAGTTGAATTATATGTTGTTCCGTTTGATATAACAGGTATGGTGTTGGGCAGTCCTTACTTGTATGATAGGAAATAAATATTCCATCGCCATGAGAACAAATACCATTTCTTCAAAGATGGCAAGGATTATATTGTGAGATCTCATCGCAAGAAACTAGACACTTCTTTAGTTAATGCAGGGCAAATGAAGAGGCTAGTCAATGCAAGCCAAAACTTGACATTAATGATGATTAAACAAAGAGATGTTTTGCATCATCCTTTTCAAACAAATGTTGATGTATGTAATGAGTTTTCTTAGTTTGGAAGCAGGTTGTATTTGAAAGAAGATGACAAGCAGTTGCAGCAGTCGACATTGGTGTTGAACGGTGCTGAAAACAAGGTGTCAGCGCAAGAAGTTGCAAAGTTCCAAGAGAGGACAAAGAAACTTGGAAAAGAAGGCACAAGATTCAAAAATGTTCATTGTTGGTTTTCGAAAGGCATGGTACAATGGTGAAGAAACTTGGTCAAGAGTCGACACAAGTTCAAAGCAGAAGCAGCAACAAATTGCCATAAGAACAGAGTGCAAGGTGAGAACAATTCCAAGTTTCCTTTGATTATAGACCAATGTAGAAACAAGATGTTTACTACAAAGTTAGATTTTTGTTCTGCAAATTCAGAAAATGTGCAGCATTGCAATGTCAAAGATAGTAATGCATGGTCGATGGAATCAACGAAAATTTTGTCTTTTCATGAAAAGCTCCAATTAATGAAATTAGGGAAATTTTAGTGGATAAATATTCGAAGAGTGGGGAAACAGTGTCCTCATCTCCATGTTCAATACTCCAGAGATATTTTAAGGTCCAAAAGCTTCCCAGTGGGGAGGTGTGATCAGGAGATCATGTGTTATACTCAAAACTAAAAGTGCTTGAAGTTGTACCAAACTTGAGCAACCAAAAATGCCTCGTCGTTGTGATTCTGACGCCTTGAACGGTTCGAAAAACCGATGTCATATGAGGAAGATATCGCGTTCTGTTCGTTTTCCCAAACAGCGAAAATTTTGTGACTGGGATGCCCAGTCAGCATGCAATTATATTCAGTAGATGGCATATTCTAGGGAATATTCTCTTTTCTCATAGCCAATCATATCGTGCCACGTATCTGAATTTGATCCATTGATTTGATTGTACGAGATGTGTTTCTGACCGTTGGATGGGGTTTGTACGTTTTTTATTTGGGTCATTGGATGTGAGACACGTGGCAAGCCCGGAGACTGCCATGTGTCCTCAGGAGGGTATTGTAAAATTTTGTTGGAGGCCACAGGAGTCGATCCCGAAACCTTAGGCGCGGACACGCATTACCAACTGCTCTACGGGTGTTACTTAACACTATAGGTCTGTGGCTTTATTATATTGTTTAACAATAGTTTGGGCGGATAAAAAAAAAGGGCCAGCCCCGACCACCATATACCCGACGACTATGACCGAGACCCCAGCTATCCAAATCGCGTGGTTAACGTAGCTAACCATGGTCCATTGCTTGGGTTCTGTCGACAGTTGCGGTGGATGTTTAGGGTGCGCATGTGGCCACCCTAACCGTAATATTAATTGCCAACGGTTAAGGAATGGTAGAGTTGGAGCACGCCCCTAATTTTAGGTCATTCCATTAATTTAACTCCAGTTAAGTGTTGTTCTCCACTTTTGGTGGAGTTTTTCTAGCTGACATTGGGAAAAATGCATTGGGAGGTCAATTTTCGACTAATTTTGGGTGAAACAAGAGTCTACCTAGACTAATTTGAGCATTCTGGAGCCACTGGTACAGAGAAAATAGCCATTAGAGGCTTTTAAACACATGTAATTTACAATTTTGAGCATAATAACAAAGAGGAACATGCCATTGGGAGCTAGACCAGCAGATGTAGCCCGGGAGGGGTGAACTGCTTCATTATGCATGTTGTGTAAAACTTATGTGTGATTGTTTTTCTCTGTTATACACTGTTGTACAGTGTTTTTTTTAGGCTTATTTACATGCTTAAAGTTCACAAATGCATCTATGTTTCATGGTTAAAACACTCATTCCTTAAGCAAACAAATGGAGACAAATTGTACATGTTTTTAATACTGAAAGGACACTTAGCACAGCAAACTAATACACTCCTTTCATATCAAATCCTCATCAAGGTGATTTCTTTCCCTTTTTTCTTTAATTCATCTATAATGCTTGGGGTGATTATATCATCAAAGGAATTGTGACTGATCAACCCTATCTTATTGATTTTCCTTTACTAGCTTGTTGTGGTCACTTGATTTTTTCTAACACGTAAACAAAGTTCCCTAATTACAGTACTTCCATATATTAATACAATAAACTCTAAATCATAATGAATCTAGTGCTCTTCATCTATTCCTTTTATCTATCTCTCTTCTCACCCTATGATTTCTCAAATTTTCTCTAAAATGGATTGATGACTTCAATGTCTAATTTCTAATTGCAATAGCATGAATCCCTTTTCATGCTACACCCAATGACTCTACTAGGGAATTCCCTTTTATCCTTCCCTCTCCTAAGTGAAGACTCCCCTCTCTCTTATTTTTCCTCCCTTATTCTTTTGACTATGGATTCCTTTCCCACCTCCTTGTGTTGAAAATACTAGGGTGGGCGGGTGAATTAATATTTATTTCAATTTTTATATTATGCTAGTTAAAAAAAAAATTACATGTTAAGAAAGAACACAAGAAGTAGAACAAAAAATAAATTTATTACTAAAAATAGTGAGGACTCCAATCATTTTTTTAAAATATGGGTTCAATATAAGTTCCTCAATTCTTCGAGGCACCAATCTTGAATGAGGACGCCAATCCTATTTGGAAAATCCAAGAACCAACCTGTCCAATAGGGTGACACCAATTCTCTTATGCTATAGCCTTCAACTACACTTCAAAACTTTCTCAAAATGGTTTCTAGATACTTCTTCCAAAATGTATTCAAAATCTACTCCAAGGATGACTTCTAAAGATGGCTTCAAGATTGCTTAAAATTGAATGCAAAATGTTGATCAAGGATTCACCAAATTCTACTCCAAACCTCTTTAATACTACACTAATAATTCTTTAAAAAACAATTCAAATGATATTTCAAATGTTTCTCCAAACAACTCTCTAGGATTTGTTCCAAAATTGTCTTCAAGACTGCTTCCAAAAAGGTTGCTCCAAGAGTCCTCGACAATGCTTCAAAAGGACTCCCCCGAAGGATTCCTTCCTACCAACTTAATTATACTGCAAACATGTCATGGACTGCTTTCAGTGTGGGTTCAAAGAGAAAATTTTCTCATTTAAATATCTGGTCCAAGATCTACCCAATAGGCTTCAAGATTTCTCCAAGAAAAAATCTTCAAGATGTTGATCCAAAGTTTTGCATCA
The DNA here is from genome assembly GCA_034641835.2 of Pinus albicaulis. Lineage (NCBI taxonomy): Eukaryota > Viridiplantae > Streptophyta > Pinopsida > Pinales > Pinaceae > Pinus > Pinus albicaulis. Next base: position 225,983,788 of record CM076571.1, on the reverse strand, counting down.
CGTTTTCTCCTACCAGCTTCAAGGCTATTCCAAAAAGTATCCCATAGGTCTCCTCTAACAAAATTCTTCAAATGTGGTATTAGTATAATTTTTCTTACAGGAATTTGCATAACAATCCATAGGTATTTCATGCTACTCAATAGGTCCATACTTTATATTGTTTCACATATTGTTTACAATAATATTCACAGAACCAAATCCTGGTGATTCAAGAGATAGTGATCCAATTCTTTAGTCACTATCATATGTTTCTTCAATTAATGATTCAGTTACCTCTGCTTAAACATATATTTAAATTAATTTCAACCGGAGTGCAAATTACCAATAGAAAATTGTGATTATGTAGATTTGAATAGGTTTGAATTATGTGTTCAAAACAAAGGTTGAACTTGACGTCTAAACAATCCAAAACTAGGGATGAATTCTGGGGCAGTTACAGTCTGAAATATAAGGTAGATACAGGCTAAAATATGAGGCATATACAAGACTTAATCTGAGACAAATAAATTCCAAAATCTAAGGCAGATATAGGCCGAAATATGAGGCAGTGACATGCGAAAATCTGAGATAATACAGGATGAGCATTCTAAGGTAGATACCCGAAATTTCCTGAGGTAGAGGGTCGAGCTTGAGGGTTAAAACAAAATCAAATATTTTTTCACAAAGAATCAAAAAATGAGTTCTTCAAAAATAGATATAATATACCTTGATTCTTGGTCCTCGGGTTCATGAGATATGAACCTTTCTCTGCTCCACTACACATATTCAAATTCCCTCTTATCTCTTGACTAAATTTGTGACCAAATGAGGAAGACGAGTTGCATATTTATATTGGTTGAACAGACATATACAGCAGACAACAATGACCCTTTGAAGATACATGTCTTATAACAAAGCCGACCTAAGTATTTATTCTTTGGAGCTAACATGGTATATTTAAATCAGAGCCAGCTGATGCGTCACATGACACTAAGTATAGACCCGTTAAACACATGACACTTATCTTTGAGAATACCTCCAAAAAAACATCCAAACAATCACAGGTGAATTCAGAAGTGCTTACAAACTATAAAAAAAATCTCTGATTGTCTGAAGTGCATTTCATGGATAGAAGGTGAATTCACCAATATTATCATGTTGTTGTAAGCTAATCATAGCCCATCTATAAACATTGTAGCTATAAGTGGTTTATAGACTAAGTGTTTTTTTTTTCAACACATCGTGCACCCTGCAAATGAATATCGCACATTTAATGAATATCATGCATCTATTTTGTGGGTCAAAATATATTATTTCAAAAACTTAGTATCCACCTCTATTTTGAGCTCTTTTAAACCTAGTAACTGATATAACAAGGGAAACATTGGTTTTCAAGCTTCTGCGGTTATCAATTGATGAAGAAGAATCCGTATTTTCCACAGTGTTAAACAATATTTGTCATCCAAATATTCCACGGTGTCAGATAAAACCTGGATTCTTCTTCAGCAAGTGAAACTCTCAAATGGATACTTTTATATCATTGAAAAACATTGTCCAACACTCTAGTGTTGTTTTCCCTAGTTCTATGCATCTTGGCATAAAATAAATAAACCCTCAAAACAAGTCTATCTTATGTTACTCAAATGAGTCTTATGAATATACATCCCAATATATATATATATATATCACACATTTAATGAATATCATGCATCTATATTGTGGGCCAATAGGTACTATCAATGTTCCAAGCAGAGGTGTCCTCTATTCATAGGTCATCAAGTGTGACTTCACAAGCTCAATATCCACCTCTATTAAGGGCTCCTATAAACCTAGTCATTGATTTAACAAGGGAAACACTCAAATGGATACTCTAACATCAATGAAAAACATTGTCCAACACTATAGTGTTTTGCATCTTAGCATCAAATAAATAATCCCACAAAACAAGTCTATCTTATGTTACTCAAATGCTTCTTGTGAAAATACCTCCAAATATGTGTGTGTGTGTGTGTGTGTGTGTGTGTGTGGTGCGCGCACACGCGCGCGCAAACTGAAGCCAAAATTGCATTGAACACCTACAAGAACCCCACAAAACCCTAGACTAGTGATTCATCCCCATCCTTCGCAAATGACTATGAACCCCTTATGCTTATGAACCCTTATTAGTATGCAGCCAATAATGATGGACATATCGAACCTTTCATAGGAACAAGAAGCCTTAACCTACAGGTGGGACCCAAAATCACATTAAACCCCTGTAAGAACCTCGTGGAATCCCCGACCAATGATCCAACCCCCTCCTTCCCACCTAATTGTGTTAAAATATGAAATTACGATAAAATTCCACTTTTGACGTCTCATTTGATGGATATGATTATTACATTGAATTCCTCTTTTCAAGAGGACCAAACTCGACTTAAATGTCAGCTAATTTGGATAAGGAAAGTATATTTTGGAATTATAAGCCCACATGTACATATTTCATCACGCGGCCCTAAAGCAAGGTGGACACCCTTGGAAGGATATAATACAAGTGACCTGTACCTCATTTGGATATCTTCATGAGACACTCTTCTATTTCTCTTTCTTGATTTTGGCTCGCACAGGTATGAGGAAGATCCACGGAGGAACAGATTTGCTCAAAGAGGAAATTGTAGGGTCTAAAGCTCACATTTCTGTTTTAGGATTTTCGGCCTTAGTCGCAGGCATGCCATGGGAAGAACTCGACCGCATTCGTGTTAAGAAAGGTTGTCATTGATGGAAATATGATGTTAGATGATGATGAATGACCATGATTAAGATTATCATTTGGACAACGGAGGACTACATAAAGAATCTTACACTCTGCCCTACCTCCATTTCTGCTCCTATAAATGACCAGTCACAATAAAAATATTCTTTCACCATCATAAATTCAATATTTCTAAATGATTCTTATACCATCTGAAGGAGGACAGTTTCCTCTTTCCAACGATCCCTCACATGCCTCCAAATTCCTAGTATTTAAAGAGAAAATGATTTTTTAATGTCATATACTCATAACATAAATTCCAACTGACCTATCCCTATTTTACACGTCGAACTCTTTTCATAAACATGCCCCTTCGGACATGACCACTATATATACACATGTTCGGACTTCTTTTTTATCATCTTTTTTTTGGTGAAGAAAGCACAGCAATTACAGTTTTTCACAACTCGTGAATAGAAAGAAGGAAAAGGATCAAACACTTCTCCAGAAAAGCGCGAGGTATAGTTTATCCTTGTAATCTAGGGCACCGAAGTAAGGGATTGTGGTATTAATAGTGTCTTGGATTGTGGTGACTGTTTATACATTTCAAACTATGGTGGTTGTGTATTGTTGGAATTTGGGTGCTATTTTCGATGCTAAACTTCGGACTGTGGATTGTGGCTCTAAATTTCAAACTGTGGGTACAATTGATTGGGTAGCTCTCTCAGATATAGTGCAGTCCCACTTTATTAGCTTGGATCTATCTATATTACAGTGGCTCAAAATTTCAATTATTTCAGATATGTCTATATTACAGTGGCTCAAAATTTCAGTAAGCTCGGCTTTGTCTTGTAGTAGCTTGGACTTCTTCACCAGAATTACATTGCAAGTGCACTTCCTATTTAGAATTCCCATGGCTCGGGCTAATTACCTAAGACTGTATCATCATTCTTGAGCATCTCATACCTTGCAGAGTTTGGTTGAGACAGTGAACTATGATCATTACATAGTGTATCTAGCCCTCGGTTCTAGGACTATGACTTGGGTTTCTAAGGTTGTCTCTCAGTATTCAGATTAAGTGATATCCTTGGACTGTAAAGGACTAGGCAGTACTGTTGTTTGTACATTGGCACAGTGCTTTTGTAGAACCCTCCTTTGGACAGTGAAGAACTTTCTCTTGAACAGTGGGATTGTTAAGTGAAGCCCAGTAATTGAAGTCAACACAATGAAGCAAAGTGATCTTGGAATTGAAGACAACACAAGACAACTAGTTGATTGAATAGCAATAGGTTGGTTCCCTCACACATCTATTGTACTCAATTATTTGAAAAAGGATTGAAGTTCTTATTGATCCTTAATAACATTATTATTATACATCTCTTTGTTTTTAATTGTGAAGAATATAACAGGAAAAAATTAACAATTGAAAAGAAATATTGATTCACCCCCTTCTCAGTATTTCCAACAATTGGAATCAGAGCCAGCTTCTTCATTATCAACCTAACAGCTAGAAGAAGGATTCTTAGGCACATTGAAGAAAATAGAAGCAACAGGGAAGCTACCTATCTTTGATGGAACAAATTTTGGTTTTTGAAAGAACAGGATGTCCTACTATTTAATGTCTCTTGGTCCTGAAGTATGGCACTTTGTTTTTAATGGGTACAAAGCTCCCTCTGCTCTTCCAACTTATCCAGAAGAAATAAAAACCTACATTGCTAATGCCAAATCTTTAAATTCCATCACTACTGGAATTACCGATTCCGAATTCACGAAAGTCATGAATTGTGACTCGGCCAAAGAAGTATGGGATAAGTTGGTTGCCCTGTATGATGGGGACTCCAAAGTTAAGAAGGAAAAGCTTCAAACCTATAGAAGGAAATTTGAGAGTATGAAAATGGATGATGAATAAGATATTGCATCATACTTCCTCCAAGTAGTTGAAGTGGTTAACTCTCTTAAGGGGCTAGGAGAAAATATTGAAGAAATCACTATTGTTCAAAAAAACCTGAGATCTCTTCCTGACATATTTGACTCCAAATTAAGTGCCATAGAAGAAATTAAGGACCTAGATACTCTCAAGATGGATTAACTTCATAGAATTCTCATTGCCTATGAGATTAGGAAAGGAATTCCAAATTTCAAAGAAGCATCATTCAAAGCCTCAAAATCAACAAAAAGAGGAAAAGGATGGAATAGCAACAGCAATGACTCTGATGCTGAAACCGAATTAGCTCAATTTGTACGAAGACTTAAGAAGGGACCTAAGCTAAAAGGTAAGTACTCTCTTATTTTTTTCAAATGTGGAAGAATAGGTCACTACGCTACAAAATGTCCTCATAAACATGATAGCGATGATGAAGAGGACTCTAAAAGGATGATGTACAAAAAGAAAGGGTTTAATAAGAAGAACTTCTTCTCCAAACAAGATCAGTCTGATGAATATGAATTTGTAGTCATCAAAAAGAAATCAACTAGAAATATGTCTCATCACAAAGAAAGTGATGATGAATCAGATGAATAAAGTAACTATGTTGGAAGCAAAGAAATATTATTCATGGAATTTAGAAATGACAATGATTCAGAACTGGAAGATAAAGGAAACATGGATAAATTACTAATGAGTGTCATTGAATAAAATGAGAATCTACGAAAGAAGATAATTTCTCTCAAAGTAGAAAAGGAGGAAGCAAAAAGAAGGGAAGACTTCTTGAACAATAAGCTAAAAGAGAAGGATGATATCTACGAAAAATGTGAAGCTGAAATAATATCTCTAAGAAAGGAATTGGAGAGTGTCAAAAGGAGTTGGCAAAGCTCTCAAGAAATTGATAACATTCTTAATACTCAAAAACCTCAACATGACAAATCTGGAATTGGTTTCAAAGGAGAATCATCAAGTACAAAGAATAATGCAAGGATTTATGCTGACATAATATCTTGCCATCCAAAAGAAGAAAATTCATCTCGTCAGGAAGAAAGGCCCATCTCAAAACCAAGAATTGAAGAAAGAGCAACTCCAAGGAAGAATTTTGGTTCAAGCTATGGCTATTACAAGAGGTACCAAACTATTTTTCTTGGGTATTGTTACTACTGTAAAAACTTTGGGCATCAAGCTAAGCATTGTAAGGCTCATAAGAATGAAGCACCAAGATTGAAAGATCAAACAAACAAACTACGTGGTCCTAAAGAGAAAGGAAAAATAAAAACTTACAATTACTTTGATCATTTGGCTAAGTTTGATCTATCTTGCTCATTATGTAATAATTATGATCATAATGAACAAAATTTCCCTCTCAAAGGAGAGGAAACTAAAAGCGTAAATCTCAAAACGGATAAATGTGGCCTAGCTCTATGTGTTCATAGTGAAGAAAATCAATGGTTCGTGGAAATTGGACGCTCAAGACATATGACAGGTGACCAAAAGAAGTTTATCTCATTGAACAAGAAAAATGGAAATGTATCCTTTGGAAGTGAATCTGCTAAAATAACTGGAAAAGGAACTGCTACCCTAGTCAATGGACAAGGAGAGGCTCAAAATACCTTGCTGGTAGAAGGGCTCAAACACAATATCTTAAGTGTTAGCCAAATTTGTGACCAAGGACATAATGTTGTCTCTAGTACTAAAAATTATGAAATAAGAGACTCATCCTTAGGAGAACTTGTGGCAAAAGGAGTAAGAACACTAGATAATGTTTACATTCTCAGTAAAATCCAAGGAGATAAATGATATTTAAGTCACACAGATGAAAGTTGGTTATGGCGCAAGTGATTGGGGCATACAATTTTTCATAACTTGGTCAACATCAGCGAAATTAATGCAGTAAGGGACATTCCAAAAATGTGCAAGCCAAATCAAGTTGTATGTGGCCCATGCCAACATGGAAATCAAACCATAACTAGCCACAAAACTAAGTATTTCTCAACATCAAAACCTCTGGAAATCATTCATGCTGATTTATGGGGGCCAACTAGAACTCTGACTCTTCAAGGTGAAAGGTATTTTGCTCTATTTTTTGATGACTATACTAGAATCATGTGGGTATATTTCATAAAACATAAATCCGAAGCATTTGAATGTTTTAAGAATCTTAAAGCTCTCATTGAAAATGAGAAAGATTCTATGATTAAATGTCTTAGAACAGATAAAGGAGGAGAATTCACCTCAAAAGAATTTGATGAATTCTGTAAAGAGCATGGAATCGAAAGAGAACTCTCTGCTGCTAGGACACCCAAGCAAAATGGAGTAGTTGAAAGAAGGAACCGAACCGTTCAAGAAATGGCAAGGACAATGCTACAAGTAGCTGATTTGCAACCAAAATTTTGGAGAGAAGCAGTTGGGATGGCAGTTTATACTTTAAATCAAACTCAACTAAGATCAAATAATGAAAACACTCCTTATGAATTATGGAAAGGAATACCTACTTCAGTAAAATATTTCAGGATTTTTGGAAGCAAATGCTTCATAAAAATAAATGATGACTCACCAGGAAAATTTGATTCTAGGGTTGACGAAGGAATATTTCTTGGATACTCGATAAGGAGCAAAGCTTACAAATGTTACAACAATTTTCTATGGAAAATAGTGGAAAGCATTGATGTGAATATTGATGAAGGTCTTCCAAAAAAGAGAATGGAAGATCATGAAGTTGAGCCTTTCCTTGAAGAAAGTGAAGAAGAACCTAAAAAAAAGAGGATGGAGAACCTCAAAGTGAACCTTTACAAACTCCTTCTAAGATCAAATTCTTTCAAAAAAATCATCCGGAAGAACAAATCGGGAATATAGATGACGTAATTCAAACTCGAAGAAGTATGACTAACACTCCAACAAAAGATGATGTTGCTCTCTTATCTTTATTAGAACTTGAAAATTTTTCTCAAGCAAGTAAAGATCCTTATTGGATAAAGGCCATGGAAGAAGAAATTTCTCAAATTGAAAAGATGAGACTTGGGATATCAAAGACAAATTATCAGAAATAAAGCCAGACTTGTTTGCAAAGGATATTCAAAAATTGAAGGAATTGACTTCGAAGAAACCTTTGCACCAGTAGCTCGATTGGAAGCCATAAGAATGTTTTTGGAATTTACTTGCTGAAAAGGATTCAAGGTTTATCAAATGGATGTAAAATCGTCATTTCTGAACAGACATCTCAAGGAAGAATTTTACATGGAGCAATCAGAAGGATTTGATCTTGCCAAAGGGAAAGACTTTGTATGCAAGCGGAAAAAGGCCTTGTATGGATTAAAACAAGCCCCTAAAGCATGGTATGCAAAGTTAGATCACTATCTGTAACAATAAGGTTTCAAAAATGGAGTAGTAGGTAGCAATATCTACATGAAGATGGACAAGGAAAAACTTTTGATCACTCTTGCATACATTGATGATCTAATCTTTGCTAGCAATGATCATGAGATGAGCCATTAATTTGCTCTAAATATGTCCAAAAGATTCGAAATGTCAATGATTGGTGAGTTGTCTTACTACAAATATCTCAAACCTCTACAGACATGTTTATATCTTAAGCAAAATACCTTAAATACATGCTCAAAAGATATGGGATGGAATATTGTGCACCTATATATGAGCACACTGATGACCACAGATTGTAAATTAAGTAAAGATGATGATATCCCTCTCATAGATACGACTCTTTATAGATAAATAATTGGAGCTCTCCTATACTTAACTGCTACAAGACCTGATATTATGCAAGCAGTAGGAATGGTAGCAAGATTTCAGTCAAGTCCTAAACAATCCCATCTAGCAGTTGTGAGCAGAATTCTCAGATATCTGAAAGGAACAATTAATTTCGGTCTTTGGTATCCCAAGAGTTCAACTATTATCATGATAGCTTACTCTAATTTTGATTGGGACGAAAGCGTGGATGATCAGAAAATTACCAGTGGAAATTCATTCTTTATGGGAGATTTTCTTGTATCTTGGCTTAGCAAAAAGCAATCATCTATATCTCTTTCTACAGTTGAAGCCGAATATATAGCTGTTGTTGATTGTTGTACACAAATTCTATAGACGAAGGAAACCTTGAAGGATCTCAACATAGAAACTAAGTAACCAATTACTATTTTTTGTGACAACACTAGCGCCATCAGTCTTTCAAAGGATCCGGCGATGCACTCAAAGACCAAACATATTCCAATTAAATATCACTTTCTTCATGAACAAGTTGTTGAACAAAATATCAAGTTGGAATACGTCAATACAAAAGAGAAAATTGCAGATATCTTTACAAAACCCCTTCCACGAGAAGAATTTGAGTATCTTCGCCAAAATATGGGGGTCATTTCTCTTGCATCACATCACATTAAAACAAGTAGCATGTCAGAGCAACATGATAGGGGGAGCAGCATGACAAGGGGAGCACATTGACACTATGTTTCCATTGATGTCAAAGGGGGAGAGAAGAAAAATAATATTGCCATCCAATGACAAAGGGGGAGATTTTTAAGCAAGGTGGTCATTGATGGGAATAGGATGTTAGATGATGATGAATGACCATGCTTAAGATGATCATTTGGACAATGGAGGACTAAATAAAGAAGCCTACACTCTGCCCTACCTACATTTCTACTCCTATAAATTACCAGTCATAATAAAAAGCTTTTTTCACCATCATAAAGTCAATATTTCTGAATGAGTCTTATACCATCTGAAAGAGAACAGTTTCCTCTTTCCTGCGAACCCTCACATGCCTCCAAATTCCTAGTAGTTAAAGAGACATTGATTTTTTAATGTTATATACCCATAACATAAATTCCAGCCGACCTTTCCCTATTTTACACATCAGCCTCTTTTCATAAACGTGCCCCTTTGGACATGACCACTATATATACACATGTTTGGACTTCTTTTATATCATCCTTTTTCCAATGAAGCAAGCACAACAATTACAGTTGTTCACAACTCGTGAACGGAAAGAAGGAAAAGGTCTCGGAAAAGGATCAAACCAGTGTTTTAAAACTCGGACTTGGGTTCTGATTCGACCGAGGGTCGGCTCCGACTCTAACTCCGACTCTGTATCGACTCGGTCAGTTCAGTTTCAATGACTCGGTTTTTGTAAAAAAACATTATATATTAATTTTTTTGTAAAAAAACATAATTTTAAAGATTTTTATTCATGTTTCCAAACACAAAGCATTACAATATAGACAAAAGACAACATATGATCAAAGTAGGCTCATGAATATATCCATTATATCAAAATTGCACCCAGTGCATTGTCCAATACATGATGATGAGATAGAGATCAAAACAAAAAACATAAACAAGGAGGTTCTAAATGGCCTCCACAACAAAACATGAATAATCACTACTGCAGCCTGCTAGACATCTGACAAGCCAATGTCCTCTGGCTCTTCCTCAAACTCTGAGTCTGAACCAGAGGGGGAAACCACTCGCTCCTCCTCTGAATCAACATCCTCAACTAGAACTATACCCTTGCCCTTACCACCCTGAGATAGACGAGTTATTCGCCTCCATCGTGGCTGACTAGAGGAAGTGCATGTGCCTGCAACTGGAGGGCTTGGGACTGGGTCTACTATTAGTGGATCTGCATTGAGCATAGCCTCTAACTATGTATCGAAGTCATTCCCCACACCAATATCCTCATCAGAGTCAAACTCTGGTGGACAAGTCTCCACTACCCAATCTGATGTTGGATCAATATCCTCCAACACAATGGGATCTGAATCGGGTATTTTGTTCAACAATTGGTTGCGTCTTAGTCGGAGGTTGTACTGGACATACACTAGATCATTTAACTGTTTTTGCTCCAAATGGTTTCTCTTCTTTGTGTGAATCCTCTCAAAGACAGACCAATTGCGCTCACACCCAGAAGCACTGCAAGTTTGACTCAAAATGCGGATTGCAAACCTCTGCAATTCAAGACAATGGCTACCAAATGCCTCCCACCATTGTGCTGCAAAAAATGAGTTTCAGTTAGCTCAACAATTTATATCCAACTTTGAAATTGAAATTATAAACAATTATACAAAATAATAAAATATGAATTTGAAAATTGAAATTCTTTGTTTACTTGGCTCATCTGATTCCCTTGCAATCCTTGCAAGGTTCTTGCTAAAGGTACCTGTGGCTTGGCTGAACACAGTGATCTGATTGTGTATCTTCAATTGCTCACTCTCTGTGGGGATTATGCGATCAATGCAGTCAATCAATCCATCTCTAACCTCCCCATTCAAAGCTCTTGCTTCCTGAGCTTTATAATGATACCTTGGGTTCAGAAAATACCCAGCTACATGTATAAGGCGATGGAGTTGATTGTTTCACTATTTATAACCTATGCGTCCTTCTTTCACTCTTCATTCTCATCTTGTCCTGAATATGGATCCCCGTTGGGATTTGAAACGTCGACCAATGTTTTTCGATACTATGGATAATCTAGAGAATTTTACAATGTTCCATCTCTGATCAATGATTTCCCAAATGGGCCCATAATTACCCACTATGTCCTTGTATTTTTCCCTTATTTTCTCCTTTGCTTTATCCATAGCCTCATAAATGAAGCCCATAGCCAATCTTTCCCCATCCACCAAGCGCAACACCTTAACCAGTGGCTCAGCAAGTTTCACAATCCCTGCTGCCTTTTTCCAAAATATTTCTTCATTGACTTTCCTTTTCACAGCTTTGCCATCCTATTTGTGAGCCCACTGCCATTCATTCCATTCATCACTAGAAAACAAATTTTGCAATTTTCTATGTTGGGCAAGCATAGATTGTAATGTCAAAAAATGTGTTGCAAATCTAGTGATGGCAGGCCTAATAATTTCCTTGTCCCCTGTGTTTTTCCTCATCAGATTCAAAATCCATGAGTGATTTTAAATATATTTTGTGATGCTTTTGGCATGCTCTAAGTTTTCTTGATCCAGTCTATTTTTCCAATATACTCAAGCATGAGGTCTATGCAATGTGCAGCACATGGGGTTCAAAATATGGTTGGGTGTTTTTCCTCTAACAATTTACCAGCAAGAACATAGTTAGAGGCATTATCTGTGATGATTTGAACAACATTTCCCACCCCCACCTATTCAACAACCTCATCCAAAAGATGAAACAACAAATGTGCATATTTCACCCTATCTGATGCATCAACTGATTTTAGAAACATGGTTCCCTGTGGGAAAAAGACAAGAAATTTTATGATGGTATGGTTTCTCTGATCAGTCCATCCATCTGACATGATGGTACATCCTGTATGTGCCCATGATTTTTTGAGCTCTTTCAAATAATCATCAATGGACATAATCTCTTTTTGCAAAAGAGATCCTCTTAACTCATGCATAGTAGGGCCTTTGAAGCCCTTTCCAACACCATATATGGCATCAAAAATAGGTTCATAATATGGTGAACGAGTAGCATTGAAGGGAATATCAGCATCATACCACCATCTAGCAATGTAATCACAAGCAACATCTCTCAATTATTTTTTCCTATGAGCATCTAAAGTGGGTTGCACTTGACCTCTACTTGGAGGACTAGGACCATGTGCACTATCAGAGGGAGAAGAGGGCATGAAAAAACTTTTGATAGTACCCTTACCCTTTTCATAAATAGACTCCATAGAGGGAGGAACATAGCGAAAGGGGTTTGATGCATCAGTGCAAGGGATAGATGATCATAATCAAAACTTGGGTTGGCAGCCATCATCTGTTGTAGATTTCTCTTCCTCCCAATTTCAGCCTATATTTCTTTTTGCCTAATTTTGTCTTCCTCAAACTTCTGAAATTGCTCTTTAAACTCCTTCCTAATTTCCCCAATGTTTTGTGCTTCACATGGAGTAATTTGGCCTCTAAGACCAGCCAAATGTAGTTTTAGTCCATGAATGCCCCCTCCACCCCCCTTAATTTTTCTCTTACAAAATTTGCTATACATTTGATCATCAACCATTTCAGCATATGCCCAAGCAGCATCTTTCACTCTAGGGACCATTTTGGACTAAGTTTTTGACTTGTAAAGAAAAGGTTTAAATCTGAAAATGAAAACAAAAAAAGACTATTCATTCTATGTTCATTTCTTTCACCAAAAACTATGTTTACCATTTTCAGATTTACAAAATAAATAAAACAAGCAAAGGCATCTTTTAGAAGAGAAAAAATAAATACCTCTAGCCTCTAGCCTCCTCAATGCAGCTCCAACAAACCAACTTCTCACTGCTGCTCCAAAACTTACCCAATAAGCTCCTCGTTGTTGCTCCAAAGCTTCCCCAAAAGACTCCTCAAAGCTGCTCCAAAACCAACTCCACAACTCTTCACAAATTCCTCACAAATTCTCAAGCAAATTCAATGAGATAGATGTGAGGTATTGAGAGGGGTTGGGTAGGTTAAATAGGATGGGGAGGGGTTAGATAAGCTAAACCCTAACAGCAAATTTAAAACCAATTTGAAGTCCGATTTTTTTAGTTTTTGGGGCCCAAGACCGACTGGGAACTGTCCAGCCGAGTCGACTAGTTTGTGACTGTGCCAGCCGAGTCGGTGTACGACTCGGCTAGCTCGGTCACAAACCGGTCGCCAAACTGGTTTAACCACCGAGTCGGACCGACCACCCCTTTGTCTCGATCAACTTGGCCAGTTCCGAGCCTGGACGATCAAGTTTTAAAACTATGGATCAAACACTTATCCAGAAAAGTGCGAGGTACAATTTACTCCTTGTAAACTAGGGCACCGAAGTAAGGGACTGTGGTATTAATAGTGTCTTAGATTGTGGTGACTGTGTGTAAATTTCAACTATGGTGACTGTGTATTGTTGGACTGTGGGTGTCATTTTCAATGCTAAACTTCGGACTGTGGGTGCTATTTTCAATGCTAAACTTCGGAATGTGGCCCAATACTTCGAACTGTGGACTGTGGCTCTAAATTTCGGACTGTGGCTACAATTGATCTGGCAGCTCTCTCAGATCTAGTGCAGTCCCACTTTATTAGCTCGGATCTATCTATATTATAGTGGCTCAAAATTTCAATTAGCTCATATTTGTCTATATTACAGTGGGTCAAAATTTCAGTAAGCTCGGATTTGTCTTGCAGTAGCTCAGACTTCTTAACCAGAAATACATTGCAAGTGCACTTCCTATTTAGACTTCTCGTGGCTCGGGCTAATTACCTAATACTGTATCATCATTCTTGAGCAGCTCGTACTTTGCAGAGATTGGTTGAGACAATGAACTATGATCATTACATAGTGTATGTAGACCTCGGTTCTAGGACTATGGCTTGGGTTTCGAAGGTTGTCTCGGTATTCAGATTAAGTGATTCCTTGGAATGTAAAGGAATAGACAGTAGTGCCATTTGTACAGTGGCACAATTCTTTTGTAGAACCCTCCTTTAGACAGTGAAGAAATTTCTCTTGAACAGTGGGATTGTTAAAGTGAATCCTAGTAATTGAAGTTAGCATAGTGAAGCAAAGTTATCTTGGAATTGAAGTCAACAGAGGACATCAAGCTGATTAAATAGTGAAGAGTATGTTAAGGAAATTCAAGTAAGTTCTATTCACATCCTCTATTAAAATAATTCAAAGGATTGGTGTCCTAGGGGTTGGTGCCCCTAAACACAAGGTTGGAGCCTTGAAAAGGATAGGGTCGAAGCCTTAGAGGTTGGAGCCTCACCAAAGTCCAAGTTGGTGCTTGGAAACAGGTTGGTGCCCTCACACATCTATTGTACTCAATTATTTGAAAAAGGATTGAAGCTCTTATTGATCCTTAATAACATTATTATTATACACCTATCTGTTTTTAATTGTGAAGAATCTAACTGGAAAAAATTAACAATTGAAAAGAAAACTGATTCACCCCCCTCTCAGTGTTTCTAACAATCCTCTCACAGACTAACTCATCCATGTGACCAGAGAATCTTAGTTTCATGCACAACTCATCTGACATGCGACTAACATCTAGGGTTTCAGAATCATAGTCGCAAGCTCTCCAAAGGTTGAATTCGACCACATTCGTTGGCTTACAGACTCAAGGGAGTGACTGGACATTTCCAGTCGCACTCATGACTGCTCCTTCGTGCGACTAGGACCTAAATGTTTTTTTTTTTCTGCTATCCAAAGTTTCTCTGATTGACAACAAACAGTGATAATTCATTACAAGTTTCATAATCAGGGTTTTGAGTATAAGCATTGATGGGTTCATTTCATGGAAAATGAAAAATGTAGTTGTTTTTGCTGGATAGTTGCATAGATGAATAAATGGATCATTGTAATTTATTTTTATGAATCATTCAATGAAAATCTAATAAGAAGAAGAAATTGAAAGGGCTTTCCCCATAGTGGATTTTTCCCTGATCTCCGACCAATCCTCGTGACTCTTTTTTTGAATGTTTTTCTTCTATTTTTCCTTTATGTTCTGTTGCATTGATAACGATATTGTTATTTCTACATAGTTGCATATGATGTTGGATAATGATGTAAATCTGAATAATTTTATGATTTTATGGGGTGAAGTTGATGTATAAATGAAGAAATGCAATTATCAAAGCAAGAAAAATATAACCCTAAGAAAACATAACATGGTATTAAAGATGGGTTGAAGAAAATTCATGGATATCACCCCTATGAAGACACCAAGGATGGATGAAAGAAAGGGCAGTGGAGGCCTAAAATAATTCCAAGGTTTGAATAAAACCTTAGGAAATTTGTGTATTAGGTTTTTATGGATAGTATGAGGTTATATTTGGGAGAAACCCTTGTTTATGGAAAGGATTTGAGATATGAAATCTAGAAACCCTAGCATGGTCAATGTGAAGATGCTCAAGCACTAGTGACAGATTTGATGAATCCCTAGATGGGATATTTTCTATTAGGCCTAGTTGATGATGAAATTGATGAATGGACAATGATGTCTTTTTAAGGTTGGTTCAAGAGGGAGATGATCACCTATCATTGAAGATAAGTAATTTTTCGATTTATGATGCTCCTTTGTGTTCATAATTTTATTTAGAAGTATTGATATGATTATTGTTTTGATCAACACTCATACTTCCTTCATGCATATTTAATTATTTTCATGTTTCTAACCTCCTTATGAGTTGTGATAATTACATCCTTCTTGAGGATCATGGCTAGTGCAGCAAGAGAATAACTAGAAAAATATGCACCTGATGAAAAGGTGAGAAAGTGCTATAAGCCGCCTATGTAAAATAAGAAGGTGCACCGGTATTTGATTACTACAAGGTATGAATGGTATATTGTTTCAATGTTATGTTTTATTGGATGGAAAGGTAAGCCCTAAGGTATGCCTCAAAGTAATTTGAATTCATGCTACCTATGATGAAATGATGCACTTGGTAGTGAAAAAAGTATCTTACCTTTTAGACATGATGAATTTCTTGATTCTATGAAGCTACGTGTGGAAATAATCCTTACTCATATTATCAATTACATAGAAGATTATTTATTGTTGAAGTATGATTTATGGGCATGAATAGACAAATATCTGATATTGTTAGTCTGCAGCAAAGTTCTAACGTGAGAAGAAAGAGTTTTCCCTTACTATAATCCTTAGTCACTTAGAAGTAATCTCAAGGTTGCGACCGTAGCCTCTCCGTTGCATGGAAGAAGGCATATGGGCACGGTTATGCGTGTAAGACACATAAGTGAAGTTTTGTGCATGAAATCGTAAGTTCACCTGAAGGATGACAGTTCTACAGACATGGAGCAGGAAACAGGAAGTTCTATGAGCGAGGAAGTTTAAACGTTTGACTTACTATAATGAGAATATGTTGACTAAACTTGTGTTTGCAAGTGACCGAGATATGCATATCAATATGTCATTATGATTTAACCATTGAAACTTATGTATGACAATATATTATAACAATTACATGGGTTTGACAATATTTGATCTATTGACTTAACTAAGTGAACATATTGGCTTGAATGATTTATATGTTTTGGTTGATGGATTAGTTGAATTCACGATGATAACAAGTTAGAGTTTTGATTTGATTTCGGATTTGACCTGATGACTAATGATTTGATTTGATGATTGATGATTTTCTTTGATAACAATGCTATATGGGCATAGTGACTTTCAGTAACTTGTATTGGTATTTTGTGTTGACATCATTAAATTTGACACAATGGTTGAAGGATTGACAATTGTGACTCAGTATGAATTAATCTCACAATAAATGGATGGAACTTGCATGACTTATTATTGGTGTATGCATTTGCATCTAGTGACTTATATTATGATCATGAGGATGGCGTGATAAGTTTTGGTTTCATATTGCTTGGTAAATGACAATTTGTTGGCATAAAATTATTTGATACTTGGATGAGAGTTCTATCAGTCGCCTGGTCCAAATAATTTGTTACAATGGCATTTTTTATATTAGTTTTGATCTGGCATATAATCTTTGATAAGCTAACTCCGCTGACTCGATTGTACAATATTGATCTATGTAAGACTTAGCATATTGGTTTGGTAAAGGGTTATGTTTGCAAAAGGAATTGTATGAAGCAGGTCCCCATAGCTTGATATGTCTTCATTGACAGTTACTTGGTGAAGCTAGGAAGATGTGTCGATCCAAACCTCTACTTCAAAAGTGGTCCAAGGTATGACTTTGATTTTGTTTTTAGATACTGATGGTCTATTCTGGACAGGTAATGAGCCTTTGATGATCAAAGTAAGAGGGGGATGGCCTCTAAAGTTCAAAATGAAGAATCATGGCATGATGAATTACTTTCTGAAGTTTGAAAAAGAAAATCCATATTGTGAAGATATTGAATAATTTTTGGAAAGTAATGCAAATCCTTGGACAACCCAATTGAATTTCAAGAAGTTATGAAGAGACATTGTTGAACCTGGCTTGGAAACTGATACTTTATTGAAGCATTGATGTTCCATGTGGACACCAGTGTGTATATACATATATGTGTCGCATAGAACTTGAGTGAATTCATGATTGAGTCACTTCATACACATTGAATTTCTGCCAAGCACCCTTCGAGATATTTGCATGGGACAATAAATTTTTGGTATAAAACATTTTTCCTGTGATATGTCACTGCATTGATGTACTGATGTTATTTGGGATCATTGTTGATGAGATAAGAACATTTGGGCGATACCTTAGTATGAGATCTACCATGATGCTTTGGATGATAATCTTACAGCTTTAAACACGACCGAGGTTGAGTATGAATTTGCTAGCATGGCTATCTGTGAGGCAGGATGAAGCAGCTCTTTGGAGAGTTGTTTGAGTAGATTTTGGATATGATAGGAATGCATTGTGATAATAATTAGTGGAATTCAATTGGAATAAAATCTCGTATATAGATGGGATTGAGATATCTCCAACCGGTGTTACTGTACCAAACAAGGTTAGACTTGTGGTTGTTGCCACGATGAGAGGGAGGATGATTATTCTGATACTAGATATGAGCACGATGATATGTTTTTGGTCGAGGACATTGAGCCATCTCTTCCCCCCTGTTTGAGCTCCTAGGTTGTGCAATTGTGATGGAGGGCTCCTGGGCTTGAGCGATCTCTAGACAATAAGTTCGTAGATGTTTCTCCCCTATCTGTCATCCATAGGGTTGCAGATGTTGCTCCCCTATACTTTTCCTTGTATAGTATACCCTAGTTTTCATCATACCCACCAGCTAGGCTCGTTGGGATTATCGCTCCCTATCTAGCCAACACTTTGAGAGTGTACTTGGGGTGTACAACCCAAGTTGATTATGATGCAGGTGTTCTACCACATGACTCCTGAGGGTTATTGTTGGGAAGATCGGTAGGAAATAAGATCGGTGGAGATGTGATCCCCTATACCACCTATTGCTCGATATGGGTTGGAGATATTTATCTCCCTTGTGAGAGTTCGGGCTGAGATGTGCTCCTAGGTTCGATATTGATATGTGCTCTTTGATGTAGATGTAGGTCATAGATTTGGTTCCCCGCTAATGTTTCCTGGGTGGTAGCATTGAGCTCCTTGCTGGCAGTGATTCTAGGTGGTATCAGTGGCTCCTCGATGGATAGAGGGTGGTAGCTTAGGCTCCCCTCCAATGTCAAATTCTTCTTCTTTTAGATTTGAGAATGTTCAACATATGAGAAGGGAAAATCAAGAGACAAGCAGGAATAATCAAGATATGAATCAAGATGAATAGTGACCATACGTGATGATGAGATAGTTGATATTGGATATGATCTGATGACAGGATACACACGACATAATGCAAGTGGAATTCTCCCTAGTTGAGAGGGAGTGTTAAAATATTCAACTGTGGTTGAATTCCACTTTGGAAAAATCATTTGATGGAGATGATGATTAAATTGAATTCCTCTTTTCAAGAGGACCAAAATTAACCTAAATATCATCGAATTTGGATAAGGGAAAGTGTATTTTTGAATTATAAACCCACATGTGCATATTTGATCAGGTCAGCCCTAAAGCAAAGTGGACATCCTTCGAATTGGAAGGTTATAAATAGAAGTGAACTCCACCTCATTTGGAGATCCTCATGAGACACTCTTCTATTTCTCTTTCTTGATTTTGGCTCGCACAGGTCTGTGGCAGATCCACAAAAGAATAGGTTTTCTCGAAGATGAAATTTTAGGGTTTGAAGCTCACATTTTTGTTTTAGGGTTTTCGGCCTCAGTCGCAGGCATGACAAAAGAATAAATCGACCACAATCGCTCGTTGATTGACTCATCCATACAACCAAAGCATCTTAGTAGCATGAAAAACTCGTCCTCCATGTGACTAGCATCTAAGGTTTCAAAATCACAGTCACAGGCTCTCCAAAGGATGAATTCAACCACAGTCGCTAGCCTACAGGCTCAAGGGAATGATTGGACCTTTTCAGTCGCACACATGACTCCTCCATGTGACCAAGACCTAAATGTTGGTTTTTATGTTATCCAAATTTTTCGCTCACCCACTGGAGTTTTCATCAGTTGACCACAAATAGTGACAGTTCATTACAGGCTTCAGAATCAGGATTTTTAGTATAAGCATTAATGGGTTCATTTCATGGATGTTGTAGTTTTTTTTGCTAGATAGTTGCATACATGAAGATATGGATCATTGTACTCTTGTTTTTGGATCATTCAATGATAATCTAATAAGAAGAAGAATTTCGAAGGGTTTTCCCCATAGTGGGTTTTTCCCTAGTCTCTAACTCGTCCTGGTGTCTCTATGTGTGAATGCTTTTCTATTGGTCCTTTACGTTCCGATACATTGATGTTGATATTGTTATTTCTACATAGTTGCATATGTTTCTGAATAATTATGTAAATATGAATAATGTTATGATGTTATGAGGTGAATTTAATGTATAAATGGAGAAATGAAATTATCAAAGAAAATAACAATATATCCCTAATAAAAATTAATAAGTTGTGCTTATGAACACCTTCCTTTCTCAATGGTATGTGGCCAATAATTATGGCTAGACCACTACATAGGAAGAACCTTGCATAGGATCAAAACTCCAAAGGAACATGATGAACAAGAAGAGAGAGGAATAAGAAGCCAAAGGAAGGAGAAGATAGAAGAATGCCAACAAATCAAGAGGAGAAGCCAGAGGGATGATTGTTGAATTTCCATGACCTTGGCTATAGGATAGAGTCCTAAAATCTCTTATACTACCAAACCAAGAATCTCAACAGAACTACTTTGCACAGCGGAATATGAATAGCAATAAATCACATATGCATACAATATAGACAACTTTTTTATTTTCAACCCAACTTTGTTATATTAACAACATATAATACAATAGTCTAGGGCTCTCGTACCAGTGATAATGGCCCTCATACATCCACTAGTACAAGATACAAAACAAGATACTCTGACCATCTGGTTGTAGCATGCTCCCACGGCTCCTCTCGGTCGTACCTTGTACCTGCCTCATCCTTCGGCTCTCAATATGCAGCTCCTGCCTCTATCAATGCTCCAAGTCCATCTAGCCATTGAACCTCGATTTTCCAATTTTCTCTCTAGTTTTCCCTTCATCTATCAAGGGCACAACACATCGAGACTCATGTCGAGTTGTTCACAGCTCCACTTGTGAAAAAAATTCAATCTTCCCACTGCTCCTCAGCTACTCATGGACTTCAGCCCACTATGGTCTTCCTGTGATGCTTCGATGAAGACCAACATAATGCACAGAGGGTTGCCACCTATCACTGCAAGATGTCCATATCCCACAATGAACACATGCTAGGAGGACTTCCCATCATCCCCTATAGAAGTCCTTCTCCACACACAAGTCTTGGGCTACTCAAACTACTCTCGGCTGATCTGACCCTTGAGCTCATCAATTGTCGCTCTAGAAACCACATTTTTCGATCAAGGTGTTGCACATCAGGCTCCAACTTGGACACTATCACGTTTTCCTCCACTAGACCATAAGTTCCAAATCCACGTCCACACTTGGTCCACTCTCACACTCCCCTCCAACAGTCCATGAGTGACCAAGTCCACGTAGCATCTGCACCTAGTTAGGGAATTCTCACATCTAGGAGACCCTTACACACGACTACTAACAGACTTCACCAATATGCCCTTTTCTTCTGCAATAGAGGAGCTATTGCATAAATCTAGGAACCAATCATGTCCTCATCTAGAACATCTATCCAACTGTCATCAAGGGAACATCTGCAAATCTCATTTTATCCTCTTGCCTCTCATTTGATGTGCCTGTTGTCATCTTGTTTGCTTAATAGGCTTCCCAACAGTCCATGTGGGCTCCTCCAAATAGATCCTAAGGTCTCCTACAACTGCCCGTCAATTCATCCAAACTATGGTCAAACTCTTTGACCCAACACACATCAAACTTCCACTCCAAGTATGTTTTCCTCACGCTGCCCTTGATTGTCATTGGTTAGGGCTTATTTTGCATATTGCAACAGCAACTAACCAACCCTTGAAAAACCCTTAGCAGCCTCCCAAAATCAGTGTCCTAGTCTTAGAAAACCCCTCCTCTACCACGATGTTGTTGGAGTCTTATACCAGCCCCTTTAAACCCTTCTCTACACACTTTGTTGTTGTTCTATGGCATGTGGCCTAACACACAGCAAACCTGGCCAGCACTTTGGGTAGCTCCCAATAGACTTTCCTTTGCCCTCACCTAACTCGGCCTCCCTCCAAGATAAAATAGAACCCAAAACAGCCACCAAGAAGCTCCCACGGTGCCTCTTTTCCACGTTGTCTTGTCCTCTTCCTATAACCCAATCAAACTAGGGAATCTGAGCTTTCTTTCTCCTCCAATGAATCTTTTCCTCCAAGTGTGTGTTTCCAAAATGGATGCTTCAAACAACACCATTTCACTCTTTATTTATACACAACAAAGGGGCTCCACAAATTGATAAAGAGACACAGCTATTGGACAATTTTTACTTCAAGCCTACATGACTTGAAAACCAATAATTACTTGTCAAACTTCAAAAACTAATTTATCCTCAATGACAACTCAGAATCAGATGATTCTCATTGCGTTAGAATCGTCTTGAAGAGCACTATCATCCTCATCCACCATATGTCGAAAACGCATCATGGTTTTGTCCCAAACATCGATGGGTGCAAAATCCCCAAGCATGGGTTCCAAGCCCACAAGCCTAGTTCTGGTACTTTGACCTCCATCCCTCGAACCTAGGGCTTGGAGTACCTCCCAAGATACACAAAAATCAACACTCCCTATTAGCGAGAGACGTACTTCCAAGACTAGGAAGTAACCAGCATACCGGCAACACCAGCCCACCTGGAATCCATCTCTACAACTTAGCTTGTATATGAATCCGACAATCTTGGTAGTGCCTATGCCTCATCACATCTGGACCTGAAGATCCCAAACCATCATAGGGTTGCTCCCTCTGAGGCTAGACTCCCTCTTATCCTACACAATCTCCACTCACTTAGTCCTATAAGCACTCATCCTCCTAGATCAAATACCACTCGTGCAAATCTCGCCAATATCGGATATGCAACATCACAATCCAATGAAGACTTTATCTTGTCAATCTATAGTCAATCACATGAATCCATCTCAATCAACTTGATCTTGTCCATGCCAAAGAAACCCTCGAGTTGTCCCAACCATCCATGACAAATCAACGGAATTCCATGATTAACAATCTGCCCTACAACAAACTATTGTTCACCAAGCTCACCACCAATACACCGAGACTCTCAGCCCATCTCGCCATGTAACCTGTCAAGGCCACATCACCATGTCTTGAGCTGAACCCTCTGTTCCATGATCTAAATACCGACAACTCCCTCTGAGTTGTTTCGTTGTGCACCCTCTGATTCATTGACCCTCAAAGTAGCTCAAATACGCTTTGATACCATGTTGAATTTCCACAACCTTGGGTCTAGGATAGACCCTTAAAATTTCTTATGCTACCAAACCAAGAATCTCAACAGAACTACTTTGCACGGCAGAATATAAATAGCAGTAAATCACATATGCACAGAATATAGACAACTTTTTAATTTTCAACCCAACTTTGTTATATTAACAACATATAATACAACAGTCTAGGGCTCCTATACCAATGATAATGGCCCTCATACATCCACTAGTACAAGATACTCTGACCATCTGGTTGTTGGTCTTAGACCCATTTTCTTATATGTTGCATCTTGTAAGCAATATGACACCTTCAAAGATTGATTGTATAATTAGAAATGTTTTAATTCATAATCTATCTCCAATCCACCTGCCTTACAGTCATGTAAAACTTCTAGGTCACAGCCACAAGTACATCCCCAGGCCACCCCCAATGGCCAAAAAATATATAATTAAATAATATCATGTATTTTCTAGACTTTGTCGGCTCATAAGGTTCTTTAGATAGTTTGATGAGGACACCTTTGATCCCTTCAAACTGACAGACCCCACCTAGGAACCTCTCGTGCATGATCCATATCTAGATCATACTCTTCTGTCTGGTTTGTTCATTCTACAAGATAGGCTAGATTCTACTGATTTTTCTCCAAAGCCATGTTTTTCTAAGTCGCACTCAATTTCTCTCAGGAGACTTCACTGTCTCGCCATTGTAATCAAACATGTCGACAAAAATCTAGGTATTGTTGTAATTGATAGAGATAAATACATTGTCGAGGATAAAAGGCAATTATCCGACTTAAATGTAGATCAACCAGTTGCAGCAGTTCCCTGGTTATCTATTCATGGCATGCTTCGCGACCTTTAAAGCAGATTCAGAAATCAAGTACCGACAACTCATTAGAATTACATTTTACAAATTGATGTCCAGCATGCTCGTGCATGCCTTTTGTACTTTATCTGGAAAGTACAGATAAACCCTCTTGTGGTTCACCCAATTTGTTCCTACAATGGTTTTATGCTTGAACCTCTATCTAAATACTTGCACCATAAGTTGTTAAGCACTCTACTAGCTTAGCCTAACCATCTTCCTGACTCTCTATCACTTATGCATACTATTGAAACTGTAAGGTTTTCACCCATTGCTTTCTTAGTCACTTTTGATGTGGAATATTTGTACCCTAGCATCCCTACTCAGGGAGGTCTTCTTACCCTCTAGGATATGCTTTCTCAAAGTACAGCAGTTTTTCACCCCATAACATGTTGACTTTCTGGTCAGTGCGGCTGAACTTGTTATTCGATGGCATTTTCTCAACTTCAACGGCAACTTTCGTCAGATCATAGGCACGGCGATGGGTAGCAACTGTGCAATTGTTTACACCTGTCTATTCCTCTTCCATTTAGAAAAGGAGGTCAATAAATGTATACCCTCTCCAGAAATCTCATTTTTTAAGCATTTTATTGATGATGGGTTTCTTATATGGTCTGGCTCAAAAGACAGACTTATTGCTTATCTGGAATGTTATCAATCAATCTATCCTGACCATATTCATGTTACTTCTTCAATATCATATTCCAGTGCCACGCTGCTAGACATTGTACTCTTTAAAGGATCTAATTTCCAATCCTCTAGAAAGCTCTCTACCAAATGTTTTCAAAAACCCTTGAATGCCTATCAGTATATTCCCTTTACCTCTTGGCATCCTCAGGATGAGAAAGTGGCCTTTGTAATCAATGAATTGAAAAGGTATTTGCTTCGAGAAAGCAGCAAATCAAGATTTCTTCATTTAATAAAATTGTTTTATTCACGCCCAAGAGCTCGAGGTTATCCTCCAAACTTTCTTCAGAACCGTCTTCTGGAATCAAAGAGATGCACTTTTGCATCAGGTTTGCACATGTGGGCCACTTCTGCACTCGAGCCTGAAGACGGCCCCCTGGTGTTAAAGTTGGACTTTTGTGAGTCCACTAGAGCTTTGAAACTTGGGAGGGTCCTAAACCCTAAACTACATGGTCACTTCCAGTGTCATCCTCTGTTGCAGCAAATTCCCAAACCTTTGATCTATTGGCAAAATCCTCACAAACTTGGAACATTCTTCATGAGCAGCTCTAATCCTAGGACTTGAGTTTTTTCAGCCTTCTCAATCGCGAGTTTTATGCAGCAAATATTCTAAATAGGTTGATCCAGGTCCGATTGATGAATACAACAATTCAGACCCCCCTCCCCCCCCCCCCCCCTGCCCCACCCTGGCGAATGAGGGGATAATTTTTGGGCCATTTTTCTATTTTTAGCATATATTTTCCAGTTATTTTTAGTACTTTTCTGCCCAATATTTCTCCATTCTTGACGCCAACGATTCATCCCGACCGTGTAGCCAAATATTTTGACTGCACTGACAGCCTTCATTTATCGTTCTGCCGTAGTGTTACAGTGTCAAGACGCATTGTCAGCTCCGCCAGCACAGTTTCTATTTTCTGCCTTCTGCAAATAACCCTTGTTGGTTTTCGGACAAACAGTCCTGATTTTTAGCCTGCAGTTTTGATTTCTTGGCCCGCAGTCCTAATTTCTGGCCTATATTCCACATGTGGTTCTAAACCGTTTCAGAATTTCCTCCTTTGCCTCTTTCTGAATTCTTATTTAAAAGATTCGTTGTAAAAGGTTTTCTTTGTATCATTCATTGATGAGATCTGTTAAGTTTGAAACTAATTTGTTGATTAATAAAGATTTCCCTTTCCTCCATATTATGTTTTAATTTTTTACATAATATCAGTTGAATCTTTTAAATATTTTTCTAAGTATTTCGTTTAGCCTTAGATTTACTTCACCTTTTCAAAAGGGATTGCTAGCCACATTTGCTTCTTTGTTTAAAGTAAACAATAAATAATGATTAGTTAATTAGTAATTACACTGAAGAGGCATCTCTGATGGGACATGACCTTTCGTGAAGAGGCACCTGTCTAGGTATATAAGCATGTCTCATTTGTAACATTCAAATCATTCAATCATTCTTCATACATTTTAATATATAATATTCTTGTATCCTCAATGGATGTTCTGATATTCCAAGTCTTCTGGAGTATTTAACTTGAGAAGGAACTTTGTTCGCTTCAACATCCTTCTTGCCCACCACAATCAACAGGGTTCCAACGACATCAAAGATTCAACTGCAACTCAAGCCCACCTTGATCATGACAAAGTGGAAACAACTCTAGTGTTTGGCTTGTGAAGGATGAGTAAGTTAAGCAACAGAAATGAAACAAGGCTTATCTATAATATAAATGGCATTGCGCCTAGAGCCACGAAGTTGATGATGAAATCATAGTTTGAAAGACGAGGAAGGAAGAATGAGTTTGAGAGACAGATTCCCTATAGAGTGAATTGAGATTACACTTTGCACCACTGTAGATTGGGAGTTGTCATGTAATGAATAAAATAATATAAATAATTATTAATTAGTTAATTAGTAATTAGGTTGAAAGGGCATGTTTGATGAGACATGACCTTTCGTGAAGAGGTTAGGTATATAAGCAGGCCTCATTTGTAACATTCAATCATTAATTCTTCATACTATTTAATATATATATATATTTGTATCTTCATGGATATATTCATATTCAAGTCTTTTGGAGTATTTAACTTGAGAAAGAACTTTGTTCACTTCATTTGGTATCAGAGCAGTTCGAGCCTTCAGCCTCTTAAACCACTACACAGAGCCATGCTATCCGATCTAGGTCTTTGACCATAAAAATAATCAACTTTGTTGCCGTCGTGACTAAAGCATTCACTGCAACTTTTGGAGTTTCTCCGTTGCTGAATTCGTCAGAGGCCCTTGGCCATTTTTTAAAGAAGAAGAAAGGAAAAAAAAAAGTAAGATTATATAAAGAAAAATATTATTATAAAAGAGAGAGAGAGAGAGAGAGAGAAAGAGAGAAAGAAAAGGGTGAAAAAAAAATTATATTAAAAAAAATAGAAACAAAATAACATTAGTAAAATAAAAATAAAAAATAAAAAAGATTATAAAGAAATAAGTTAAAACCAAAACAAGAGAAAACAAAAGAAAACCTTTGTACATAGCAGTACACAACCCCGCCACCCTATCGGACAAAAGCCACCACCACAACAATTGTCGAATGGCTTCTATATATGTGAAATCAATTCAACCCTCATATTAATAAAAGACAGTGCAAGTGAAGGAAGTGAGACTCATTCATTCACAATTTGAGCGAAGGAAACTAATTGTCACCCTCCAACCACACATTGTTTTTGCCGCTTTCCACCTAGCCACGTGACCCTCCGCCACATCTACATCTTCGGTTGTGGTCGGCTCACTACCACCGTTGTCTCTGTCCCTCACTGCCAATGCCTTCCACTTGGTTCACTTCATTTGGTATCAGTCGTTCGATCCTCTTGTTGCTTCGCCACTACACAAAGTCGTGTTCTCCGATCTAAGTCATTGACCGTCAAATTCATCAATGTTGTTGCCGTCGAAACATTTCACTAACAGAATTTGGGGTTTCTCCAACTTGCTAGTAGGCCTTTGGCCCTAATAAAAAAATTTGAAGAAAAAAAAATTATATATAAGAAATCAAAAGAAAAAAATTATCAAAAAAAGAAGTCATTGAAAAAAGTCGGAAAAACAAAAATAACCTGAATGGTATAGTGCCACAGCAGCAAAAGTTCTTAACCGCCAATCATAACAAAAATATAAAAAAAAAAAAAAAAAAAAAACACGACTGCTGTAATCTTGTCCGAACTACCGTTGAAATTCTCTCCCATCTCCATCGGAGTTCGACAGACCACCTTCGTGTCGTCCCCCGACTCAGGTTCGCCACCACGCAATTTCCAAGGCCACCACCGTAGTCATCTATAGTTTTTCCAACGACACAAAACAACAAACAACTCGATGCTGTTATGTTGATTAAAGTTTCTGCCGGCAGTCCCCCCAATGATAAACCCTGTGGCCGACAGAACTACTTTCTGCATTCTCGCTATTTGTGACATTAGTAGTCTTTGAAACTGGTGTTCAGAACAAAAAAAAAATTTGAATGTGCAAGCCAGAGAAAATACTTTAACCAATACCAACGACATTTACAATCACAACTTTGGTTTCATCTCTCCGTTGCCGGCTACTTCGGGTGAATTCATACTACCTTCCGCCACCGCCATTTCTTTACTTTAAAAAAAAGCAATAGCCGCAAGTGCCAATTCTTTCAGCGTACACCCTTGCTCCGACCATTGTAGATTGTTGACGCCAACATACAATAGCCGCAGCCTGTCACCGTCGGCAAAACATTAAATTGCACTATACAATCACCAAATTGGTTAATAAACATAGCAAGCTTTCGGGGGAATAGAGGTTACCTCGAAAGTGTCAATCACAGATCACAACCATTTGCTTTGACATTGAATTGATGTTAACAAGGTTCCAAGACAGTCAACGAATAAGTCGTGACTCTCCATCACTATTGAACCAAATTAATTCAATTAATTAAAGATTAAAAGTGAAGGTTTAATATTTTTGAGAGATTATATTAATTGCATAAAGCAAGTACCGTGATATAAAAATAAAAAGGAAATTTAAAGAATAAAATAAAAATAAAAATAAGGTGGACGTTGATATTTCAAAGGAGAAGAAGTTCAAGTTTGAATTACCAAAGGGGTTGTTTGAAGTTACCCAATAGTTGAAGGGTATTACTATGAAAGGAAGAGTGAATTTGAAGAAGGAAATGATAATATTTAAAAGTAGAAGAAAAAGTTCAAGTTTGAATTACCAAAGGGGTTGTTTGAAGTTACCCAATAGTTGAAGGGCATTACTATGAAAGGAAGAGTGAATTTGAAGAAGGAAATAATAATATTTAATTATAGAGATTAAGAAGGGGGTTATCTTCAAAAATCCTAAGTTTATCTTGACTCAAGCAAAATGGCATTTAATTCAGAATTGAAGAAATGAAGATTTTTAGAAACCTTACCTACCAATGCCAAAGTGCACTTTAAATTTAAAAGAAATCTAGGAAAAGATGTTACTATTGCTCTCTTTGTTTTAAAATCGGCTGACCGAAACCGGCCAGGAGCCTGGTCGATCGAGCCGTTAGGGTGGCCGGTCAGGCCCGGTCGAGAAAATTAGCCGGGTTGGCCGGTTTTGCCGGCCGGGTTTTGTAACGGCTCGGCCGGCTTGGTAATAAACCGGTCAACCAGGCCGAGCCCGAGTCAACCAGGCCGAGCCATAACAGCCGGCCGGTGGGCCCAAAAAACCCGGTTTTGTGGACTTGAAAATCGATTTTAATTCGCTGTTAGGGTTTTTAGGTTCTTCTTCTGCTGTTTATCTGCTTTTCCAAGAGAAATTCCTGAAACTTATGTTAATAACTTAGGCACATTATGCATGCAATTTTTTGTTTTTCACCCCCTTTTTTTATCATAGTTAATAAGTGTTTGTACAACTATATGAGAGACTTATGAGCACCTGACTTGTTTTTATTTAGAAAAAAAAAATATACATATGGCCAAATGACTACAGCCCAAAAGTGGTAGCCATAAGCCTCCCTTCAAAAATCTTGTTTGACATAGTTACAGTCTTCTGCCATCATTAAGCATAATAGAACAAACAGGTAGCCCTTTACAGCTCAATAAGTACAATCTTCTGTTACAAACAGCCTTCAGATATTCTGTAAATATCAGAAAAATGATGACCTGTGTCCTTAGTCCGACACTCAATATCATAAATAAGTAAAAGATGACTTTGTCAGTTCTGAGATCTGCACATTATCTTTAAATTCCTGCTCAATGAGGGTGATTTCCTGCAATGAAAGGGCATCTTTTGACAGCTTATCAGCCTTGGAATTTAATTCTCTGTAGATGTGGCTAAAGGAGAGTTCTAAAAATGGACTTATTCCCTCTTGATTCTGCTCATAATAGGAGATTAGGCTATATTTTGGATTCTACAGTTCCTGTTGGCCCAATCTATGATCCTTTTGGAATCTCACAAGTCTAGGAGCTTCTTGAATCCTCTGTCTACTGCTTGTTTTAAAAGCATCCAAAGAGCATAGAATTCAAATCTATTATTGGAAGCATGGCCAGCACATAATTTCCAGTGGAAATAATTACGAGAATTGAAAAAAAGGAAAGCCCCTGGACAGTGCACTGGGTACAATTTTGATATAATGGATATATTCATGAGCCTACTTTGATCATATGTTGTCTTTTGTCTATATTGTAATGCTTTGTGTTTGGAAACATGAATAAAAATCTTTAAATTTATGTTTTTGTATAAAAAAATTAATATTTAATACAAACACACACACCGACGAGTGTGGAGTCATTATTATCCAGAGTCATTAGAGTCATTACACCAAACTGATGCACGACCGGTCCGTTTTTAAAACATTGCTATATCACCCGCAAAAAATACAAATTATATAAACCCTAAAATTGCCAACCAATTGGTGATTCAAGTTAAATATAATCGAAAAAAAAGAGATTTTTTCGGCAAAAAGCAATATGAAATCACTAATTTACAGTTAAAAATTGGCGATTATACATTTATATCCAAATTCCTTGTTCAATCCTTACTTTTTAACGATAGTGAAATTGTGTTGGGTTCACCATGGATGGAAACCATAGGTTCTTTCATCCTAAATATGAAAAAGAAGTTTTTGACATTCTCTCACAAAAAGAAGAAAATAACAGTACATGATGTTAACTTGAAACCAAATTCAGTGACGCCTGAAAACATACAAGAAATTTTTCAAGAAAGTAAAAATGTGATACAAAATATGCAAAAAGAAGTTAACAAAATCAACACTAACAAGAATGAAGAAGTTGCTCGTCTCAAGGACTACAACGAAAAATTACTAATGCAAACTAAGAAGCTGAAGAATGGCAAGAAGTCATTAAAAAACAAGGTGCAACAACTTGTCCAAAAGGAATCATCAAAACTTTAAAATGTAGAAATTCATGTTGAGGGAAAAACGCACATCGATCCAGTAAATGTCACAACTCAAAAAGAAAATAAATTAGTTGAAGTAAAGATGTACTCAAAAGTTGCAGCGCCAGCGACAAAAGATTCGAATGAAGATCCAGAAGCTAGCTATTCAACGTCCATAGCTAAAAGAAATCGGGTAATTCAAATCAATCAAGGAATGTCATAAGCAAGATAAGGGAAAATCAAATCAATAGAATTCCCTATTGACATCCTAATCACGAGAATAGGAAACTCGATCAAGCTACGTATTCATAACATAAATAACAATTTGATGTTTTGAAGAATACTAATGTCAGTGCAATGCGCTCAAGTGATAATTTATCACAAGTTTCAAGTCGCCGTAAGATTCCACAGAAGATTGATTTAGGATGGTCTAATCAATTCTTAGTGCGACAATTTTGTTTGTCACTTAGAGGATCATATCAACTTGTATCAATAAGGATGTCTGCCCTGAGATTAAAAGACGTTCGTAGTAGGAAAAGGAATCAAGACCTATCATCAACAAGCTTTGAGAACAAAGCTTTTTGAGGAGGAAGACAATGTAATGAATAAAATAATATAAATAATGATTAATTAGTTAATTAGTGATTAGATTGAAAGGGCATGTCTGATAAGACATGACCTTTCGTGAAGAGACACCTCTCTAGGTATATAAGCATACCTCATTTGTAACATTCAATCATTAATTCTTCATACTATTTAATATATATATTTGTATCCTCATGAATATTTTCATATTCCAAGTCTTCTGGAGTATTTAACTTGAGAAGAAACTTTGTTCACTTCATGTCACGACCGTGGTTGCCTCCAACTAGACAAGTGAACATGCAACTGTTTTTGTACTCTGCAAATTGGTATGAAAATGGCTAAGAATCTCTACTGAACAGAGAAGATGTGGAGACATGGTCTTGTCAGAAGAGGTGGAGTCAAGCTCATTCTATTCTATTCATAAGAGGTTTCATTTATAATCATTCGTAGAGAAGCGAACATTATGAGCATTGGTAGTCAAGCTATATTATGAGAAGGAGACATTATGAGTTTTGGTAGAGCATAGAACATTTATGAGTGTTGCACGACACAAAGATAACAGGCAGAAATAGAAGAATGAGCGCACAGTTACCACAGTGAGAGACAGGCATTTTTAACAAGCCAGGGAATTGACAAAGAGGTTAGGAAGAGCGGGAGAAAGGAGTTACAGTGGGCAGAGGACTAAATTTGGGACCTGTGCTCTAATACCATGCCAGGCCAGCATGGTAACTCCAATTTACTGGACTTCCAATCTGAATTTTATTGAACTGAACCTGAATATGTATACATCAAAGTGACCTTTGGGATTCCTATTCCAAGCTCTCTTCAAATTATTACTCTATTTTATTATTTACATGTTTACATATTCTGCTCAATCTAGGTGTCTAATACCATTTTTTGGCAATATAGGATGGCCTATAAAACAAGGTTAGATATCTTCCAGCACTCACTCAAGGGGAAAGCAAGAACATCCTAAATTCTGTACTATTAATGGAATTCATAGAACTTAATTACCCCAAAAAAAAAAACCGTGAACTGTTCTCTTTCACTTTCATCTTGAAAAAATGTTCAAGCTACAGTCCCATCCTACTTCAGTTTGAAACAGTGTCCAGACAACTGATTATAATGTGTTGTTTATACTTGTAAAAATAAATCCTGATCTGGGCCAGCCTCTCCCTCTCTGAGACAAGCCCAGCTTTCACACGAAGTTTAGTACTGTAAATTTGTATTTCCCTGATCTCTATGCAATTCGTGTAGAGAAGGATCACATCTGTCATAATAAAATCATAAAAACCACAGACTAATCCTCGTTACAGCTGTGAGGACCATCTGAAAAGTATACAACGAATTATTACCAATAACTGACATATGCGAGGAGAAAGTTGACACTTGCCCTCATCAGAGTATATTCACCCTAAGAACTCACTGAAATAAGAGATTTTAAGGAGGTACTTTTAATGTATTCTCTAAATGTCAGTCATGTTAAAATGGAGAGTTAGACCATTAGTAAGAAAACATTTGTGTAACATTTAATGCTTCATGGCGCATCTAACAATAAATGGTTTTCCACAATTAACATAAGATGCTAGCATACAATAAATCACACATAATATTAATATGAAAAGAAATCAAACAAACAAGGGAGATAATATGGGAAAAAAATCAGACGGAGGGATAAATTGAAAATTGTCACTCGTGAAGATTTTTCTACACTTTCATCACAATGATCATGAAGCCACTTACAGAAAACAAAAGGGTGGTATAAAGTTTAAACAAAAGCAGTTGTAGAATAACAGACACTGAATACGAGCAAATCTAATCAATGTCTATTATTATCATTACAAGTTGTTAAGCTACATTAAAAAACTGAGAGACTATCAGAGTATTGACCTAAAAGGAACATGTTTCTAAATAAATTACAATACAAATGCAATTAAGTGCAACGACTTAATCAGCTTCAAGTTCTGCACCAAAACGTTCTAATCGTTCTGCCTCCTCATTCTCGTCTCGAAGTAATGCATGATTAATGGTTCCATCATCTTCCACAGCTTGTATTTGCCTCCCACCAAACCTGCTCCACAAGAATAAATAACTTCAGAAATGAACTAACATTCTTTAGCTTTAAATTTGTATAGACTCCCAGCTTTCCTCAGATGAAAAATATGAAGCTAGAAATTTTGTAAATCACACAAACTTCTAGATTGCAAGTAGAATAGAGAGACCCATACATAGATCCACTACAGATTGACCACAACCAAAGAGAACTTACCACATCTTTAAAATAAATCTATAGTTCTCAGATATTTTGCAAATCACACAGACTTGTATATTGCATGTAGAATAGAGAGACCATACATAGAGATCCAATACGGATTGACCACAACCAAAAAAAAATTCCAAATCTTCAAAATAAATCTACAGTTCTCATTTGGTTTCACCTATCAAAAATGATTTCTTGTGGCAACTTGAGGTTAACCTAGGGCAGCAAACATCATCCTTGAAATACAAATCTAGATAAATAAAATGAAATTCACTGTCACCATGGAACTTTAGTGGGACTTCGTTATTCAAGATCCTGATGCACCAAATTTAGCAGCTATGATGGAGCCTCTATATAGACACATACAAGTTTGATTCTTCTAGCATGTTCAATAGAGTGCATAGTAAATCTCACGATAATAGCTGCCTGATGCTTATTATTCTCAGAACTTTTTTGACCCATTTTCTGTTGATTATTACTAGGGCAATCCTAAAACAAATTCTTTATACACATAACAATTTCAAACAATCATTATTACAATTAACATTTTTCATTATTAATTAGGCCCGAGGCCAGGACCAAAGCCAAAAGGGGAAAACCCAAAAAATTCTTTCCTTATGAGAGAAAGAAAGAGAGATTTTCATTAATACATCAGACATAGATATAGCAAGATAATATCCAAACCAGTAACCAAGAACAAGAGAGATCCCAAGCAAAGTCCCAAACCTTCCTTCAGATTTTGGCCTCCTCCTTCTGCTCCCAACTTCGCTGAATCAGAGATCTATTGAGTAAAATCGTGTGCCCAGATGAGGAGTGTCTCCTATATATAGTGATCAAGAGGGGGTTGAATGGGAGCCTCAAAAGGGCCCAGCCGTTTTGAACAAAAGAGATGCCGACTTGACAAATTTTGGAGGCAAAATATAAATTTCAATTTCAATTTTCATCCTTTATTTTTCTCCATTATTTTGTTAGTGAAAATTTCAACCAAAGCTGACAATCTTCAACATTTCCCTGGATTTTTTTCCCTATTCTTCAGGGTCACCTAACTTTATGCATACTTATGGCTCTTAAATTTTTCTGATTCATGGATATGCACCTATAGCTCTTAAATTTTCTAATTCATGGACATGCACATCTAATTCCTAAGACCTAACACTAAATCTGATTTTAAAATACTCGGGAGTCATGAAACACCAATCAGATGTTCTTTTTGAAAACAAAGGCAGTAGAATGATGGATTTTGGAAAGAGATGCAGCATATCTGAACTGGAAATCAATTTCCCAAAGCATTGGGCATTAGATCTGAGCAGTTCAGCTGCTGAAATCACAAAAATCCCACAATTTTGCTGCAGCAAGACTCAAAAAAATTCAATAGCTTCAAAACAGTGACTACAATACCAAATACAAGAGAAGCACTTTTAGATGGGTGTTCTCCTTGCCTGATATCCCTTCAGTTAACTCACCCTCTAACCCTTCCAATACTTCTCTCAAGCAGCCATGTGGAGGTTAGTATTAAATCAGCAGATAAAGAAGATGCTAAAACTTAAGCGTGACTCTTATAACTCACTCTTAGCTTTTCTAAGAGGTACACAGATGCTAGATGTTAAAAGTCACTCTTAACTATTCTGAACTAACAAACTGACTACTCTAGGAGGAGCACCCCAACTAGGAGATATGCATATACTAGAATCTGAACATGTGCATCAAACAATCTTGAGTAAATTTGTAAGTTTCTCACTATGTGGGAAATTATATGCAAAAGTAAAGTGCACTAGGAAAGAGAAATAGATCAATGTTTTAAAACCCAGACTTGGACTTGGAATCAACCTAAGAGTAATTCGGAACTAGCTTGGACCAGTTTAAAATTTTAATAAAAAAAATATTTTGAAGATTCCAAACCATTAGAGACAAAATATGCAAAATCTGCTCATGTATATACCATGTACGGGTGAATATATCAAAATAGGATGTGCAGTACATATATGAAACAAAATACATTATCAATGAGGCTCTAAATGGACTCTAGAGTCCAAAATACATTCCACAAGCTAGTGGCCAACGATGTATTGAACAACATGATCAAACATCAAACTGATCACCACCACTAGAAATGGGATCCTCCACATCAACATCTAGCTCAGACTCCTTGGACTTCTCTAAGTGTTAGAATTTTGGGCACTAGACTTAGTGCACACACACCAGACCTGGTTAAAGTCTCAAATTAACTAATTAACTGAAACACACAGATGTGCCTAACCGGAAACAATTTTTTGCACAGCGGATCTTATAAAACTAGCAATCAGATCATGCATACTAAACAGAAAATTTCAGTCCCAAAACACAATTCTTCTTATTTCTTAAACAAGAATCTAGGGCTCCCGTAAAACAGATAATGGCCCTCGAGGAAATTACATATAAAACAATTACCCTAGATCTGAACCAGTGGATCAAGCACTAGATCCATTCTTGATATAGCTAATCTAGATTTCCTTTGTTGCTCCATACGAGTTTCTCAAACCTGGTACAATTGAGTATCTCATTCACAACAAACTTCAAATATTACTCATGCAGATCTCATGCTTACTTGAAAAAATCTCTCTCTCAAAGTCTCATGCTCCTGCACGTCTCTATGCTCTTGCTTAGGCCCTCTCAACCCTCCACGGGTCTGATGCCTACTCAGCCCTCTCGTGCACAAGATGCTCTCTTGCCAACCACCTTCCACAAGCCCTCTCAACCCTCAAGGAGTCTAAGGCCTACTTGGCCTTCTCCTCCACAAGATGTTGTCATGCCAACCACATTCCACAGGGCCTCTCAGCCCGCAAGAGGTCTAAAGCCTACTTGAGCTTCTCCTCTGCAAGATGAGTTGAGGCCTATTCGACCTGCTCCTTCGCAAGATGCTCTCTTGTCGACCACCTTCCATAGGCCAACTCAGCCCTCAAGGGGTATGAGGCCTGCTCATCCTTCTCCTCCACAAGAGGCTCTCTTGCCAAACGCCTTCCACAAGCCCTCTCGACCCTCAAGGGGTTTGAGGCCCTACTCAACCTTCTCCTCCACAAGATGCTCTCTTATCAACCACCTTCCACAGGCCCTTTGGACCCTCAAGGGGTTTGAGGCCTACTCAACCTTCTCCTCCACAAGATGCTCTCTTATCAACCACCTTCCACAGACCTTCTCAACCCTCAAGGGTTCTTAAGCCTACTTGACCTTCCCCTCCGTAAGATGCTCTCTTGCCAACCACCTTCCACAAGCCCTCTTGGCCCTCAAGGTTTTGAGGCCTACTCAGCGTTCTCCTCCACAAGATGCTCTCTTGCCAAGCCACCTTCCACGGGCCCTCTCGACTCTCAAAGGTTTGAAGTCTACTCAACCTTCTCCTCTTTAGAGGATCACTCTCTTGTCACCACATTCTGCAAGCCCTCCCAACCCTCTTGGCCCTCTCCCCTTGAGAGAATTTATCCCTCGCCAACTACAACAAAAGTGAATCACTCACCCTTGTACTTATACATTTCTAAAGGGTAAAATACCATGGGTGCAAAGTGTTGAGAATTTAGAGGGCTGTAGATTAATACAAATTATCTTCTTGAAAATTACTTGTGTGCTTACTTGAATTACTTATGTCTTCTCTTCTTAACTTATTTATTTTTTCATCAAGTCCATTATCAAAAACACAAGAGACACAAGTTTAGGCTCCTCGAGCCAGGGCAAAACCTCTCCCTCTTGGAGAGGAAAACCCGAAAGGAATTCTTCTTATAGATCTTCAAATGACAAGTACCATGACCAAGACTCAGACCCTTGACCTATGAAAGCCTCCAAGACCTTGTACTTCTTCACTTCGCCAACTTGCACAGACCCTTCTTTTATGAATTGTGAGTAGGAAGGTAAAACGTGGATTTACCTTCCTCCTTTCTCCATACTATAATAGCTCTCAAATTTCTTATCACAACATGATCATTTAACTAGCCCTTCACACATCATGATATCTCGTAGCTCCTTCATATTAATCAACATTTTTCACTTCAGAATGCTCCACAAAACAAATCTGTATCTAATGCTTCAGCCTTAAATGCGCCTTAAATGCGCACTGTGTCTTCTTTAAACTCATCCTGTAACCTTCTCTTGAAATCTGCATTCACTACAGGGGTAATCGTATTTCAGAGCAATCTGAAACTCGTCCTGTAACCTTCTCTTGACATCCGCATTCACTATTCGCATTTACGCTCAGAACTGTCCATTGAATTTCTTCATAAATATACGCACTCCTATTTCAGTCAACTGTAGCTTCTACACAAGAATGTAA
Source organism: Pinus albicaulis (assembly GCA_034641835.2). Lineage (NCBI taxonomy): Eukaryota > Viridiplantae > Streptophyta > Pinopsida > Pinales > Pinaceae > Pinus > Pinus albicaulis. Next base: position 225,945,700 of record CM076571.1, on the reverse strand, counting down.
ACCGTCCAACAACCCGCACATGAAATTCAGAGATATCACCGCATTTATGTTTTCTTCCTTAATTATGCACTGTGGTCTTCTTCTTAAACCCGCATTGTTTGACCTTTTTCAAAACCTGCATTGTTGACCTTTTAAACCGCATTGTTTGTCTCTTTTAAACCGCAAAGAAATCCACATTTTTTTTATCAAATAAGACGCAGGTTTCAAGGTATTTATATTGTTCTTTGACATGACTTTTAGGACGACCCTTCACCAAGTTGTAAGCCGACTTTCTCACAGCAAATAGGCTTATCTTCAACGTTGAATATGGGTAGTCTTGAAGGCCATGCTTCCGCAAGGTCTTGGAGGACATTCTTCAGACTAGACACTTCATTTACATGACTCTTAATTACACTTATGAACATAAGACAAATCCTAATAGACATCAAGAAGAAGTCTATAGACCTATAATAAAATCTTGCTCATGAAACCCATGAAGCAAGTAAAACAAAAATAATTTTATTATTTTTGACTTCTTCTTTACATAAGTACATAATTACATAGTCAACATGAAAACCGACCTAGTTACACTTTTCAACACAAAGCCTCGTCACTTATCTCACTTGCCCCACACGTAAGAATAAACATCAAAACTCCCTCTTAGAGAGGCATGTATTCTCACGACACCACCTAAAGTGGCTCTACCTTCTAACCCGAAACATATTTCCACCCTTGATCCGCTACCATAGTGACTCCATATGACACAAAAGCAATTATTGTTGTATGACAAGGACCTTTCTTCCAAGACACCCTGTTCCTAGAAGCATCACGCTCCTAAGCATCCAGCATGGCGAAAGTGGCTCTACCTTCTAACCCGGAACACTTTTCCACACTTGATCTTCTACCACAGTAGCTCCTATGACACAAAAGCAATTCCTGTTGTATGACAAGGACCCTTCTTCCAAGAAACCCTGCTCCTAAAAGCCTCCCGCTCCTAAGCATCCTGCATGGCAATCTTGTATCATTACTTCCTGAACCTGAAGGTTTTCTTCCTCTAAGTTGTTGACTCCCTCTAAAGACTGACTCCCTCTTGAAATTGCTCACTCCCTCTAACTCCAGATCGCATGCATTCACGGCCCTCCAAGTCTCTACTTGACCTTCACTCAAATTTTTCTCACTTGGATCTTCAATGGCTATCTCATCCCTCTGACCATCTTGGTCCTGCATTCTCCATCCCTCTACTATCATAGGAACAGATCTGACCTTTATACGGGCCCCTCCAAGCTCAGTCTCTTCACAAGACCTTTACACCTGGATTCTAATGAATCACTCAATCTCTTGTATTGATCTTTTTTCAAGATCCAAGCACATCTAATGAATGAATCTCTCAATTGTTTTTCTCAATATACACACCAAACTACAACTATCTACAACTCCTTGTGTGAACAATCTACTCCATGTCTCACTACACCTGCCAATCTTGGCCTTCCCAACCCATACAAGAAGTATGCCATACTTAACCAACTCTCTTGGCATGGGTGTGCTACCAGCAACAATTCCTACTGTTGAGAATTATAACTAGGTTCGGTCTTCATAATGACCTAATTGTAATCATGACATTGTATATTCTTTATAAAGAAAGAAAAAAGACAATATTAAATTATATTTTATTTTGTTGTATGGGTTTCATACTCAAATTTGAGTCAAAAGCATGTTCTTCATGCTTTTACATTTTCTAGGTCTTTTTAGGATAAAGAATAAATTTTGTCATGTTTCATAGTCCCATTCAAACTCATTGTAATAAAGAGAAATATTTATTTTATCAAGATAAATCCACTTATAAGCCCAAGACCAAGTAAGCGCAAAGAGCAAATCAAGTTGGCCCAAGGAGGGGAATTCAACCCTCAAGAAAGGCTATAAAAGGAGAGGAGCTCGAGTCATTTAGCACACTCATCAAGCACAAGTTCGATCTGCAATAATGAAGATGAAGAAGAGTAGCTAGGACAGCAAAGAAGAAGAGAAAAAGTCAAAGTTTGAAGTTAAATCTTTTCTTGTCTCGTTTCCAAGGCCAGTGAAGCTACCAATTGTAATTTGTAAGAGGACGAAGTTGCAGGGCCGAAATTCTGTGGAGCAATTGCAGGGGTCAAAGTTGTAGTAGCGAATTTGCACTATCGAAGTTTTAGAAGTTGCCTTAAAGGTGATCTTGCTGGGGGCTGGCTTGGGACTTGGGAGGGGTTGTTGACTTTGGTCTTTGGGTCTTGGAAGTCTCTTTGTAAGTAGATTCGATATAACAAGAGAAGCATTTTTTTGGGTTTCCCTTGGAGGGGTTTGTCTCTTTCTGGTCTACATTGTTTTTGGTAATTGCTTGATGAACATAACTAAAGAAGTAATAAAAAGTTAACTAACATCACAAGTAATCATCAAGGTAAGGAAAATAAGTTATAATCTGCAAGTCTCCAGATTTTCCAACACCTACATCTCCCTCTCGGAGTTGTCACCAATGCAAATCTCAAATCCAACTACCCTTCTGAGAGACAAAGCTCTGATACCATGTTGAAATTTTGGGCACTAGACTCAATGCACACACACACACCAAATCTGGTACCCAACTCAAATAAACTAATTAACTAAAACACAATGACGTGCCTAACCGAAACAATCTTTTGCACATTGGAACTAATAAAACCAACAACTAAATCATGCACAATAAACAAAAGTTTTATCCCCAAAACACAATTCTCATTAGTTCTTCAACAAGAATCTAGTGCTATTGTACAAGGGATAATGGCCCTTGAGGAAATTAGATATATCACAATTACCCTATATCTGATCTAGTCAATCAAACCTTAGATCTATCCTCGATCTAGCTTATCTAGATCTCCTTTGTTGGTCTGTGCTATTTCCTCGGACACAACAGGGCTGAGTATCTCACTCACAACAAACTTGCAATATTACTCATGCAAATTTGTTGCTTGACAGAATCTCTCTCTCTCTCTTAGACCCTTACGGCCCTACATGAACCCTCTTAGCCCTCAAGGGGTCTAAGGCCTACTCGACCTTCTCCTCCACAATATGCTCTCTAGTCAACCACCTTCCACAGGCCCTATCAAACCTCAAGGGGTCTGAGGCCTCCCCGGCCTTCTCCTCCACAAGATACTACCAGGCCCTCTCAACCCTCAAGGGGTTTGAGGCCTTACTCCGCCTTCTCCACCACAAGTTATTATCTTCCCAACCACCTTCCACAGGCGCTTTCAGCTCACATGATGTCCTACTCATCCTTCTCCTCCATAACATGCTCTCTTGCCAAGGCACCTTCCACAAGCCCTCTCGGCCAGAGTTGCAGAAATCATCCCAACCCAACCCCCCCCCGCAAGGATTAGGAAGCGGAACTGCATCCCATATGGATCTCCCAAGAATCCTTCAATGGAACTGCAGATCTGAAACGGATCTCAAAATCGAATCTGTGATTCTGCCATTTTTTGGCAATTCCTAGAAAATCGGATCTGCGGGGCCTGATCCACGGTTCCGGCTGCCTAATCCATAGATCTGAAAAGGATCGACTGAGGAATAGCGGAGGTTCGGGAGTGTATCTGTTGCGGATCGTAAGCAGATCAGAGAGAAGATGGACAGTTCACATGGTTCCGCGGGGTTTTTTTGTTTTTTCTTTTGGAAATTTCAAACTGTTATGTGAGGAGCTACGCTTTCCGAATACTCCCAAGGTGCCCCTTGATGCTCCCAGATGCTTCATAGATGCTCTCTAATGGTAATGTTAAATTCTTAAAGTAAAAGTGACATTATCCTTTATCTTTCATTTCCATCCTTTTACTTAAATTTTTAACATTATCATGAAATGACTCAGGATGTTTGAGAGTGGTTCCAAGTTCCAACCTCATCAGACTTCATATGGAGAAAATAGATTTTCATATCCCATTCAAAATTCAGCAGACTTAACAGTTTTTAGGATCAATGGGATTGTTGCATTTCATTGGATTATATCATGTATGAGGGCATGTGATTGGCATTTAATCAAGAGCATTGAGCCCTACATGTACCCCAGTGTTGGTGTTGTTGATTGTTGAATTCCTTTGTCATGGCCTTAGCAAAAATGTACCCTTCACTCAAGTCAACCATTGATGAGGCATGTTACACATTATCTACCATATTATAAGGATTGGGTTAGGTTGTTTGATCGAAATTGGGCAATGTTAACTATTATCCCTAGAGAATCAAAGAAGTGCTATGCAAGAAGAATACTCGTCCATAATGAAGAACGATGTATGGGAAATTGTCCCTAGGCAAATTGACAAATCGATAGTCACTTCAAAATAGATTTATAAGATAAAGCACGCTGCAGATGGGAGCATCGAGAAATATAAAGCAAGGTTTGTAGCAAGGAGCTTCTCACAAAAAGAAGGAATTGATTATGAGGAAACCTTTGCTCCCATAGCTAGGTATACAACAATAACATCACATGTTTCAATGGTTGCTTCTATGGCTCTATCCTGAGTGGGACCACTAATGAGGAAGTCTATATTGAGCAACCTCAAGGATTTGAAATAAATCAGAGGGAAACTCAAGTTTGCAGTTTGAAGAAGGCTCTATATGGCTTGAAGCAAGCACCGAGTGCATGGTACGCAAGAATGGATGAATACATGTTGAGGCTTGCTTTACCAAGAGTTCTGCAGATCCAAATCTATATATCAAGGTATTCCAGGAAGAGCCAATTATTATACTCGTATATGTGGATGATCTACTAGTTACAAGTGTAGATTGATGGATTCAAGAATGCGAGAGGCCTTAGCAGACAAGTTTGATATGAAGGATCTTGTAATTATGAATTATTACTTGGGATTAGAAGTATGGAAGAAGCTGGGAGAGATATATCGTGGTCAAGGAAAATATGTGATCAAGATGCTCCAGAAGTTTGGCATGATGGATTGCAAGCCCATGTTGACTCCTATGATTACAAATTTGAAAAGGTTGAGTTCAAAGTCAAGTCCAGTAGATTTGACCTGCTACAAACAATTGATTGGGTCTTTAATGTATTTGGTGAATACCAGGCCGGACATTTGTTTTGCAGTAAATATCTTCAATGAGTTTCAGATGGAGCCAAAGCATGATCATTAGATTGCAACTAAGCATATATTAAGATACTTGTGTGGGACCATACATCTCTGCCTCAAGTATACTGCGAAATCCAACTCATGGGATATACAAATTTAGATAGGGGCAGTAGAGAGTCAGGTGGAAGAAGCACAACAAGAGGATGCTTCGACCTTGGATCTTTCATGCTTTAATGGATGAGCAGAAAGCAAGATACAGTTGCTATGACTAGTGTTGAAGTTTAATATGTTGTTGCAAGTGAAATCTGCAGGGAAGTAGTTTGGCCTAGGAAGTTGTTACCATACTTGTTTCAAGAACCGCTTAGCCCTACATGGATACATTGTGATAATCAAAGTTGCATAAAGTTGACTGAAGACCCGGCGTTTCATGCTAAGACGAAGCATATAAATAACAAGTACCACTACATCAAAAGATTTGTACGAGATAGGGTCGTGGAGCTGCACTACCTACAGATGAACAAGTAGCTGACATGTTGACTAAAGCGTTACCAAACAAGAAGCTTGAGTATCTGAGAGGTAAGCTTGGTTTGGTGGATATCTCTTCCCTGGTTGAGAGGGAGCGATATCGGATAGTTCTTGTCTTTATGGGTTAAGCACTAGACTAGGACTAACAGTCGTAAGTCTTAGTGAACATTATAAATAAAGAATGGAGTCTGACGGATTGGATAAGAAACTAGATTGAAACTTCTTATGGATTGGATAATCCATGGAAAGAAGTTGGTGACCAGTGCTCTTTGAGGATGGGGTAGGGCATCCAAGATAAGGGTAGTCGAAGAGGACCGATATTCTTTGAGGATCCAGGTTTGGGAATCCAAGATAAGAATAGTCCTAAAAGGACATACCTTGTAGACATCTGGATGGGGTATGCACCTTGGGAGGTAGTGTGGCAGCTCACGTAAAGCCTCCCAGCATAATGCTCATAATTAAAGATGAGCTGGTTCAGTTAAGGCCTTCAAGGACAATATTGGATGATATAAATATGCTTGACAAAAGATGGCTCGTCAATCTGACTCTTCTTATGAGAATGCTTCAAGATTGAGATTCCTTGTACCATGAATAACTCCCTCGTTAAGAGGGAGTGTTGAAAATTGTACCTAGGTTCGGTCTTCATTATGATGTAATTGTAATCATGACATTGTATATTCTTTATAAAGAAAGAGAAATTATATTTTATTTTGGAGTATGGATTTCAAATTCTCAAGTTTGAGTCAAAAGCATGTTCTTCGTGCTTTTAAGTCTTCTAGGTCTTTCTAGGATAAAGAATAATATTGCTCCCATTTAGACTCATGGTAATGAAGAAAAATATTTATTTTATCATGTAAAAGCCATGGATAAGCCCAAGAGCAAGGACAAGTCAGCCTAAGGGAAGGCTATTCGAAATTTCGAACCCCAAGAAAGGATAAAAAAAGGAAGGAGCTCGACCTCATTTGGACACTCATCTCAAGCAACTTCGATCTGCAATAGCAAAGGTGAAAGAAGAGTAGCTGGAAGACGAAGAGGAGGAGCATAAGTCAAAGTTTGTCAAGGGTTATCATTCTCTTTGTCTCGCTAGGGTTTGTGAAGCTGCCAGCTTCAAGAGGACAAAATTCTAAAGTAGCTGCAGGGGGGCGAAGTTGCAGGGCCAAAAAATTTTTGCACGGGTCGAAATTGCAATAGGAGTATTGCAACATTAAAATTCTGGAAGTTGTTCTGAGGCAAATCTTGCTGGGGCTGGCTTGGATCTTGGAGGGTATATTGGCTTCGATCTTTAGGCATTGGAAGTCTCTTTTGTAACCAGATTCTAAAGAGGAAGAGAAGCATTTTCTGGATTTCTCCCCTTGGACGGGTTTCTCCCTGGCTTGAAGCCTATATCTTATGTACTGTGTCTCTTTGTGATCTTCTTGTTTTTGGTAATTGCTTGATGAACATAATCAAAGTAATAAAAGAACATCTAACATCACAAGTAATTATCAAGCTAAGGAAAATAAGTTATAATCATCAAATCTCCATATTTTCCAACAATAGTTACCATCTCCCGTTCATTGTTTGTATACACTTCAGACCATCTTGGCGATTCTTGAATTTCACTAAAATAGCTCCCAATGGGTGCTTCTCATAGACCTGCATTGACCCACAAAAGACCCCCAGGGTTAATTATGTTAACATACTTTTTAAAGAGCAACTTCACAAATCACAAATATATCAATGTTTTTTCACTCTTTACCATACAGAAAGACTTCTGTCTTGACTCACTATTATGACAATGAAAGGTATGAAAAAAAAAAACAAAAACTTTCCAACAAAAATATAAAGCATTTTTTATTGACCCAAAAATAAAATTTAATGTTTAAACGTCAAAGAAAAGTCAGCAACATGCTGTAAAATAGCATACTTTCCTATCTAAGTAGACAAAAAGAATATACACTACATTAATCCATTAAACTAGGATTGTTGTTTATCAGACTGTGATCTACTGGTTGAGACTGGGCATCATCACCATACAAATAACCTCATATTCAAATTGCAGCTGGCATACAACCTTAGAACTATGTGTATGATGGCTAAGTTTAATTGCTTCACATTGCAATGGGACCACAATAAATGCACAGATGGCATTCGTAGCTCCCCGCAGATTAAAAAAGCATTTCCCCTTACTCACAAAAACATAAGCTAGGATTGCCATAATATAAGGAAGCCTAATAGTTAAGAATATGTGTTTCCTCTTTGGAGGTCACAAATTCAAATTCAGAGGGTATGGTATGTACAACTCCATATTTATCACTTGCACAGATAGAATCTCTTGTCCTACAAACAAGGGGGTCTCTCATTAGTCAATTTGGCATCTCAATCGGCTGTGACCTTAAAATAGATAAGTATTATTATTGTTATTATTAACTGATTATTTTAATTAGAAATTAAACTGCAGAAAATCTACAATAAAAACATCTCAAGTTAAATTGGAATTCCTGTGGACACTAGATGTTATGAGAAATTTCACCTAGAAAAGAAAGACAGCGCAATAATGATATGAAACGCAATACCGTAGGCCATGACTCATCTTCGAACGGCATACTGAGGATGAACATAATTTTTTAAAGAATCAAAAAAATCAACAAGACATTTCTTCATACTTTCGTTAATGACATTATGTTTGTGTTCGTAATCAGTTTAAAGCAAATCAATACCAAACACACTGCAATTAAAATTTTCGAAGTCAATGAAATGCAGAAACAGTTTCATTTTCCAAAACCAGTATGAATTTTAGAAACAGTGCTTTTAAAATTTTCATAAATGGGGAAAATACATATTGAGAAACGAGATATAATAGTAAGTGATAAACTGTAAACAATAATTCATAGCCATGGGCTGCACACTGCTCGGTGCTAATATTTTGATTTTTATTTGGTGTTTTTGTCTGTTCAACGGTTATTTACCCACAAAAAGGTCATTTGATTGTTGGTCCTTTTTACCTGGGGCATGGCTTTATTTTTTAATTGGTTATTATATGTCATTTCATGATTTTTTGGATGTGAAAATTTTCAAAAAATGCTTCCAAGATATTCTCGTTTCTAGAGTGCCCCTAAACCATTATATAGGTGTTTCTGGGGCATTTCATCCCTGCTTCCTCTTGATGTTATTATCTCAGGCAGGTGCTTCTGCATAGGCCAAGTGTTAGGTATTCAAATTGTCAAAGTTGCCTCTTGAGGTAAGTGTTTTTATAACTTTTTTCCTAAGTTTACTTCAAGAAAAGACATTAATTAATTTTATTGATTGATGTTGGCTATTAATCTAAGTTTCTAAGGATAAATAATTCATTATTTAAGTGACTTAGTGATATGTTGGAATCACGATTGTCGTTAATCCAAAACCCGCAGGCATTAGTCTCCGCTACAATCGCCAGAGTTAGGATCCACGAGAAGCGGTTAGTCCATGTCGCAAAAAACACAGGGAGCATTGAACCCAATCTCCAACAATCTTCCCCCAATGCGAGCCAGGTGAGTTTCGAACTCTAGACCTGTCGCTTTGATACCACTTGTTGGAATCACGATTGCCGTTAGACCAAAACCTGCAGGCGTTAGTTTCCGCTACAATTGCCAGAGTTAGGATCCACGAGAGGCGATTAGTCCATGTTGCGAAACACACGGAGAGCATTGAACCAAATGTCCAACATTATAATCTCTACAATTGATCTAAGTGGGTGAGGAATTAATCTCAGCCATCTATCACCTTGGAGATTAAATATTAGGGATTTAGCTCAAGATGAAATAATAAAATAAGCTTAAGAGAGAGGTGACGACACATTGTGATTGAAGAAACAATCTTCACAAGGAATGGGAGGCTCAGTGACTGAAAACGAGAAAGTGGGCAGCAGAGAATTTCCAAAAGGGAAATTTGTGAAGCCCGAGTTCTTGGAGAGAGGCTGAGACTTGAAGGAGCAAGGCTGAAATTCTTGTGCAGGCTGAGACTTGAAGCAGAGAGGATGAAATTCCTGTGCAGTCCGAGACTGTGGGCGAAGGCCAAGCTTTTCCAATTGTGTTGCATGGAGGCCAAATTTACTAGGGGGCAAAGACTTGGAAGCCAGATTTCAGCTAGGGGGACAAGACTTCCAGTGCACAGGCCGTAGATTCAGGAGGACCAAAATTTGCAGGTAGGCCGAGATCTGCCAGGGTCAATTTATCTTCCAGAGCAGCCGATTTCCAGAGGTCAGAAATCCAAAGGGATGTTTGCAGGTTCAATTTATTGCTGTAATTTCTATGTATTTCTGTGCTGATCAAGGCCCTAATTTTCCAGATTAAAAACAGTGAAGGAAGATTTGTTGGGCAGAAAATTCCTGCTGCCTGTAGTTGATTTTCCTATTAATTTAAGCTGCATAATTTTATTGTGAAGCCCTAAATACCAATGTATTTGTTTTCCAGCAACTCCATAAATCACTTGAGCATTAATATTTTCCGAGTATAAAACAATTGTGGAGAGCAATAAATTAGACCTGGTATTAAAAGTTAAAATTCCCTCTTGGAAACATTTCTTACTTCCTTAATATATTTCAATTAACCACAGCTGACTGAATCCCTGATCTATGTTGCAGGTCTAAAGAAATAAAGATTATATATTTAGATTAACTGTACTTGATTGAAGCTCCAATCCGTATTGAATGTTTTAAGAAAGAATACACCACCTTTAAGAATGTAACTGACAAGACAACAATAATTAAAATGCTAATGGAAAGTTCTTACCTTGATCCTTTCTATTGGACCAATCTTACTGCACTCTTCTGCTATATCAGCCTCTAAATCTGACAGTAGATTCGTGTCTGACTGTGAAAATGATATCAGATCCATAGATAACACATGAAAACATATGAAAGCAGTGTCTCAGCAAAATCTCAATAAATGACGATTGAAAATTCGAAGTAAGAAGTTTTGTCTCATAAAACTATACCAGCAGTCATGGACTTGCATTGCTTACAAAGGTGGAACTGATACAGAGACAATCATTTAACATGGCAACCAAATGAAATTTTACAAATTCCAGAGTGCACATGCCTACTTCACCAGTTAAATCCAACACTAATGGGAGTATTACTCACCCGTAATTCAGCTGGTCTAAACATGTTCTTCAACAGCACAGATGTTGGCACTATCCTTTTTGCATCATCAAAACCACCTAAACCAAAGATACAGCAAAGCACTAATATATCTTAGCACATTCCCTTAACTAACCAGAGAGTATATTTATCTAAAAAATGAATAATAGAGGTATGTATCACAGAGTCAATCCAATCTTAATATGAAATAAAATAACGATACTCTCGGTCATCAGATTATAAAAAATGGTAACAGATTATGCAACCCAACAGAAATGAATAGAAGAGCATCAAATTTACTATATTAGAGCAGAAATATAATATAGCTTCATCAGAAATTAATAGAAGGCTTTAAAGTTAACAGTTTCTCCAAGCAAGCCCAAGGTAATATCTAGTGACCTACCAGTTGCTGTCAAGCCCTTAACAACATATCAATATACATCATCAAAAGCAAGTAACAATTTGAAGAAAAATAAGAACTTCACAAGGGCGGATAAAATTTAAATCTTTGGTGTGAAAACACAAATTTGAGGAATCTGGGGGCGAAAATAGTGACCAATACCCTGAACAATAAATGGAAGGAAATGAAATTAAATTTGCTTACCACCTTACAAGATACAAGCAGGATCTATGGGTTGTCATTAAAAATAGAGCATGTGTTACATTTTTGGCTTCCTCAAGTACTTACACCATGTTTGGGGGTGCTTCACGAGATTTGGGGTACATGGTGTATATTCATCCCCTGGATGGTCTGAGACGCATTATAGCATGAGAGATAGTCTATCGTGGATATGCAAGGATGATAGGATCAATGGCTAGGTATGGAGTGATATCCAAGGCCCATTCAAAGGAGAGGCTCAAATAATGGCTCAATAGCTTCAAAGAGAAGCAAATGGCTCTCCAAAAAAGGCTTATGAGGAGGTCTAGACCTAGGGGGAAGGATTTCTCAATCACAAGGGTGATCCAGGTGGATATTAGTGGCCACTTGCCTATTCCACCTAGACCTCCAGTTGGTTTCATCGGTTTCCTTGATTATAGCAGGATTTACTAATTTTAGCATTTTTTCAGGTCCTAAACTTCCGGAGTTGTTTTGACTCCCTAAACGGCATTTTTTTGACGTCCATAGCAGGCATGTATCCATAAGCAAGGGCTTGGCGCAAATCATGTCGTACTTAGAGAGATGTTTCTAGCAAGGTATTGTACGCACCAAACGAAGATCATATGACCCAGTTACAACCCCGAGAAGTTGGTTGCCCAACTAATCCCAACGGTGCCCACAAACTCTTGGCGTTCCATCTCCTAGGGTTAGGGTTTTGGTTGCTTAGGGTTTCTCTTTGTTTTTCAATAATAAAAAGGCCCTTGAGCCTCATTGTAACACATTTCAAAGGCATGTAGTCGCCACATCTCTTCTCATAGATAAGTTAACATCGCCCGAGCTAGTTTAATGTTGAAATTTGATAACTAAAAAAGTTTCCTGCAATCCCAACCCGGTTTTAATTTGACCTTATCACTCTCATTTAGTTAAATGCCCTTTCCCATAAACTTACATTCAACATATAGAATTATGGAAATGAAATTTTCAGATTAAAACACATGGGACTATCAACACATGCTGAAAATATATATGGACATAAACAGACCAGCAACACTTAAAAAAATACACAAATTTTTGGTCAACTTAGACCCAGGCAAAACCCCTTCAATCTTCTCCAGGGAAAACCTGTTAGAGAGCTCTTCAAATTTATTTATATTTCAAGTTTAGGAAAAATACATTTGCAGACAAAACAAAATAGCAAAATACAACTTATCTCTTCAGCCCAAAACTCCTTGAAAACCGTGCCCACTTTGCCTCGATTTTCATGCCCACTTTACGCTGAAAATGTATTGTACGAACGCGCACTGTATTGTACGGATTCCGTACGGACTGTACAGATTTTTTTCCCAAAAAAAAAAACCAAAAACTTCTCTCGAACTGTGTGCAGCTCAGCATTAAATGATGTTCGTACTATACCTTTTGTTGTCTTCTATGTCTTGATTTTTGTGCCCAACTTTGCCCATAAATCACTCATTCAGCTTGCTGCAACAAATTTATCTTTCAAAACTTTTCTCCAACCCTTGGCCTCCTTTCTCCAATCTGCTCATGAAGAATGAATTAATGCAGTTTCTCTTTTCTTTTCTCCTTTTTGTTTCCCTAAATGACTTTTGGGAAACCATAAGATCTAATGGCTCAGATTCATTTAGATCAAGGGATGAGAATAAATGTGCATTTAATTCTCACTTCCTATTTTTTAACTCACCCATTAAATAAAGTACCCACATTGTACTTTATGTCTAAAGTCACTTTTCACTACCCACATTGTACTTTATGTAAGTCACTTTTCACTTTATAATTTAACACTGACTTTACCACTTATAAAGTCACTTTCACTTTATAATTTAATATTGACTTTACCACTTAAGTCTCTTTCACTTTATAATTTAACATTGACTTTACCACTTGTCACTTTCACTTTATAAAGTCACACTTAGGAAAAGAATTATTTTGGACACTTTTCCCTAGACTAACCCATGGGAAACCACTTGTCCAAGGTACATTAAAAATCAACAAATAATTCCATTATGTACGTAAGCATGTTTCAGTTCTTTGATATTAACTGAATGAAGATTTATTTCTGTTGCATCTATGTGTTTATGTTTATGTTTGTATTTCGTTGTGTTCCTGTATAATCTGGATCAGTGGTATCAACGCAGTCTGCTCTTTCTCTGTTTTTCTTTCCATGTCCCCAACGAGGTCAGGGTATAAGGAATTAGGGCTCGAACTAATTGAACCTTTACAAAACCAGCCTTGCAAAACAAGACAGCCTCCCATGGTGGAAGAAAAGAAAAACGAGGGAGCACGAGATATTTTCAAAATATTGCTCGAAGAAGCCCTCAAGCAACAAAGGAAAGCAATGATGGATAACCTTGCCTAGATCCTTCGGCGGATGCCCACAGGCGACACATCTTCATCCGGAAGCCACTCTCTTCAAGGTACAAGTCAACTTTGACATTCCCATATTTGAAGGCTAGATAGATACAGACACCAACGAAAGATGGTTAAATCTATTGGAAGGATATTTTTCGGTTCATGAATTTTCCAATCAGGAAAAGATTACTTTTGCACTCCTCAAAGTCGTCCCCCATGTCAAGCACTAGTGGAAAACCTACTGTGAACATAAGGACAAGAGAGAACCCTCACTGTTTCCAACCGTAAACACTTGGAATTCTTTCTAAGACGCCATCAAGGAACAATATTAACCCGTGGGGAGGCTATGAGAACAAGTACATACAATGGACTACGTTGCGGCAGCAAAGGGATCAAGATGTGCATGAGCTGACGAATCTTTTCCATACCCAGCGCACAAAGCTGGGTATCAAAGATTCTGAGAAACATCTAGTGCTCAATTACTGCAGTTGCTTGCACAAATACATTCGGGAGGAAATGGAGTTCCTGGACATCTCCTCACTTGGTGTATTATATTGAGTATATTGATATGCTGCCAAGATTGAGCATAAATTCAAGCAGAAGAAGCGAGACTTTGGATCTACGAACCCAAAGCAGAGAAAAGGTTACCCCAAGCCGCAAAGCAAAAGACAAAGTCAGGTCCCGACCCCCCAGGACAACTCCTCAAAGCAGCAAGCCATGAATAATGGAAAGGCAAAGGACACCGACAAGTGGTGTGAGTTCCATAAAACTCCCACTCACAAGTTACAACATGAATGAATGTCGCGTGAAGTAGACACTGGAGACCGAGCTAAAAGACTCAGAGACAAAGGCATGCTTTGACTCTGAGCCAGAACTTGACAAGGGAAAGCAAATCATTAACGTTGAACCCACTGCGACAACAACCACCACCAAGCTCCAAAAGGCGAAACATGAGGATCCAGAGGAGGGGGAGAACCTCTTCCACTCGTAAGATGTGGGTAAACAGTTCGATGGTGCAATTCATCATTGACAGCAGAAGCCAAAAGAACCTAATCTCAATCGAGGTCGTTAAGAGATTGAAGTTGCCAACAACACTGCAGTAAGCCATGAATAATGGAAAGGAAAAGGACATTGACAAGTGGTGTGAGTTCCATAAAATTCCCACTCGCAAGTTACAACACGAATGAATGTCGCGCGAAGCAGGCACTGGTGGCCAAGCTAAAAGACTCAAAGACAGAGGCATGCTTTGACTCTAAGCTGGAACTTGACAAGGGAAAACAAATCATTAACATCTACCAGCAAGAAACGGTATGCACGAGCTCAAGGCGAACTGGGATCGAGCGCAGGAGCGCCTCTTCACTCGTAGATGTGGAGTAAACGGTTCAATGGTCGGTTCATCGTTGATAGCGGAAGTAAGAAAACAATTAATTAGAAACGTTAAGAAATTAAGTTGACAACAACCTTTTTGACCATACACCATTGAGTGGCTCCACAAACGGCGAGATCTCCATCTCAGCCAGTAGTGTCGCGTGCCTTCTAGCATCAAGCCCTTCATAGATGAGGTATTGTGCAACATTGCCCCTCTGGAAGTCTGTGATATTTTATTAGGTCAACCATACCTATGGAAGCGCCATGTTGAATATGAATCTAGACCTCATTCCTTTATTATTACTTTGGCTCAGAAATTGTATAGGATACCAGAGGTAGCATCGCCTACCTCCCTTTCTTTCATCTCTACTAAGCAATGCAGTAAGATTATTCCCCAGACCGGGAAATTTGTCTTCCTTATTATTCGCCCTAAGAACAAGAAGAAGATTGTGGCCACATCCACAGCCTCCAAACAGGACTCCTCCGCGCAGCAGCAACAGATGTGTTGACAAATCTAGGGAATAGCAATTAAGTGATTTCTCTTCTATTAGTAACTACTTGTGAGTTCTTTTTACTTCTTTATATTACGATCTTCTTTTACTTAGGTTATTAGTGTTCTTCATCAAACATATACCAATGCATAAACCATAAAGAGACAAGAGACATTGAATATGGACTGTTAGGCCAAAAACTCTCCCACTTAAAGAGGAAAATCCGAACAAATTCTTCTTCTTATAGAGACCTCAATTGACGAATACCAAGACCAAGACACAAGTTCCCTTAATGAGATCCATGAAGATTGTTAACCTCCTGCTTCTTCTTCCCTCTTGGCTACCCTTGAACATTGACTTACTTCTGCTTCAGAACTGTACCTTATTTCGGCCCTAACTGCAACATGTGAGAAGTATGATAATCAACTTATACACCTTGTTACCTCTTCACAAATTTAGGCTTGATGACTTCAACTTCTATAAGTGACTTTTCCAACCTTGGATCCTCCAGCAATACTCTCGATTACCTCTGCAATAGATGTTGCTTCCTTACCTCTGCAAGACCAAAGCACAATGTTGGTGAGACCAATGATGTATAGAAACCCTCATCATTATCTCCCTCAGAACATACTACACCCAAGTTCTCAGTGTGAAAATTTCAGAATCTACTAAACAGAAACCCTACTGCAGTAAATCTGATTTACTTCTCTTACTTGTTTCAGTTACTTAATAAATTATTTTTCAGAATTATTGAGTAAAACATCAAAGTAAATACATTGCAACCTACACAACTATAAAGATAAAAATTGAAGAATAAGCACATTCAGACAAAGGACACACAAGATTTTTCAGACAACTGTCCCTGGAAAAACCCAATGTGGGAAAACTAGTGCAGCAGTTCTGAGGGTTTTTATTATTAAGCAATTTTGAGTACATCTAGGGTGCCATAATCCGGCTCACCCAACAAAGAAAACCTCGACAATCAAATATAAATGTGAGTTTTAACTCACTCTGCAAGTCTCGATTGATTCGAATCAATCACTGGTGAAACCCCAGCTAGCTCTGCGCAGTCTCTACGCTGCCACTGCGTAAGCCTGCGTGGGTCTGGTTGAAGGACTGCGTCCCCCTTCCTCTGTGTTGATCAGCTTCTCCTGGAATCGAGTTTCAGCCCTGATGACTTAGAAACCCTGATATCCAACTAATTTTGGATTGTCCCTCGGAGGCTCTGCATTGCCCCTGTGTGAGCCTGCGTCACCCTCCCTGGGGTCTGCGTCACACTCTCTGGTGGTTGCGTTGCCTCCTCTACGTCTCTGTTGCCCTTGCTTTGCTTTGTACTCTTGGTCCTGTTGTGGCTCATTTGCATTTACCTTTGAAATATTTTTCAAAACACCAAAAAAGCATATATGATAGAAAATGTAAAATTTTGTGTATCATAGAAGAATTTTGATTTATATATTGGTACATTAACATTATGTGATGAGATGTGAAGATGGGTCAAGTCGGGCTCATTCACGTGCAGAACAATTCAAGAACCGAACTGATGGGCACGTTCAAAACATTGCACACTGAACAGGGTCGAGTCGGGCTCATTCACAAACTCAGGAGGGACCAGCGCGGCAAAACACCGGATAAGCTCAGGAGGGTTACGCTGTGGAGCAAACAAACTAATTTCCCACAGGCAGAGAAAGGGTGCATTTCTCTTGAACACTTAAGAGTTTTCGAGGAGGCGCAAAGGGAAAAACAGATGGTCAAGATCAAAGTGCAGCACTGGAGCGGAGAGATAGACGGCGGAGATTAAATCGCAAACCGCAAATCGTAAAATTCAAAGGATATGCGCGGGAGGTAAGTGATAAAGTCGCTGAAGTGCGACGTGTGATGCCAGGTGGGACCCGATCGCATAGCGCATATCACAGGTTTTAAAAGATAAGTGTTAAGGAAATGTCAAAGTCAGCGAAATGTGAAATGCGACATGGCAAGTTGATGTGGCCCTGGCCCGCATATCGCACAGCGCAAGTTTTAAAAGTTAAGGGCGAAGGGTAAGTGTTATAATCATCGAAGTGCGATGTGCGATGCGGTGGGGCCCGACCGCAAATCGTGAATCGCAAGTTTTAAAGGATCACCGTGGGAGGTGAGTGATAAGGTCGCCAAAGTGCGATGTGCAATGCCAGGTGGGGCCCGATAACATAGTGCACATCGCAAGTTTTAAAAGATAAACGCTAAGGAAAAGTTAAAGATGGCCAAATGCGAAGTGCGATGTTGGCACGGACGCGATGTGGTTCCAAGATGAAACCTAATGGATTTCAAGTCTAGGCTTATGCGATTATG
This sequence comes from Pinus albicaulis, assembly GCA_034641835.2. NCBI lineage: Eukaryota > Viridiplantae > Streptophyta > Pinopsida > Pinales > Pinaceae > Pinus > Pinus albicaulis. The sequence goes on along the minus strand of CM076571.1, from coordinate 225,927,886 downwards.
CGCCATTTTATGAAGAAATAGGCAGAACACAGCAGAAAAACTCGGGTAAGTGACCCGACGCATATCAAAGTGGAAGAGGCAGAATCGGGTAGCAAGTGATATGATTAACAGCATTTGAAGCACAGGGGCATAGGCAGAGTCGAGCATTGAGGCATCGTTACAGAGTTGTGCAGCCGCTGCATCATAACCAAAAAGGACACCTCGACACTTCGGGAGGACGCATCAACAACATGAGATTCAGCAAAATGAACAATATTTCCAATTTTAATTTGTTTTCTCAAGTATGATTGCAGAAGTAATCTTAACAGTTTAGGTAGTCGAATAGTTTCAATAAGTTCAGAAGTTACGAACCATAGTGATGTATTTAAGTAGATAGAAATAAAGAAAAAAGGTTTCGAGTTTTGGACCTCTAGAGGATTGTTAATTTGGTACTGAATTTTCTGAGAAATAAATGAAAGAAGATCAAGTTTCCTGCAGCTGTTGATGTTGATATGTCTTTCCAGTTTCGCTTTGTGTTTATTCCTCTTTAAATGAAGTGAAGTAATGTAGCAACCGGTCTCTTAATTACATCTGTGAGTAAGAGTTAAACAAACTTGATTTGTGCTCCTTCACCTCATCTCTTCTTTCTTCACAAAATCCTGATGAAACTTTAAAGTAATAGATTCTGTGTATGCAGCATATTATTTCGAGTTTCCTCTCTCTCCATGAATTTCCTCTGAAACTTAAAAGTGATAGATTATGTTTCTCAACATATCACTTCAAGTTTCCTTTACAGTTCTTCTTTTCATTTCATTCGAATATCAGCAATTTATGGCATTGTGAAGGCTTTCATTATATCAGATTATTGAGTGTATTAAATAATTAGATTCCAAAGGTGTTAAGTAGAGGCCATTTGATATTATAATTGTGACATACATTTACAAAATGTCTTAAGCACTGATTCCTTACCACAGCCAAGGGATTTTTTCTTGAGATACAACATTTTCTGGCGTCGTTGTCGAGGACGAAGAAACAAAGTTTATTTTCCCTAGGTTTTTCACATTATTTCCTCTGGTTGTTCAGTGAGGAGGAAATACTCAGTTGTGTTTGTTATTTTCAAAATTTTGGCTTTCAAAAGGCCTCACATGAGGTCAGATACCTCACAGCAGATAGTCCCTACTTTGCCAGATCCAGAAAGATTGGTTTCTAAAAAGGCTCAGTAACCAGAAACTCCTTCAATACCTAATCCTGCATTGTCTGCTCCTTGCAGCAGTTCTCATAACCCTTTGTTTGATGATATTTCCAAGGAACTCCCTATCTTGGAACAAGATACTCCTTCCACACTTATTTATTTTCAAGAACCTCAATTAGAAGAACATTCTATCGAGTCTATTTCTTTTACCTCCACTCAAGCTCAACCAAATATAGTTGTTGGTTCCTCTGCTATTGTCCATCAGCCCACCCCCATATCAGTTTTGCCTCCACCTTCATTCACTTTCATAGCAGGTTCATCAACCTCAACCACCCAAGGAGCAGTTAACCATGTGGTTAATATGGTAGTACCAGCTTTCTTAATGGATAGATATGCACCACTAAATCTTCCGCAACCAATAAATGCCATGCCTCAAGAATACCTCAAATTACTTCCTCGTTTCACTGGAGAAGATGAAGTAACTGCAGAACAACATTTACTATTGCTTTGCACTTTTGCTGTGAATTTAATTGTAGAACATCTTGATGTTGTGATGAGACTATTTGTGCAGTCTCTAAGTGGAGAGGCAGAAATAGTTCAAAGGTTTACCAAATGATTCCATAAATGACTGGGAAGAGTTAGAAACTCAATTCACTCAGAGATGGGGAGAGAAGACAGATCATGGTCACTCCTTGACAGAGTTTAATGCAATTAAAAGAAAGCCTAATGAAAACATTTCTGAGTTTGTAAAAAGATTCAACAAATTGTACAATAGTTTACCTATAGAGATAAACCCCCCCCTCCCCCTGTAGGAGCAAAGGTAGGTTTTGTTGGGGCTTTTGAAGTTGATTTTAGCTTTACATTTTGAGAGAGAAGAGCCCCTACTCTTGAGCAGATACAGACAAATGCTTTAAAAATTGAAGCTAATATGGCTGCAGCTGGAAAGGCGAAAGGGAAACAGCTAGTCCAAGAGAAGGGGAAGACAAAAGAAGAATCATCACAAGATCTAAGAATTGAAGATATGACAAAGGTGATAAAAAATCTGACAAATAAGCTAGCTAGGATGGAATTGGAAAATAAAAACTCCCAAAGACAAGTACAACAAAACCGAGAGGGGTTTAAACCACAATTCAGAGGACCTCCCCTACAAATCTTGCAGAGGGAAAGAAGAGATCAAGACCAAGTTCAAGGTCCATTGTATATAGAAGCAACACCCCGAGAGCCAGCAGAAGATGACCGAAGGGAGGCCGAGGATCAGGTATCTGCTATGTATGCAATAGAAGAGGATGAAGAGGAAGATTGCAAGGGAAAATATGTTGAAGCTGAAGTCTCTTTTGATCAAGATGAAATGGATGAATATTGTAGGCAATTCGCAGATTTCATACAAGTTGAGTTACATAAAAAGTATGATTTGAGGTCTAGAAAGAGATCTAGAATGTAGGATAATATAGGTGAACAAGAAGGCTCCATTCCTCCTCCAATGGCGACTCCACTACAAAAAGACCCTACGAAACAAGTCAGTAATAAGAAACAACTTGTAAATTCACTTAATAGAACAAATGTGCAGCAGGGTGAATCTTCCCAGAACAAATCAGTTGACACTAATATCTTGGAGAGAGTTGTTCCTGTACCCAAACAAGTAGCAAATTCTAGAAAGTGTGAAGAAGAACCTGAAAAGAATGTTAAGCAAACTCATGCTTTCAATTTGACAAAAGAGTTGGAGAAGGTCAAAATTCAGGTGCCTCTTCTAAAATTAGCCAAAATACCAACTTACAAGAAAGAAATTTCAAAATTTATTAATCTCATATAGGTGGAAGACATAAGTGACATAGTGAACTTACAAGAAGAAAAGCCAGCGGTCACCTTTGGTCCTCATGTAGAAGAAATAGATCCCTTTGTTCCACCCTTCTATATTTCTCTGTTGCTTCATGATTATACTGTACATAATTGCATGTTGGATTCAGGAGCGTCCCATAATCTCATGCCATTGTCTGTTATGAAGAAGCTTAGCTTGCAGATTACCAAACCTTATAGGGATCTATATTCATTTGATTCCAAAAGGGTGAAATGTGTTGAGTTAATTAAAGATGTAGTGGTTTCGTATAGTCATGGATGTAGTGGTTGCTGACATCCCAGCCAGGTTTGGAATGCTCCTGTCAATATCTTGGGGAGCAAAGTTGGGAGGTGTACTAAAATTAGATTTCACTTATGCTATCATTCTAGTTTTTAATGGGGAAGAAAGGAAGTTGTACAGGGAAACAAGGTTTGTGAAGACAACCTCCAAGAAAGATGCAAGAAATTCCCCCATTTATAGTCAAGAAATAGAAGACCTTTCTTGTTTCATGCTGCATGAAGATGCAAAATTTGCTGAAGACACAGGGAAGCGACTCTCTTCAGCAGTTGTAAATAATGAGTTGCACTCAAGGAAGATTTGGAAGTGCTACTTTGATGGTGCCTACTCCAAGGAGGGCATAGGTGTTGGATTCTTATTGATATCAGCAGAAGGTAACCTCATGCCTTTCTCTTTTAAACTAGAATTTGATTCAACAAACAATGTGGATGAGTATGAGGCCTTAATCTCAAGCCTTCAAGTTGCTAAACAGATGGGAGTTCAATGTATTTCAATTTTTGGTGACTCTGAATTGATAATAAGGCAGATTAAAAATCATTGTCAAACCAAGCATCCAAGATTGAGATCATATAGGAATGATGTGTGGGATCTGGTAGAAAACTATTTTGAAGTATTCAATCTTCAATATATTCCGAGGGAGGAGAATAGATTGGTCGATTCTTTAGCAATTGCAGCCAGCACCTTCAAACCTCCAATAAATCCAAGGTTACGGTATAAGATTGAAATTAGGCATAGACCTTCTATCCCTGATAATGTGAAACATTGGCAGGTGTTTGCCGATGATGAACAGATAAGTCAAATCCAAACCATGATTGGAAACTTTGAAGACGCTAAGATAAACCAAGAGGAAGAACAAACAGAGCAGAGAGCAGAAATAAGAAACCTTAAGCAGTCAATAGGTGAATAGATGATTATCCAATTGAAATATAATGGGCTCCCCAAAGGATTGGTTCCCCTTGAAAGATTATTCAATACTAATGATGTTGTTGTTGATTCAAAGAAAACACATCAAGAAGAAGAGATGGAAGATTGTAATTTGGGAACTCAGCAGGAACCCAAAATAGTGAAATTGTTCGAAGGTGTTCCCAAAAACTACAAAGAAAGATACATTGATCTTTTTAAGAAATATATGGATGTGTTTGCCTGGTCGTATGAAGACCTGAAAACATATGACAAAAGCATTATTCAGCATAAGGTTCCATTGAAGGAAGGACTCAAACCACACAAACAGAAGCTCAGACATATCAATCCATTGTTGTTAGCTCCAATCGAAAAAGAAGTGAAGAAACTGTTGCAGGAAAAAATAATAGTCCCTCTCAGATATTCAAACTGGGTTTCTAATCTGGTCCCTGTAAGAAAGAAGAATGGAGAGATAAGACTGTGTGTAGACTTCAGGAACTTGAACCGAACATCGCTAAAAGATAATTATCCTTTGCCAAAAATGGATTATGTCTTACAGAAGGTGAAAGGAACTCACAAGTTGCCTATGGTTAATGGATTTTCTAGGTATAATCAAGTAGCAATAGAAAAAGAAGATCAGAGGAAGACTACTTTCACTATGCCCTAGGGTACCTTCATGTACGCAAGGATGCCATTTGGCCTTATGAACGGAGGTGCAACATTTCAGAGGGCCATGGACATAGCCTTCTTTGGTGACCGATTTGTAGTTATATATCTGGATGATGTAACTGTTTTCTCAGGGTCAAATAATGAAAACTTGGAGCATTTGCAAAAAAAAATTCAAAAGTGCCAAAAGTTTGGTCTGTCATTAAATCCCAATAAATCTTTATTTGCCTTAGAAGAAGGTAAATTATTGGGTCACATAGTTTCTAAACAAGGAGTAAAGATTGACCCAGCAAGGGTGGAAGCCATTCAGATTATTCCTTTACCCAGAAGCAAGAAGGATATCTAGAGATTCCTGGGAAAAATAAACTTTCTGAGGAGGTTTGTGCCCAATTATGAGATCGTGAGAAGTATAACAGATATGTTGAAAAAAAATGCAGAAGTGAAATGAGATAAGGAAGCAAGAGATGCATTTGCTAGAATAAAGGAAGCATTGCAGGATGCCCCAGTTTTGATTAGCCCAGACTATCAAAAAGCCTTTCAGGTATTCTCATTTGCATCCCCCACTACTATTGTTGTTGTGTTGTTGGAGAAAAATGAAGACAATAAGGAACAGCCAATTGCATTTTTCAGCAAAGTTCTCAGAGATGTTGAGCTCAAATACAATATTCTGGAGAAACAAGTATATGCTTTGGTCAAAGCACTGAAAGCCTTCAAGACTTATGTGTTGCAGTCCCAAATAACTACTTATGTTCCTAATTCTGATGTGAAGGACGTGTTGGTCCAAAGTGATGTTGAAGGAGAAAGGAGGAAGTGGAGAGCAAAAATCCAGGAGTATGATTTGGACATCAAACCCACCAAGCTGGTCAAGGGACAGGGGTTAGCGAAGTTGTTGACTGAGACAAATTTTCAAGCATTGGGAATTAATCTGTTGGCACCAGTGGATGGAGTTGTAAATGAAGAGGGTCAAAGCAAGTTCAAAACAGGTATCCAATACAATTTTTTGTGCTCTAATTGGTATAAAGATATTGTGCATTACCTGAGTTTATTTTCCTGTCCAACTTCATTGAATAGAACAAAATACAGAGCTCTCAAGCTCAAGTCTCAACAATATGTTATCATAGAAGCGAAGCTATAGTGGAAAGATCATGCTGGTATTTTGTTGTTATGTTTAACCGAAGGATAATCTATTGATGTCACCAAACAATATCATGAAAGTCTGTGTGGAGGACATTATAGCTAGAAGGCCACTGCTCATAAAATTCTTAAGTCAGGCTTCTATTGGCCAACCCTGTTTGCAGATGCTTATAGACTGGTCAGAAGTTGTCAGAAGTGTCAGTTGTTTGCTGAAAAGAAAAAACTTGCTCCATTACCTCTCATCCCAGCATTTATTGAAGAACCTTTTAGGAAATGAGGATTGGATTTTATTAGAGAGATCAATCCGCCACCAAGCAGATAGTTCAAGTGGATTCTGACTACCACTGATTATTTTACAAAAGGGATTGAAGTAATACCCACTAAGAAGGCGAATGACCAAGTGGTGATGAAGTTTCTGGAGGAAAACATTTTCAGCAAATTCGGATGTCCAGTCAAAATTGTGACTGATAATGCTCAAGTATTCAACTTTGCTCGTTTCATTAATTCTTGTCAAACATATAATGTGATTTTATCACATTCCACAGCTTATCATCCCCAAGGGAATGGATTGGCAGAGTCTTCAAATAAGACATTGGTCAAAATATTGAAGAAAACAATCACCGAGAATCAGAAGGATTGGGATATGAAGTTGAAGTATGCCCTTTGGGCAGTTCGAGTCACTACCAAGAGATCTACTGGGAAGTCTGCCTATGAACTGGTTTATGGAACTGAAGCACTATTTCCTACTCAACTGGCCAAACCAGTGATTTCTTTCCTCCAAAAAGCTCAAGAAGAACCGAATGCTCTGGTAAGAAGATTGAACAAAATAATTGAATCAAATGAAAACAGAAACAAAGTCAGGGATAACTTGATTACTTATCAGGAAAATATGAAGACTACATTTGACAAACAAGCAAAAGAAGTTCTCTTTCAAGCAGGAGATTTGGTACTAAGATGGGACACCAGACGAGAAGAAAAGGGGAAGCATGGTAAATTTGACTCTCTATGGTATGGTCCATACAAGATCTCTGAGGCAAGGTAAAATAACGCATTCATTTTGGAAGATCTGGATGGAGAGACAGTACAACTGCCTATGAACGGGCATTTTCTGAAGCATTATTTCCAGCACTAAAATTCAGCATTCCACCATTGTAAATACCGGATTTCTCATTGTTCATATGTCACCAAGCAATATTTGACTCCATGCCCAATGGATAAGGCACTAATCTGCGATTCTTAGCACTTCCGTGGAAAAAAAACACTATCCCCAGGGGGAGCCAGATGTTGTGGCTCATTTACATTTACCTTTGAAATATTTTTCAAAACACCAAAAAATCATATATGATAGAAAATGTAAATTTTGTGTCATAGAAGAATTTTGATTTATATATTGGTACATTAACATTACATGATGAGATGTGAAGGTGGGTCGATTCGGGCTCATTCAAGTGCAGAATAGCTCAAGAGTCGGACTAATGGGCACATTCAGAACATTGCACACCGAACAGGGTCGAGTTGGGCTCATTCGCAAGCTCAGGAGAGACCAGCATGGCAGAACACCAAATAAGCTCAAGAGGGTTACACTGGAGCAAACAAACTAATTTCCCAAAGGTGGAGAAAGGGCGCATTTCCCTTAAACACTTAAGAGTTTTGGAGGAGGCGCAAAGGGAAAAATGGATGGTCGAGATCAAAGTGCAGAACTGGAGCAGAGAGATAGATGGCAGAGATTAAATCGCAAACTGCAAATCGCAAGTTTCAAAGCATAGGCACCGGAGGTAAGTGATAAAGTTGTTGAAGTGCGACGTGCGATGCCAGGTGGGACCCGATCACATAGCGCACATCGCAAGTTTTAAAAGATAAGTGTTAAGGAAAAGGTTAGAGTCAGTGAAATGTGAAGTGCGTCGTGGCAAGCTGAGGTGGCAAACGACGTTGCCCTGGCCTGCATACAACACAGCACAAGTTTTAAAAGTTAAGGGCGAAGAGTAAGTGTTATAATTGCCGAAGTGCGATGTGTGATGCGGTGGGGCCATCAAATCGCGAATCGCAAGTTTTAAAGGATCACCGTGGGAGGTAAGTGATAAGGTCGTCAAAGTGCAATGTGCGATGCCAGGTGGGACCCGATCGCATAGTGCACATCGCAAGTTTTAAAATATAAATGCTAAGGAAAATTTAAAGACAGCGAAATGCGAAGTGCAATATTGGCACAGACGCGATGTGGTTCCAAGATGAAATCTAAAGGATTTCAAGTCTGGGCTTGTGCGGTTATGCGCAATTTTATGAAGAAATAGGCAGAACGCAACAAAAAAACTCGGGTAAGTGACCCGATGTAGATCAAAGGAGAAGAGGCAGAGTCGAGTACAGGGAAAATTTTAAGGATGGAAAATTATCTTGAAGTTTAAAAATTTGGCGAATCTCACTAGTCCCTAATATGAAAACTATAAAATGTTTATTGATGTATTTGTAAAATTATTCAAATTTATAATGATATTATTTATATTTTCTATATAATTTTGGCGATTTTTAATGTAACATAATTTTATATTGTAAAATTTGGGCGAATCATTTTTATAAAAAAATGGAAATTGACGAATCTTTTTTTTGGAAAAACCATAGAAATCTAGCCCACCTGCGAATATTAGCCCCTAAAATTTTCCATGGTCGAGTAGCAGGTGATATGATTGACAACGTTTCAAGCACAGGGGCATAGGTAGAGTCGGGCACTGAGGCATTGTTACAGAGTTGTGCAGCCACTGCATCATAACCAGAAAGGACACCTCGGCACTTCGGGAGGACACATCAGCAACATCAAATTCAACAAAATGAACAATATTTCCAGTTTTAATTTGTTTTCTCAAGTATGATTGCAGAAGTAATCTTAACAGTTTAGGTAGTCGAATAGTTTTAAGAAGTTCAAGAGTTACGAACCACGGTGATATATTTAAGCAGATAGAAATAAAGAAAGGAGGTTATGAGTTTTGGACCTCTGGAGGATTGTTAATTTGGTACTGAATTTTCTAAGAAATAAATGAAAGAAGATCAAGTTTCCTGCATCTGTTGATGTTGATATGTCTTTACAGTTTCGCTTTGTGTTTATTCCTCTTTGAATGAAGTGAAGTAATGTAGCAGACGGTCTCTTAATTACATCTGTGAGTAAGAGTTAAACAACCTTAATTTGCTCTCCTTCACCTCATCTCTTCTTTCTTCACAAAATCCTGATGAAATTTTAAAGTAATAGATTCTGTGTATGCAACATATTATTTCGAGTTTCCTCTCTCTCCATGAATTTCCTCTAAAACTTAAAAGTGATAGAATATGTTTCTCAGCATATCACTTCAAGTTTCCTTTATAGTTCTTCTTTCCATTTCATTCGGATATCAACAATTTATGGCATTGTGAAGATTTTCTTTATATCAGATTATTGAGTGTATTAAATAATTAGATTCCAAAGGTGTTAAGCAAAGGCCATTTGATATTATAATTGTGACATCCATTTACAAAATGTCTTAAGCACTAATTCCTTACCACAGCCAAGGGATTGTTTCTTGAGATACAAAAGGTCCTTCAACCAATCACTGCATCTGCCCCTCACTGCTTCTCCGAATCACTCAGAACTGATCTTCATCCGAGCACTGCTCTATCAGAAGAATTCGATCTCTTAGACTCTGTGTGTATCCTCCAACTAACCCCAAGCCTTCCTTTAATACTTTTTTCATTGAACAATACACGGTCATGATCTAATCTCTAATCGATGGCTAAGATTAGAAAAGACTTGATCCATGTCACTTAGAACATTCTCACCCACATGTTTTAATTAATTCACTTTAATTATTTAATTTCCCTAAGTTAGACTTAGGACTTAGGGTCTCCATTAAAATAATTAATTATTTAAATAACTTTCACACCGGGTGGAATTTCTCCAAACGATTTCTGGGTCTTGGAGATCTCATGTGTTCTATCCCCTCCACAAAGTTTCAGAGCTAGAGCACATTTGATGCTACCCAAAATCTCAACACTCAAAGTGTGTTCCACCAGGACTATTCTTATCTTGGATTCCCAGTCCTCAAAGAATATCGGTCCTCTACGACTACTCTTGTCTTGGATGCCCTAACACATCTTCAAAGAGCATCGAATGCTAGATGTTTACCCAATCCTCCATTTTGTCTTCCCAAGTGAAGACAAGAATGATGTGTCTATCTCTCCCTCTTAATTGGTGGGGACATATCTATTACAATAAAGAAATGTACTCATTCCTACAGAAGAAATGTACCTAAGCTCCCTCTTGACTTAGGAATTTTGCTTCCAAGTTTTCTACCAAGTAAGAAACTTGTTTCCAAGCTCCCTCTCAATTAGGGACCAACAATAGCTCCTCAGGTGGGGTTGATGGGACAACCAGCTGCTTGAAGAAGAACTCCTCACAATGTCATGAACTTCTTTTCGTTATCTAGGAGTCTTCATGTGTGGGACTTCTACATAGAGCATAGACCATCCATCACTTTCATCTTTGGGCCATGTCATCATTCCTTTCATTGGAAAGTGATCCATCAGTCCATATCTGGCCTTACTCATGCCATGTCGCCTTCTCCATGACATGTTTCCTTAAGGATCTTTCATCCTACTACATGAGTTGAGGCCTGCAACACTATTGTGTACTTGCAGAACAAGAGTCCACATCATGCCTTCGGCAATGTGACTCCAGAGGAGGCTTTTTCTAGGAAGAAGCCTGATGTTGGTCACTTTCGTATCTTTGGGTGCATTACATACTACTATGTTCCCAAGGAGAAGCGGACCAAGCTAGAGCCCACTGCAGACAAAGGCATCTTTGTGGGTTATAGCAAGACCTCGAAAACTTAACGGATTTATATTCTTGCAAAGAGGAAAGTTGTTGCCAGGTGGGATCTGAAGTTCGAGGAGGAGAGAGCTTCAGGAGGTCAGGGGAGTTAGAGTATCTAGATTCACAAAACCCTCAGGAGCTGTTGAGCCAGTCACAGGGATCCAGTGGTCAGGGATCAGGAGGTACATCGATTACAGTGTCAAGTCAATCAGTGAGCAGTGGCTCTCAGAGTCAGGTGGGTGGTGCTTCGGGCAGCATGCAAAGAAGTACGCAGAGCAGTTCACAGGGTAGTCCACTAATGGATAGTTTGCACGGTACTTCAACATCTACAAGCACAGGTTCAGGCATGAGGTCAGTTGGTAGGCCTTTAGGAGTTCAAGCTTCTGATGATGATGAGGATTATTTCACTCAGGTGGGAGAAGTGTGCTCAGGGAAGAGGAAGCCCAAGTGGCTTCAGGACACCTTGCGCGAGACCACATCTGTTGCTAGGGCAAAGAGACAAGTTAGAGAGAGTAAACCACCTGAGCGGATCACTAGCATCATTGATTCTAAGCCTTCTAGCTATGAGGAGGTAGCTAGCCAACAGGTCTGGAGAGAGGCCATGTAGGAGGAGTGTTCTTCTATTATGAAGAAAGATGTTTGGGAGGTGGTGCCGAGGCCTAAAGGGAAACCAGTTGTTACTTCCAAATGGTTGTACAAGATAAAGCATGTTGCAGATGGCAACATCGAGAAGTTCAAGGCTCGATTTGTGGCGAGAGGGTTCTCACAGGTAGAGGGAGTTGACTATGAGGAGACCTTCGCTCCCGTAGCTCGGTATACATCTATCCGCTCCATTATATCAATAGTAGCAGAGATGGGTTGGGAGATCCACCAGATGGATGTGAAGACCGCATTTCTCAATGGCTTCATATAGGAGGAGGTTTATATTGAGCAGCCGCAAGGCTTTGAGGTGCATGGGAAGGAGTCCCATATATGCAAATTGAAGAAGGCACTCTATTGCCTGAAGCAAGCTCCTAGAGCTTGGTACTCGAGTATTGATACATACTTGTAGCAGTCGGGTTTCACAAAGAGTGAGGCTGATCCGAACCTATACTTCATTCTGGTGTGTAAGGAGCCTCTCATTTAAGTGTTGTATGTGGATGAATTGGTCATCACTGGTGCAGAGAGACTCATTGAGGACGGCAAGAGAGATCTTGCTTCAGAGTTTGAGATGAAAGATATCGGCTTGATGCATTACTTTATGGGATTGGAGGTGTGGCAGGAGGAGGGGCATTTCTTCCTAGTATGTAATATCCCAAATGGGAAATAGACAGCAATACAAGCATACGACAATATAGAAAATGCCAGAAATAGAACATAAAGCAAATACACACAAAAATGCCGGAAATGCTAAGCCATTTTATTAATCTGAGAATATAATGAGATACAATGGATAATCAGAATAAATGCATCTATCCTTGCACAAGGCAAGTGAAGAACCCTCTCAGAAAAATAGGAAATGGCTGCTACAGGAAACTGCGTCCCAGCTGCTGGAAAAAACTACCGTAACTGCTGCTGCTGAAATGAACTGAAGCTAGGGGCTGATCCCCTTGCTGGAATGAGCTGAAAATCGGCAGACCACCTGAACTCACCACCCCGGACAAAACCCAGAAACCATATACAAAATGGACCACCTCCGAAAATCACCCCAGAAACCCTCCTCCTAGAAAAACGCTGTCCCTCCAGGACCAGCGCGGATATAAGTGGAAAAAGGCCGAGAAAAATACAAATCCCTCAGGAAACTCTCAGTGATAGAGACTAAATCTCAGTGACTCTGCTTTGGATCTCCCACGAAATCCCTGTGGGCTTGCTCTAGCTCAAGCCGTCCTCCTCCAGGGGGCGCGGTCTCAATGAAGCTTCCGCTCTGACAAACACCAGCTTGATTCACACCTCAAGAGTAATATCCTGCTAAAGATGCGAAAAAAAACCTTGCCCGAGCAGGCACTCGAAGTCCCCCGGGGCCAAGGGTGAGATCTCCGACCGGAGACACTCAGTCGCACTAAACAGTGCTGCAGACCGACTAAACAGCCAGCGTGCTCAAGTAGACAAAAGTCTAGCTCAAATATCATCAACATCAATCATGCCCAAATGAGGAGGCTCCTCCCCCTTTTATAGCATTGGTTTCCCTCCAAAACCAACGTCCTCTCTCTCATTGGCTCCTCCACGTGGTGTGTGGCCCCCCTTGGCTCCCCCCTTAAGTTACAACGTTGCATCTACTAGGGAAACACTTTATTTTATTTAAGTGAGTTAGACCCCTTTTCTCACTTTTATTTATTAATAAACTATAGTCGGCAAAACTATACAAAAATCAAATATTCCAATTAGCAGTGCTAATTAGGAATATTACAGTCTCCCCCGGCAAAACGTTGCTTGTCCTCAAGCAACTGAAGTGATGGATGCTGTAAAATCTGCTCGCTCTCCCAAGTGGCATCCTCATCCGGCAAAAATTGCTTGTCCTCAAGCAACGCTTGAACAAGCCTACTCTCTAGCTGATGCTCCCCACCGATACTGCACAATGTGCCTAGGTCCCACTAAAACCTCTCTGTCTCCTGCATCACCCTGATACGAAGGGATATCTCAATGCCAGGATCCCAAACTGGCCTCTCACAGTACCAGTCAACCAATAATCCCCCCGGATCCCATCGCCACCATGGCCAATAATCGCCCAAGTCCCACGGCTCGGACTGTGCACTGCCTCTGGCTATGACTAATGCTCTAAGAGGTGAAGACCACCAATAAGCATCAATGCTCCTGGGCTCTTGCTGCGTTGTACCTGTAGCTGCATATGCTACCCCTCCAACTGCATACCAACTCATCACCTCTCTCCAATCCAAGTCATGACTCAATCCCATGTTGATCCTGCTCTCCTGAAATTGGGAAGGAGTCCTGAAGTAACGACAACTGGTGCCCTCCTGCCAACTGGGATCTGTAACATCTACTATGTCCAAGGGCCCCTGCTCCACTGTGCTCCCTACGAAGAATACCGTACCATCAAAAGGGTACCAACTCATGATCTCCCGCCAGTCCATCTTGGAGGAAGCATCTGATGTAGCAACAACGACTGCATGTGGAACTTGCTTGGAAAGTTGCCGCCAACCCGTAATCATCTCCCACTGCCAAACTATCACATCTACCTCCAACATCTCCAGAGGATATGGATCTGTAGCTGCTGTCACGGTACTCGGTGTCTGTGCATCTGACTGCTCCACCTCAAAGGATGACCCCAATGCTAGCCACATATCCATCATAGGCTCAATGTGGGCACCCATGTGGGCCTCACCCAAGGGAATGTCATGCCTGATGTCCATAGTATCCTCCTCTGCTGACTCAGGCTCCCTCATGTGCTGCTCTAGCTGAAGCGTCACAAGTGACTCATCACCCAGAGTATCTCCTATACAGTCCCCTGACTGCTCACCTTGCACACTGTAATACGGCTGCAATCTACTGTCATCATACCTGCATGACTGCTCTTGCTCCACAGAAGCGACCTCAACTGATCCTATGGACTCATATGAAAGAGAGTCCTCACCCTGGCATACAGAAGGAATGCCCTCCTGTTCTACCTCCGCCATCTCATCTGCATCGAACATGCCATCCACCCTCTCGACAAAGTGTCGATACAATGTCTGGAGCCCAGACACATACTGGGATACTACCTCTGCTGTACCCCGTATCCTCTGCTCATGCATGATCTCGACATGCCCTGAGGAAAAAATGATGCATGTCTCCCTCATGACCTGCTCCCCAAGCGTAGGCTCAGTGATGACTGATGCACCACCTCTGCAAAGGATCATCTCATCCCCCAACTTGTGGCTGTCAACTAGCACACCAACCCAGTGCCACTGCTGAGAAGTCTCTCGCCTAGTGTACTGAGTGTCATCCAAATATCTTGGGTGAACCTCGCGTACCCTGCTGCTCCCGCCCAAAGTGCCAAAGGTCAAAAACATAATCAACTGTACCTGTGAGTGATGTCGAAGCGAGTCAGGTGTGTGAGTCCCCACAGATACTGCCAAGTATCGCTCCTTTGTCTCTCCATCGATCCTGGGTGAACTACTCCCAAAGGTAAGCCCGATGTCCCTGTCCATGAGTCTCCCTGGAAGCAATGCTCTAAGACCCTGCTGTGCAGCACCGTATGCCCTCGCATACCATTGATCATCCATATACTCCTCAACATGCCACTGCACACTGAGGCATACCTCGGTATGTTGTTGGATACCATGTGCTACTGCTGTAGCACCCTGTACCGTCTCGTGCCCTGACTGTGTCCAGGCATCGGTCACTCTCCGCATGCTCTCAATGTGATGTAGGATACTCCTACTCCACAATGCAGTCCCACACACTATGGTACACCACCATGCTACTCCATGTCCACCGGCAACCCACCGCTCAATGCTAGAGGCTCCCACACATCCCTGGATGTGATGACCTAGAGCTGTGCCCCTACATGTCGGACTACCACCAATCGGTAACATCGTCTCCATCGTCGTATCACTATACCTGCCGACGAAAGGATCATCACTCCAAATCCTCCTCGAGGGGTCCGAGAAGTGAATCTCCCTAAGTGTCAGTAGTGTTACCACCACTGCTCGGCTCTGCTGCGTCCTCTGTGCCCCACACAAAGGTGAAGAATCCTTGGCCCCATACAAGGTGCCATCTGGTGGCCTGCCAATGCCACCTCCTCCGACAAGCTCTTGCCAAGGTGTGCTGACCACCTCGTGATCCCGTGTATGAATGTCATGCCAAGACAACCTAGGGAGTCTGCCCATAAACTGGTTGGCCACTGGAGCTGACCGAAACTGCACATGCTCTACTGCTAGGCCAACTGTACTCTCCAAGACATAGTCAGCCGACCTAACTGGGAAACGATAGGTGATCCCACCTGGATCCCAATGCCAATCTGGGGTTCCTGTAATCCCCATGCATAGAAACTCCTGCTGAGCTACACTCGGATCCATCACCATCTCCATAGCCCACTCCACCGAGTACCAACTCAAAATCTCTCGCCATCCAACCTCAACATGTGGATGTTGTACCCTGTGCAACTCTGATCGACTCATACCGCTATCCAAGTCAACATATGAGATCTGACTAGGTGGCTCTGCCTCTCTCTCTCCAACGGGAAGAGATGACCCAACAACACTGCTAGTCCCATCCATGCATGCCTGAAGGGGAATGATTTGACGCTCCAATGTGCCCCCTGATTGTACCATCAGGGAATCCAGCTGTTCCCCAATGCGGACCAACTTGGCCGCCGACTTGGCACAAGTCACTCTCATACCCTCCAGCTCCTGGTCCTGCAACAGAATGGTCTCCCGTACTGACGTGGCCTTCTCTCTCAAAACTCAAAGGTCCGCCCGAAGCCGATGATACCGCTGTCTGTGACCATCATCCAATACCTCTGTACCTGCTAGTGCCTCATCAAAGGTGGATATATCTCCTATCGTCTCACCCATCTGTCGTGTGCTGCTACCACCTGAAGACTCGGACACGACTCCGATCATCACCTCAATGGATGGCTCTACTGAGGTAGGCTCTACCTTCTCCACTACCACATCAACCGGCATGGCCAAGGAGGTCTCCAATGAGGGTGAATCCTGTGTCACACTAGGTGTAACCTCAGACTCCCTGCAATCCTGTGTGCCCTCATCCTCCAAGTGCGAGGTAACCATTTTAATGGTTTCCCTCTCCGATACTCGGTCAAGCTGGAAAGAGGTATCCGACTTCTCCACCCAAGCATTCTCTGAGCGCCTGGATGACCCGTCAAATGTCAGTAGATGGAATCTTCCCACTGCGCGCTGCAAGCCCCAGTCATGTGAGTGCCTATTCCCGCTGTGAGAGTTGCGGGGTCTGCTACCCCGCCGGAGCTGGACAAAGTCTCTGAACGAGAGAGCCTCCATGAACTCCTGCCCGTATGCCTGGTACTCTGCAAAATAGTCACCCATGTGGCCCGGCTTCGGCTCTCGCTGTGCTCCTGCCCCTATGTCTTCATCCAGAAAAGTGGGCATGGTAGGACGTGTGGGTGTATGTGATGCCATATGCTGAGTGGCATCATGCTCCGGCAAATGGTGGGATGCGCCTGATCCCTCACCAATCTGAAAACTAACCTCCAACGCAGTGAGTCTCTGTGACACTTCCTGCATGAGTTGGAGTGCCTTTCTAAATCTCCTCTCATCATCATCACTTGCCATCGGCTCTTTCTGCTATGTGTCTACAGGCTCCTCAGAAACTGCACGGCTGCTGCAAAACCATACTGCTGCTTAACTTCGACCTCCGATTTACCCACTGAAAACTACTCAGAAAATTCCAGGAATTTGGGAAGGTGATCCTTGCCCAAAACCCAGAAAAACCCAGAAAACGTTTCTTCTAATTCCAATCTTCAAAATTTGACCCTTTATATTTTGGCCCTTTTTCCAACTGCGTTTTTGGTACTGCAACTGCTATTGCTCTCCAAAATTCCAGCAAAACTCTGTATGATCTCTTTCCCGATGTCATAGACCACAGGCTGAGCCAGAATTATGCTCTGATACCACTGTAATATCCCAAATGGGAAATAGACAGCAATACAAGCATACGACAATATAGAAAATGCCGGAAATAGAACATAAAGCAAATACACATAAAAATGCCGGAAATGCTAAGCCATTTTATTAATCTGAGAATATAATGAGATACAATGGATAATCAGAATAAATGCACCTATCCTTGCTCACAGCAAGTGAAGAACCCTCTCAGAAAAACAGGAAATGGCTGCTACAAGAAACTGCATCCCAGCTGCTGGAAGAAACTGCCGTAAACTGCTGCTGCTGGAATGAACTGAAGCTAGGGGCTGATCCCCTTGCTGGAATGAGCTGAAAATCGGCAGACCACCTGAACTCACCACCCCGGACAAAACCCAGAAACCATATACCAAACGGGCCACCTCCGAAAATCACCCCCAGAAACCCTCCTCCTAGAAAAACGCTGTCCCTCCAGGCCCAGCGCAAATGCCAAGTGGAAAAGCTGAGAAAAGGCCACAAATCCCTCCAGAAACTCTCCAACTGATAGAGACTAAATCTCCAAGCTGAAACACACTGGATCTCCCACAGAAATCCCCACAACTGAACTACTCTAGCTCAAACTGCGTCCTCCCTCCAGAGACTGCGCAGTCACTCAATGAAGCTCAGCTCCCCAGCAAACACCCAACCAATTCACCTGCAAATCTCCTGCTAAAGACTGAAGAAAAACCTTGCCCGAGCAGGCACTCGAAGTCCCCCGGGGCCAAGGGTGAGATCTCCGACCGGAGACACTCAGTCGCACTAAACAGTGCTGCAGACCGACTAAACAGCCAGCGTGCTCAATAGACAAAAGTCTAGCTCAAATATCATCAACATCAATAATGCCCAAATGAGGAGGCTCCTCCCCCTTTTATAGCATTGGTTTCCCTCAAAACCAGCGTCCTCTCTCACTGGCTCCTCCCGTGGTGTGGCCCCCTTGCATTCCCCTTAAGTTACAACGTTGCATCTACTAGGGAAACACTTTATTTTATTTAAGTGAGTTAGACCCCCTTTTCTCACTTTTATTTATTAATAAACTATAGTCGGCAAAACTATACAAAAATCAAATATTCCAATTAGCAGTGCTAATTAGGAATATTACATAGTATAGGGGAAGTACATTGTGAATATTCTTAGCAGATTTCACATGGAGGATTGTAAACCCATGTCTACACCTATGATCACTAACTGGAAGAGTTGGTGGATCCTGATTTATACAGACA
>CM076571.1:225708522-225909158 GCA_034641835.2 Pinus albicaulis | reverse complement strand
AAAATTCAAACTTCAAAATTAAGTCTTCTATCCTTCCTATCACCTCACGGAAAACGGGAATCCGCAAATTCTAGTTGTCAAATATGTGCAAAATGACTTATGATGGGAAAAATGAAGGATTGGTCCTATGCTGCTACATGAGTTAGGGTTTCATGTGGCAGCAGGGAACCTTGTATAGTTTTTCAAGGATAGGAAAGGAGAATATTGCCAGTTAATCATCACATGAAACTTCATCACCATTTGAAAATTGTGTCCTAATTTGAAACAATAAGACTACCCAACTATTTCATTATTTAATTTAGATTGTCTAATACAAAAAAATATCCTAGATAACTTAAATAATGTAAGCACTTTTGCAAAAATTTAGTGGAGAGAACCTTCAATTACATTTATTTTGAAGTTCCACTTGCATTTTAAGCCATTTTAATTAGTCTTTCATGGCTGTTCTAGTAAAAATTTCAACCTCTTGTAGAAATTTGTTTGTCACTTGTATTAGAAATACAAAATTCAAATGTAAATAAAAATGATTTGAAATGCAAAAATCAAATGCGCGC
Organism: Pinus albicaulis; assembly: GCA_034641835.2. NCBI lineage: Eukaryota > Viridiplantae > Streptophyta > Pinopsida > Pinales > Pinaceae > Pinus > Pinus albicaulis. The sequence continues at coordinate 225,908,604 of CM076571.1, read as the reverse complement.
TACATAAAAATGATTTTTAAAAAAATAACGTATGATATCACGTGCGCATTCGTCCTCAGCTCTTGCAAAACAACATTCGCCCTCATCTCTTGCAAAATGGTAAGTTCTTACTGCAGGCCCTTCCTCCTATAGTAGGGTTTACCCTATTTGGGTTTTTTTGGAGCCTCTGAGAATACAAAGGTTGTGATTGATTACGGGGCACTGCCTATATTTGTGGAACTTCTTACCTTTGGGAATGATAATGTTCGAGAACAGGTAGCACGTTTATTTTAGAGGCATAAAATTATTCTTCCCAACTATCTTTATATGTCTATAATTTTGGAATTTGATTTAAAAAACTAGTACCCAACTTTGAGTTCAACTGGTGTTCGTGTAAGGTTGTTTGGGCTTTGGGAAATATTGCTGGAGACTCTGCAACATTTAGGGATCTTGCCCTCAGTCATGGAGCTCTGAGGCAGGTGCTTGCCTAGTTGAATGATACTGCCAAAATTTCAATGATAAGAAATGCTACATGGGCTCTGTCAAATTTTTGCCGTGGTAAACCCCAACCACTATTCGAACAGGTAAGCAGAATACATTTTCTGCCTCTTCTTCTTAGTTCACAGATACTGTGGATTTTTTTTTATAGATCTTGGTGCTTGGTAGATTTGGACATAATATGGACCTAGGCGCTTGTTCATTACAATGACTCCGTCATCAGGTTTTAGAAAATGCTCAGAAATTTGGGTTTCACAAGGGGATTACCCTTGCTTGCAATTATCGATTATCAATCACATTAAAAAAAAGTCTTTCGTAGCATTGCTGAGCTCTTTGTAGGTGAATTTCCGAGGCAATTTCACAATATTTGAACTAAATTTTTCTGTCCTTTTCAATACTCTGCGCTTGTAACAGAACCAGACAAACAATCTAGTGGCCAATGCAACAACAACAACACCTCCTGTTGCAATGCCTGCAATTCACCCTCTCTGCACGCATGAATGACTATGGCACCCTCTTTTGTGAATAGGTACTAGAGCTGAAGGTACTATTTTCCATTAGGATCGTGGAATTCAACATCCAAAATAGTATCAAATTCCACTGCAATAGTATTCCCCGGCGAGGGAAATAGTTCATTGAGACCTATTGGACTCATCACCCCCAAATAGCCTCCAGGGCTACCCAGAGTGTGATCATCTGGAGCAATAACAAATGCTAATCCATCCCCAATTGAAACAAGAACAGGACCCACATTGGTTACAGAAAACGAGAAACACGTTTTGAAAGAAGAAGAAACTTTTGTATTAGTGTCCAGAAATCTAACTGGTCTATTTTACAATGCCCTACCTACACTTCAAATTGGTACTCCCAACTCCATGCTAAGGCTCACTGTGCCATTCTTCAGATGAGCATATTAACCTGAAGTTTGATTCCAAAAAACCCAAGTCCCCTGTTCTATGCCCAAGACCTCTGTTACAACGAGTAGAGTTCTGAGTGAAATACTTCACAATAGGAAGCAAAAGAAACATCGCAAAATTGCTCCGCTTTAGACTGATAATTTTCTGTGCGAAAATTCAACTGCGGACAGTAAAAACATAATATCAAACACAACCAATCCACAATGGAATTTGAACATGAGGAATTATAACCACATAAAACCCTCTCCAGGTTAAAAGAATTCCAGAATGGCTTTAAGATTCTACTAATGAGCGCTTACAACACCATAACAATTAATGTCACAATGAAATCTGCTGGAAGCAAAGCCCTTGTACAGTTTCTACATTTCCACAGTGGAAGCAAGAATCTTGCTATCTCTCATGATCTGGTTTTGTGGTCAAATCCTTTGCTATGGCTGTCTTGTTCTGCTAAACGTGGATCTGTCTTAGCTTTGGCTCTAGTTCTCATTTAGGATCGTGGCTATCTGATCTTGCTGTGGCTTTGACTATACAAACTTGTTCAATAGGAAAATTTTGACTCTGCTATATATAGGAGCTTCAATGGGTGCTCTCAAACACTTTTTTGGGCAGCTTTGTTTTGTATCTGATTCAAGGCAGAACTATGTTGGCCTTGGTTTTTTAGTCCTTGGAACTTAGTTCTCTCATATTTTCCATCCTATACCTAGTTTGCTACCGAGAAAGACATAACTTCATGATATCAAAATTGAATATTTTTGGCCATTTATCTTTAGTAATGGTACAACTTTAATTTGGTGCATTCGTACAGTATTTGAAGAGCACTCTCAAGCTGTTATTCAATATTTTAGCATAACTACTACATTTAACTGCCATGCTCTAATATTTATATCAACCATAAGCATTCTTAAGGTAGTTCCACGTTTGTGAAGCAGAAGGAATGCTTATGACAACTTCTTATCATAGTGGTACAATTCTGTTCGCAGTTTATCTTTTATAAACCTCCAATTTTCCAAATGTAGTAGAGACTACAGTTTGCATCTCAAATTTTGGACAAATCTGTTTAGTATTCTATAGAAAATGCATTAAGAATAAAAAAAGCCCACAATTTGTAAAAAGCCCACAATTTTGTAAAAAGCTCACAATTTTGTAAAAAGCCCACAATTTGTAAAAAGCCCACAATTTTGTAAAAAGCCCACAATTTTGTAAAAAACCCACATTTTGTAAAAAGCTCACAATTTGTAAAAAGCCCAATTTTATTTTCTTTTTGCTTATATATTGAGCTCCCATTGAGTTCAACAAGTCTTGGGTTTTCTACACCATTGAGAGAGATTTATTATTTTCTTTATAGGATAATTTTCATCAATGGAAGAAAACATTAGAGGTGGAAAAAAAATTCAAAAGGATGAAAGGGGTGATGGTAGAGTTTATTTCCTTTGTAAAAAATGTTGTGTGAGAAATAATGTTAGAGTTTTAATAGCAACAACAACAATGCATTGTAGGAAATATGGGCACATTGATGGTGGATCGAATGACTATCGTTCCGTGGTAATTAATTATCTATCTTCATTTTGATTATATCGTAAAATTTTATATTATTTTAATATTTTTTATATGCGCACAAATGTTTAATTATTAAAGTTTGTAATTTTCATAAAGGCACAGTTGCCCCCCAACTTTTTGTAGCTGATCAACCAGCTTCCACAGCTAAATAGTAGTAGATTAGATGATGTTGCACCAGTACAAGAGAATATTGCAACAAATATTAGTATTGGAAATGATGTTGTACAAGGTGAAGAACATGAAGCGAATGATGAAGGTAATTTTAATGATCCCATGGAGGTAGATCATGATGACAGTAATGAGACAGTTTACATTAATGATGGGACAAATCAAATGCTCCAAGACTTGTATGGTGAATCAGATGATGATGGTGGAGATAACAGTGATGGTATTTATGATGTACCTCTAATTGAAAGGTCAAGTAAACGACTTTTTGAACACTCAAATGCAACTCTTCTCTCTGCTACATTGTTGCTGGTGAACTTAAAGGTTATGAATAATTTGTCAAACAGATGTATGACACAACTCCTAAGGTATGCAATATGTATATATGATCACATATATGTAAATGTTGATTATTTTCCCTTTTTTTAGTTGTAATAAATGTGTAAAATAATAAATTATATATATATATATATATATATATATATATATATATCAAAACTGGCTGGTTTGAACCGGTAACCAGTCAAACCGGCCGGTCAGGAGGGCTGCCGGTTGGAACCGGCCTTGCAACCTGGTCAATAGCCTATTCTCACCTGTTTTGGACGGTTAATCAGACCTAACCGTCCGGTTAAGTACGAAACCAGCCATTTTATGCATGAGTTGAAAATTCCTCAATGTATCCTCCATGAGCTGCAAATTCCTCTATTATACTAGCAACAAACTTGTCTAATAACTCATACTCAACACCTTATAGCAACAACAATACACATGATGACTGATAAATAAAGGGCTGGCTAGCATAAAATCCCTGGCAGCATGCAACTCATCAAGTGTACTTGATGACAATTTCTGTTCTCAAAACAATCAACAACAACCTTATTTCACACTCAGCTAGGAACTGTCAGACCCTCTCTCTCTGCTCACACATAGCAGCAGCATAAATACAAAACCTTTCACACATCATACAAGAAATTTGATCATGACATCAAGACTGATGCAAATGGTCTGACGCCACTCAAGGGACAACAACATACAACCTAATGAAAATGTGACTGGCAATAATAAATTTACCACTAGAAAATTCCCGCTTGGAAATGCACTAAACTGGCCACTGAGTTTTCTGGGTTTTAATGAATCTTTTCAGTGATAAATTTCTTCAAACACATTGTGAGCAGATTGCTGAAGTTTTAATGCTCTCTCAACTTGTTACAAATAGCACTAATAGTGGGTTTCATAAACCAATTCAATACCTCTAAGTGTTGTAGATGTTTTTCTAGAAATTTATTGCCAAGCAAACATAGATAATGAAGAATACAAGATCTTCAAAATGCTGGTCTGATATATATATATATATATACTGAACCCAGAATTGTCTTTAAGGCTGATACAATGAATTGACAACAGATCTGAGCAGGGACAAATTGTATATTATAATATTAACTCAGCAATAAAACACAATGAATAATATAAGAGAAACCTGATACATTACTTCAACAAGTTTGCTTATGTATTTTTCGATGATATGTATTGCATTTGGTGCCATTTTTATATATTCACCTTTGCATGGTATATAAATGAGCAAAATTTCATATTTTGTCTCTATTGGCTTGGAATCATGGTTGCAAATCTTAAAAATAGTTTTTTTTTTTTAAATAATTTTTTAATGTATTTTTTTTTTTAAACCGGTTCATTGAGATCTGACCGCTACTGGTTAGACCAGTTCCGGTTCGAAACCCGGTTCATTAGCTCCACCGGTCCGGTCACCGGTTCCGGTTTTAATAACTATGATATATATATATATATATAGATTATTAATAATCTTTACAAGACACTAGTTTTTGTTTATGTTGTAGATTATTGGGTGAATATTTGTTACCATCGCCAAATACTTTACCTCGAACATATCGAGATCTACGTGCTATTATGAAACACTTTGGAATGGAATATAACACTATAGATGCATGTCCTAAAGATCATATTATATATTACGGAGAACATGCGTTGAGAACAGAATGTCCGAAATGTGGTACCAGTAGATATCGAACAGATCAACTAACCAAAAAGGTGCCTCAAAAGGTTCTTCGTCATATTCCCATAATTCCACGTTTGCAGTGAATGTTCAGGTGTAACAGCATAGCACAGTTTATAGATTACCATTCAAAGAATAGAAGTGGAGATGGTGTTCTTCGAATGCCTGCAGATGGTTCTGCATTTAGAGAAATCGAGGAAAAATATGTAGATTTTAAAAATGAACCTCGTAATGTCAGGCTTTCATTGGCAGCTGATGGTGTTAATCCATTCGAGAGCTTAGATCTACTTACTCAGTGTGGCCTATTTTCGTTATCAACAATAACATTCCTCCTTGGATGTCAATAAAGAGGGAGCACATAATGTTGACTATGATTATTCCAGATATTTGATACATTATTTTTTTGAATGTAACATTTTCATTTCTCTCGTTGTTTGCATAAATATATATTTGATTTATTTACTTACTTATATATACATATATCATGGTAGTAATTATTATGTACCGTAATTTTGAACAATTAGGTAAGTACCAGGTCAAAGATATGAATGCATATATTGAGCCTCTTATCGATGAGCTAATACAGTTATGGCATGACATCACTATGTATGAAATCACTAAACCAATCAAGAAAAAGAGATTTCAATGTCGTGGAATGCTTGTATGGACAATTCATGATGCCCCAGGACTAACACATGTTTGTGGTATGTAATATTTCGTTGCACTTTAATATAATACATAATTATCTAAATTAGATATACCATATTGCATGTTTTAAGAATGATCTCATAGTATAATTGTTATTGATCCATCTCTTGCAGGTCTTCAAACAAAGGGTAGATTTGCATGTCCATTTTGTGGCCCTAAGATGAAGTATCGTCATTCGCCAGACTTAAGAAAGATGGTGTTTGATGAGTTTAGGCACTTCCTCTCTAGGAACCATAAGTATCGTACTAATGAAAAACATCTTTTCAATGATAAAGAAGAAACTGGATTAAAACCACGAAGAATGACACCTCAGTTGTGGATGTTGGAATATAACAGAATTAATAATCATCAAGCAGCTGGTACGTAATTTGTGTATATATATATTATTTGTTTATGTAATGTTTGGAATTTTTGTTTTAACTAATGAATTTATTTTATTGTATTTTATAATTAGTATTGTTCTGATTTATTTTATTCTTTGATATCAAGGTCATCGTCGTGGTGAAGGTACTAATATTGTACTTCCACCTGGAATGAAATGTTATCCTTCTCAATTCGCGAGGTTGCCCTACTATGAGGACCTAAAAATAGCTCATTTGTTTGATACAATGCATGTCGGGAAGAATGTGACAGAAAATTTATGGTGAACCATAGATGGTGCACATGATAGAGATAAAATTGACAAAATTTGTGCTGACATTGAGAAATCGAATCATGCAATGAAAAGTGTGATCGAAAAATCAAATAACAATGGAGGTCTAAATTATAATAATATTCCATGGTTATTAACAGAACAACAAAGCAGTGATGTAAAAGAGGTCGTTAGAAGAATTAAATTTCCAACAGGTTTTGCTCCAAACATAAATAATATCTTAACGAAGAAAGGTGACTTCAGTGGGGTGAAAACACATGATTGGCATACCTTTGTTAAGGTAATTTTTTTGGTATACGTTTTTGTATGTTATTGCTTGAATACATATTTTAAATTTTCCTTTTATTTGTTTAATTTGGAAAGAAATAACGATTCATTTTTTATTGTTATAGTATGTTCTACCTGTATCTCTCCCAAACGACTTCGACAACAATGTCAAACAAGTTATATATGGTCTTAGTAAATACATGAGGTAAGTAGTTTTGATTTATATGAAAAATCTAATTGCTACAATTTCTTTTCGTACTTGATGAAATGATGTATTAATTTACTTGTAATGAAATATATATTATGTTTCATTGAAATAACCTTGCATAATGATTTGCAGATGTTTGTCATTGAAAGAAATCCATCAAGATGAAATAAAGTATTGGAAGAGAGAAATTCCTCAGCTAATGTGTGAAATGCAAAAGTATCTACCTCCAACATTTTTCAATGCACAAGAACACTACTTGATACACCAAGTTGAGGAGATTGAAATGTGTGGACCAGTACACACAAGGTCAATGTGGATGGTCGAGAGGCACCTGAAATCCTTGAAGGATTTGGTTAGAAAAAGAGCACGACCTGAGGGTTCTATGGTGGAGGGATATGTGGTATATCAATCCATGGTGTATATTAGTCATCATCTTCCTATATTAGCTGCGCTAGCCATGAAGGTGGTGGATTGCATTTGGGATGTGAACTCCATCAAAAAATTTGAAGTGGAGCACCTGTTGGGAAAAGGTAGAATGAAGAAATTGAGAGGTAAAAGATTTATTATGTATAATACATATAATGTTTCATTTTTTTACATCATGTATATGATCATTATATTCATTTAGGCCTTATTCTTTCATAGTTTATTAATTAATATAATTTACCATGGTTATAAGTAATATTTATTAATATTGGTGAATTATTGTTTTTTTATTCAGGTGCTCAAGATTATGAGGCACTACTTTTATAAATTGCAAACAATCTTGAGTGGATGAGTGAATGGATTGAAACATGTAAATCACGTAACGACGGTAGGTTATCATGGCAACTACTATCTGAATTGATTAGAGAAGCGTATCGTAGTGGAGATGGAAACGTTACGGACAGGGAAATCGATTTAGCATATGGTTTGAAAGATAGAAAGGTAAGCAATTAATTCACCTATTTTATTCATTACTTATTTTATACTATATTTATAATGTGACAAGAAGTTTGATTTTTCAGTTAATTTTCATGTTGTGTAAATTATATGATTAATTATTAATTGAGAATGCATCTTTTTCATGTTTGGCATATTTCATTTGAAACACCACAAGGCTATGTGGTGCAATGGTCGTAAATTTTGCGTTAAACAGCTGGATGACAATAGGAAAACTTATAATAGTAGGATAATTGCAGTATTCCAGGTCACTAATGTTTCCTCCAGGAGTGACAGACATCCTCGAGAATCTGAAAATAGATATTATGGGTTCTTAGATGATATAGTTGAGTGTGACTTTAATTCCTTCAAAATATTTTTGTTCGACGTCAAATGTATAGGCTACGAATGAATGTATGTGATGATGATAGAACACTTATTCAACATGACAATGGATTTCCAATGGTTAAAACATCGCAGTTTGAAGCAGGAAAAGATCGCTATGTTTTTCCAAGCCAATGTGAACAAGTCTTTTACTCAGAGGTTCCAGGTGAGAACGAATGGTCATTTGCTATTAGATATGATCCAAGAGGAAGGCCAGTAGAGTATATTGTAGAGGAAGAAGATGATATTGATCAAGAAGAAGATGATGCAGTGGCAGATGAGCAGGAAGATGCATTGACAGACGAAGAAGATATCTTAGAAGATGAACCAGGCATGGGAGATGAGGCAACAATTATTGATGATGATGTCAATGAGGATATTATTGAAAATGACATAATTGATGATGATGATGACATGGTCGATCATTTCAACACCATTTTTGAATCAGATGTTGATATAGATGTCGATTAGTTGGATGAAGATAAAGAAGATACAAAAGAAGAATATTGATACAGATGTTATGTTCGAGTATGATTTGATATGTTATAAATTTATATTTTAATATGTAGGAATTATTGTATTTAAATAATTTACTAATTATGTGGGTTTGTTGCATGTTGTTTATTATTTCAAACCAATAAATAATGGCCTTACTATTGTTTATTATTTCGCAGGATTCGCAGGATTCATTTGATTATATGGTCAGGTCTTTGAAAAAACCAATTAAACGCTTAAATAGTCAAGATCTGGAAGACAGGCTTTACCCCCACCATAAATTGCTGAAAAATCGACCTTCAGTTCAGCTTGCTGCGCTCAAGACGAGGGTGGATTTGCATGATCAGTTGAATGAAAATGAATCAGATATTCGGGATGTTTTTTAGGGCAGATCCATAAGCTCCATAGATGAAGATCCCATTGCTGTAGAATTTATTTTTGCATTGAAGCACAAGTATAGTGTTGTATCGGAATACAAATCAGAGGACAACTATACCAAGTCTAAATCAACTGAATCCAGTTCTAGTGCTCTTGAACTTACGGAATTAAAGCCAGAAGCAGGATTTACAATCTCTAATGGGAACGGGTATGGCAGTTCCAATATTGGATTGGATGTCCGGAGCTCTGCAATAGGCACTGGACCTGATCTTAATGAACGCCAACTTCAATGTGATGAAATATGAACTTTGATGATCAGGAAAACAAGCCAAAGCATTTTGGCAATATTGAAGAAACTGAAGAGGTTTCCTGTGATCGATTGAATCAACTCAGCCATAAGACATCTACTGCAGGCTGGTTTGTATCAGAAGGAGAATCAGTTTTGCTTTCTCATGATGATGGATGCTTCTCTTTTCACGATATAGCAAATTCAGAGGTGTGGAGGTTTTAATTATTGTACTTAATTTTGGGGTTTATGGGTGTTATAATTTATACATTTTGGGATTTTCTATTAGAAATAGGGAAAATCCTAGGGGTTAGATTATTCTCATGGTTTAAATTTCTATATTTTAAATAAAATTCACCAATTTCTATTTAAAAAAATGATTTTCCTAAATATTTTATGTAGTTTAAATAGGATGTAGTTCATTTCAAAAACTGTTGAAATTTTCTAGAAACTATGATTGGGATTTCAAGAATATTTATGCACTCTTTAAATTTTCCCTTAACATAAAGGGCAGTTGATGTATGAGTAATACTCAATATTGTTTTTTTCCAATCTCCAGGAGAAGGCTGAATATAAAGCTCCATATGGGCTTACCCCAAACATCTGGGGTGATTGTTGGTTGATCAGAGCAGCTGGTTCAGATGGTCACTCTGGTAAATATGTTGTGGCAGCATCTGCAGGTTGTACATTGGACTCAGGTTTCTGTTCATGGGACTTTTATAATAAAGAAATTATGGCATTCCATACTGAATCAGAGGCCTTCACTTCAACGTCCGGTACCATCTCTCTAGTTTTGGCAAAGAGGGATGTCTCGGGGAGAGATTTTGGCTTTGCAAATGTTGTGCCAGAGAATCAACATTGGTGGTACATGCCATGTGGGCCTCTTATGGTATCTACTGCCAGTGCCCAAAAGACAGTTAATATTTATGATATTCGTGATGGAGATCCTGTGATTTCAATGTGTTTGTTTTGAAAGTTTAGGTTTCATAGTAAATCATCAATGGGCTCTGAAATAAGGCACATTGAAATCTTGGATACATTTTTCATGCCAAAATCAATTGTATCTTCCATAAATACACAATCTTGGACCACTCTATATAAATCTACTTCTCAGACAATATTACATCTCTCATTTTATAAGTCACTAGATATTGTGGGTACAAGGATCTAGGGTCTCCACATGAAACTGTGTTTCCCAAAGACTCACTCTGCCTGTCCTTAAATTTGTAAACATAGTAGTGTGCCAATGCTTCTTTCATTTTGTATGCATAAGACGATTTTTTGTCAAAGTCCATAATTGTTTTGAAGTTTTATCCATCCCATTTTTGTTGTGAATGCACAAGTTTTTGGCTCAACACAGATCTGTTATATCTTTGTCTAAAGTTACTAGAAGTGGTCAAAAGTGAGTTTGGTTAGTGGGCAAATTCCAACTATTCTTAGCCCTCAACAATGTTTAAATACTTCATAGGCATGTTAACCCCTCCTAGACTGTGTTGCGTAAGTGGGTTTTGCAGAATTTTATGCACTTAGGGTTAGACTCAAATTTTGAAATTTGATGTAATTAGGATTATATTGAAGTGTTGGCCAAATTGGTAAAATTGATACTCAGCCATAGCTGAAAGGCAGTAATATGCAGTGGAGTCATTCTATGAAATGATTCAATTTGGCATGTGAATCTCACATCTAAGGGCCATTAAAATCCCATGGATGGAGACTGATCAGGATTGTACATTGTTGTTACTATTAGTGGAGTTGGGTATGGCACAAGTACAATAAAAATACTGGCAACAATAGTATCATAGATTCAGAATCTTAATCTCTATGTTAAATGAGCATTAGAATGTAACTTGATTTCAGTAAAATCTCTAACAGGTTTGTTCTAAATCGGACCTGAAATGCTCACTTGTAAAGATGTTTGAGGCTTGAGGTTGTATGACACTACAACAATTGACTTGTTGAGTACATGATGACATTAGGTCATTGTGAAACTGAATATATGCTACTTCGGTATTGTTAGCCACCTATAAATTTGTTATACCAAAAGGTGGCTAAATCATTTTTGGAGCCTTAAAGGAACATATTCTATTGCAAAAAGTGTTGTCTCTTGAAGACTCTTGAAAGGCTTCATGCCTCTGTCCAAATCTTCACTACTGTCCCCATTTCAATACTAAGAAATTCTACTAAATCCTAAGAGAAAGACTACTGCAAAACCATCATTTTTCCCTTTCCCCCACTCAAAACTAACCTTCATTTGCTCCCCTTTTTCTCCATATAATTCCTCTATTTTTTCATGAGTTTCCTTCTTCCATTCATGAAAATCCACTTTGTAAGGTTTAAAACCCACTTTTTAGCCTTACCGAAACCCTCGAATCCCTTTAAAAACATTGAAAAATCATAAAAAATACATGTTTTTGCATAAGGCTTTAGCCCCTTTGGCTAAACCCCCTAACCACTTCCCCACATGTGCCCTTGCCATAAAAACCAAGTGCTGAACCCATATAGCACTTATCGCATCAGAAACTTTCGATGGTGCGTAAGTCCTATGTTCCTTTTAAATCCTGATGCGATCAACTCCTTTATATAAACCTTCCCGATCACCTTTTTATTTTTTAAAAGATGAAAACCCATATATCCAAAGTTTGTTTTAAAAATACCAAATCACGTGTTAAAAATCAAATGGGTAGATTGAAAGACTAATCGCGCAATCGCAATCGGAGAAAGTTAAATGGGTTGATCGAAAAGACCACATCAAAATGTTCCGATGCGATTGAGTCCCTATATTATATTTCCACCCCACCACTTTTTCATTTCATATACCCTATGCCCAGGACCGAGAGTTAAAGGTCCCAAGGCACTTATCGCATCGGGAGAATTAAATGGGTAGATTGAAAGACCGGGCCCGAAGTTCCGATTGCGATTAGGCCCTTTTTTTATATATGCCCCGGGCATATAACATTGCATAAAGTCCAAAGGCCCCGCAGTCGGGCGCCTATCCACTTTATATATTTATCTCGCCCTAATCCATAAAAACCTTTGTTTTATTTAAAACTTTGGGTTTTATACATTATAAAAAGGGTTTTTCCCCCGGTTCATCCCCACCGTTGATTGTTGACCGATCAAACGACCGGCACTCAATCACATCGCATTTCTCAATCGCATCGCATTTCTTAAATCGCCACGTTATATTTCCTCCCCTGATCGGTCAGTCCCCCGATTCATTCTCCACCATTGATCTCGTCCTTAGATCAAAGACCATCGCTTAATCACCTCGACCCTTCCAATCGCGCAATCACATCGGAGTTTTTCATCGCACCCCTTTTCTCCTCCCACCAATTGCGATCCCCCGATTAGATCTGGATCGTCCACGTGTCCAGATCCAACGACCATGCTCCTCCTCATAGCCTTCTAAGCAGTTTAACCCAAAACGCAGGATTTCTTAATAAGTTTGTGTTTTCGCAGGTGTTTCAATGGTTTTTTCATTATAAATGAAGAAAAGCTGAGGGTTGAGAATGACGATTCTCATGCCCTCGATTTATTAAAGAGAATCCATCCACGGGTTGTTTCCCCACGTTTCATCAACGCTTCATGGGCATTGATGCCGTGAAGGGACCTGTGCGGCCTGCACATCGACAAGACACTGTGATTTAAATCACATCTAAAAGAGTATCAGTTCTTGAAGGAAGAGCACAACAGAATGAAGATTGAAGACATAATTGTGGGGATCACGACTAAGATTGATTATCAAAAGCCTAATCCCCCCAAATTAAAACACAGTTAAAGGTAAATCACAAATGTTTAACAGACATAAAGGCCTCCACCACCACCTTTGAGGAAAATTGATTCCTCTTGGCTACCACAGGGCCACCTGTTGCCTCAAAGAATTCAAACAGAGGCTGAACTTATTGAAGAAAATCAGATATTCACCTCCAGCACAGCCAGGGAGTTACTTCTGCAAGGAAATAAATGTAGAAATATCTACAGAGTTACTCCAAACATTACGCAGAGCCTAAAAGTCAATAAAGCTCCCACCGAGCTTTGATATTAATTGTAAAACAGTTAATATAGTGAAACAACTGTAAAATTCTTCATAGAGCCCCTCAAAAGGCCAAGAAGTCTTGAATCTGTATTAATTGCCTTGAGAGATCTTTTATCAGATCTCACCTCCTGATCCTTCTATAAATACTTCTGTAGAAGATGAGAAGTTGTTGGTTGTTGTTTGATCATCAGTTTTAATAATGAAACTCTTTGAAATAAATACATAGTCCGTTGAAGTTGAAGAACAAATTGAAGTCTTGGAGGTCTTGATGATGTTGTTGCATGCTTGTTCCTGAGAAGGCTCTATCATGGGATCCATGAGCTTGGCTGTTGGTGAAGTATTCTGAACTGTTTTATGTTTTCCCCTGTTTTCATTATGTTCCATAATTTCTTGCTACTGTAGGTTGAAAGTTTTAGGCTAAGAAATGACTCTTGGAAGCACCTTAGACATGTTCATCCTTCACTGTTTCATGTTTTATTCTGCTGAAGTATTTTAGAGTCTTTAACCTTTCTCTTTAGTTTTCATGCTTGTTTATTTCCTTAATATTCGAATAGTTGGTTTCAGCAGGATTTATGGTTCTCCCTGCTTGTCTGTTGCCACTTAAAAACCGTTATTAAAGTATCCCTTTGAAGTTCTTTGCTTACAGTGAATCAAAGAGGTCGGTTTTGATCTTGCCCTTTGTCCTCACTTAAACAGTTGGCTTAAAGGTCGTTATAATTATGATCATAGATGTTTTTAGGTGTTCCCTCTTCTATGACTGCAATTATCAATGAATCTTTTATGTTTTCTAAGTCATTTGAAATAAAATCTTTGAGGAAATAGGGTGTTCCCCAAATCTTAGATTTCATTTTAAAAGTTGTTTTGAAAATCATTGTTTGCTTAAAGGTGTGATTGGTAGAAATTATGGTCAGACCTTTCTATCAAAGAGCTCTTTATTGTTCAAGTTGTGCTTTCAAATTCCCTTTGTTTGAGAATTAAATTTCTCTTTCCAAATCATTAATGTTCATCTCATTCCAAAAACAAAAGGATCCTGTGGCCAAGTTATATTTTCCCTTTGATATCCCATATCCATTGATGAGTTTGTTATGACCTTTCTTGACTCCATTTCCTAATGAACCAGATATTTCTCTGTCCTATATATCTTTCCTAGGCCTTTCATGTTCTGCTGTATCATTCCAACCAACCAAACAAACAAATAAACACCTGCACTTAATAACGAGTCTAAAACCAATACTCTAAGCACACAAGATAAACCTTTGCAAACAAACATTTGAGAGATCCCTCTCCGAGAACAGGAGGACTAGATCCTGTAACTCTAAAGATTGGTTCTGATGTTTCCTTGTATTTTTATTTTCCAAACTATCAAAACACGAGACACCAACATAATGGCGATCATGGTGGGACACTTCTGAGTCAGTGACAATCTAAGTACCCCTTAGGACTCCAGAAATCCCTTATTTTTAAAAGACTATCTAGTGATTATCAGCCACCTCATCGCCACCAACATAATGGCGATCACAGTGGGACACTGAGTAAAATCTTCAAAAACAAAACACTTACTGTCTAAGTATAGCATAAGTAACCTCCCTCAAGCACTACCAAACAATGTTAATCATGATAGGACTTAATTGAATCAGTGACAAATTAAGTAACCCTTAGGATTCTCATTAAACCTTATCAAACATTTAAGGAAGCAGTTACCAAGCCATAAGAGTGAACTCTGTATGTTTTGACACCCTAGCCAAGTGTTAAGTCAGATTTAGGACACTCTCATAACTTGCAAGATCATAAAACTCAGAAAAACCCAAAACATTTCAGTTTGGCTTCATAATAAGCATGGTGGTGGAACCATCCAATATCTTACCTTCATAAAAAACTAAAAGTTTCCACCTGGCGAATCCACTAGCCCCAGTAGGCCTATTACTCATCTAGGTTCCAAATTTATTTAGGAATGTGTTAACCAGCCTTGAAGAAAGTTTAGAAGCCTAGTCCCATTTTAGACAAAACATCCTGAGAGGTGAAGCTTCCAAAAACAGTCCCTAAAACCCCCACCTCTCTCATTTTTGAAAAGCAGTCTGGCTTCACATAGGATCAATACTAGATCCCATCCAGACCCAAATCCTCCTTTAATCGTTGACAATCCTGAGAGAATTTTGTGGCAGACTTCTAACTCTCGAAATTCAGCTGCTAATAGGAGCCTCTTAAGAACAAATATCGTCCCTAAAAACCTTGTGGTCTTAGAAGATTCACACTTTGATTTACATCATACAAAGAACATCTTTAGAACCAGATCTCAAGGTGACTTAAACCAAACTGGCCTTGATATTGCAAATTTGCAACAAAGCTTCAGTAGAGAAGCCTCACCTTCCACTCCTCCTAATTCCCTGCTTCTTCATAACTTTAGCCTTTTTCATAACAAGTCTGCTCAAAATCAGTTTGTTGGCCCAAGTTTTTCTCCCACTCCAATTCATACTACCATTGTGCAAAACACTCCTGTTCAGCCCACTTTCACTACTATAAATCCACCTCTGGTAAATCCACCCTTATTTCCAACCATGGCAACATGGTATGCCCCATTAGTGTTACCACAACCTCTACTTCCCCTACCAAACGATTACCAATCCAAAATTCCTCATTTCACTGGAAAAGAGTCTACAACAACTCAACAACATGTAGATAGGATGGAAGATGCATTTCATTACATGGAGATAGAAGAAGAAACTGTGAAGATGAGGATCTTCGCTCAAAGTTTAGGAGGAGATGTAAAGAAATGGTTTAAAAAATTACCTCCTAACAGCATAAATGATCTCCCTTCCTTGCATCAAACATTTATCAACAAATGGGAACTCAAAAAGAATCCTCTCCAAATACTAGCAGAATATAGCAGCCTCAAGAGAAATCAAGGAGAGAGTATTCCTGACTACTCCACCAGGTTTAATAGCATTTACAATTCTCTTCCACCTCACATGAAACCTCCTCAAGGCATGGCCTTATTAAGATATCCCGAAGGCCTTGATGTGGACATGATGTATCAGTTAAGAGAGAGGGATTACTTAACCTTAGAAGACATGCAGAAAGGAGCTATGAGCGTAGAAGCAAACATAATTGAGAAAAGGAATAGGTTGAGATCAGAGAAGAGGGTAAATTATAAAGATGACACTACACCCTCCACATCTAGCTCAAAGACAGAACAGATGTTGGAAGAGATCATGAAAAGGATGAGCATACTTGAGAGAACACAGCCAAGAGACAATCAGAACAACTCCCAAAACAGAAATAGAAATCAGAATTATAGAAGGGACAACAATCAAGATAAGAAAAAAGAAAGTGACCAACATATTAGACCTCCCTTTCAACAGAACTATGTAGATCAATATGAAGAAGATAGGGAGTTGGAAACATTAGAAGAATCTCATGTAAACTTGATTGGATCAGACAATGGAGATGATGTTTTCCTCACTGAGGAAGAACAAGATTTTTTCTCTTATGATCAAAATACAAACACCTATGAATATTCTGATGACTGTAGATTGGGTTTTGAAAATGCAATCATGGAGGTACACAAATAGTATGATCTTAGGAGCAAGGGAAACATAGATAATTCAAAAGATAAGAACACTAGCACTACTGTCAAGAAAAACGCAGAAAACCAGCCCAAAAAGACAACAGAGAAAACCAACATTTCGGCTAAAAAACCAGACTTAAACAAAGATAAATGTGTTCAGCCAAATGTTGAACAGAGTACCCCTAGCACTTCAGCTAGTGGTCCTAATAAAACTGTCCCAATTACCAGTCGAAACAAGTTTCAAAAAATCAAAGTTGCTGAAAATAATTCAATTGAAAAAACAGATGTAAATACAAACAAGTCAATTATTCCTTTCAGCCTTGAGGGAGAGATTGCTAAGATAAAAATCACCATCCCCCTAGCTGAACTAGTAACCCAAGAGGTGTATAAAAACCAAGTTTTGAAAGCTTTGAACTTAGGAAGTGATACAGACACTTTAAACTTGACAGATGACCAACCTGAGTTGTTGTTTGGTCCAAAAGTTGAAGGAAAATATCAAGAAGGGGTTGTCCCTCCCTTCTATGTTAGCTTGAACATACATGAGAAAATTTTACACAATGCCATGTTAGATTCGGGAGCTTCACACAATCTAATGCCCAAGGTGGTAATGGAAAGCTTAGGCTTAGAGATTACTAAACCATACAAAGATTTGTATTCCTTTGACTCAAGCAGAGTCAAATGTTTGGATTTAGTCAAAGATTTATGTGTTAATTTAGCTCAAATCCCTGCTAAGAGTCTAGTAATGGATATAGTTGTAGCTGACATTCCCCCTAAGTATGGCATGCTCTTATCAAGATCTTGGGGAGCCAAACTTCAGGGAGCCCTTCAAATGGACATGTCTTATGCCACCATCCCCGTTTTCAATCAAAACAGAAGACTATACAGGGAATCCCACATGAAGTAAATGGTGAGCAACATAGAAAAACCAAACAACTCTCCAATCTATTCTATTCAGTCAAGTTTAGATTCCTTTATATTATGTAACGAAGATGAAACTAATCAACAGGATAAAGAAAACATGGACCCAATCAGTTCACCAGAACAATCCAATCTTCCCCTCAATCAAATTCAAAACATTACCAATCAACAACAACAAGAAAATGAAAATAGGAATGACATACTTTGGACAATAAACTTTGATGGATCTTGTAATAAAACAAGTGCAGGAGCAGGTGTGTGGATTCAAAATACAAATCAGATTTTTTCATATAAATTGGATTTCCCATGCACTAAAAATATTGATGAGTATGAAGCACTTCTCCTAGGTTTACAATTGCTCAAACAATTAGAAGCCCAAAAGATAACGATCATAGGAGATTATGAACTAATCATAAAACAAATCAAAGGAGAATACTCAGCCAGAAATCTGAGGCTTAGGGAATATCGGAACACTGCCCTCGATTTATTAAAAACCTTTGAAAAATACGAACTTGTTTTCATTCCTAGAGCATTTAATCATTTAGCAAATGAACTCTCTTTCAATGCCATTAAATGTCAAATACATGAGATAAATGAACAACTTAGCGTAAAGGTAAAACATAGGCATGCAGTGCCTGATAACGAAGATCACTGGCAAGTGTTTGATTCTGACCAACACATAGACGATTTCTTAAAGTCAGAAAATGATTTCACCATACCAACATCAGAATCTAGCCACAATGAAAACTGTCCATAATCGAAGAAATCCCAGAAGCTGAAATAACACACTCTGCTGATATAAATCATTATGAGAATCCGTTTGAAGCAGAGTTAATTAACAACATGGACCAAAAAGACCTGGAAGTTTTAGAATGTAAAAACGGTTCAATTCCAAGAGGTCTCTCACCTTTGGAACACCTTTTCGACTTTAATGATGTAGCCAAAGAACAAAAAATGGAGCATGTAGAAAAAAACGTAGAAGGACACAACATAGGCTCCCTAACAGAACCCAAGATGATTAAATTGTCCAGCACTCTTCCAAATCACATAAAATCTCGATACATTGATCTGTTTAAGGAGTTTAAAGATGTTTTTTCCTGGGCATACACAAATATGAAGTCTTACGATACCAGCATCATTCAGCACAAGATTCCCTCGAAGGAAAATCAAAAGCCCTTCAAACAAAAACTAAGGAGAATAAACCCACTTTTATTACCTTTAGTTAGAGCCGAAATTGAAAAGATGCATGATGCTGGCATTATAGTACCAATTAGATTTTCAGAATGGGTATCAAACTTAGTTTCTGTTAGGAAAAAGACAGGGGAGATCAGACTCTGTATCGACTTCAGAAACTTAAACAGAGCATCCCTAAAAGACAACTACCCATTGCCCAAGATGGATCATATACTTCAAAGGGTAGTTGGGTCAAAAAGGATATCACTCTTAGATGGGTTCTCGGGTTACAACTAGGTGTTAGTGCTCCCAAGTGATCAAATCAAAACTGCTTTTACCACACCTTGGGGCACCTTTATGCATGTCAAAATGCCTTTCTTATTAATGAATGCAGGGGCCACCTTTCAAAGGGCCATGGACATAGCCTTTTCTGAAGATATTGGCTATTTCATAATTATTTACCTTGATGACATAACTATTTTTTCAAAAACTGATGAAGAACATTTGGCTCACTTAAGAAAAGTTTTTGAGAAGTGTAGGAAATTTGGCTTGTCATTGAATCCCAAGAAGACACTCTTCGTTCTCCAAGAAGGTAAACTTCTTGGTCACATAATTTTAGAAGAAGGAATCAAAATAGACCATACAAGGATAGATGGCATATTGCAAATTAGCCATCCAAGAAGCCTCAAATAATTACAATCTTTCATTGGAAAGATTAATTTTTTGAGAAGGTTTATCCCCAACCTCGCTGAGCTATTAAAAAACATTACAAACATGCTTAAGAAATATGTGGGTGTAAAATGGACTTTACTAGCTAAACAATCATTCGAACTGGTCAAACAAGCTCTTACCCAAACACCAGTCCTGATTAGTCCAGATTTTACCAAAGACTTTTACATCTTTTCTTTTGCATCTGAACATACAATAGCCACAGTTTTACTTCAAAAGAATGATTTTGGACAAGAACAACCAATATCTTTCTTTAGTAGGGCCTTAAGAGATGCTCCTCTCAAATATAATATCATGGAGAAGCAAGCCTTAGCATTAGTGAAAGCATTAAAAGACTTTAGGGTCTATATTTTACACTCTCACATAATTGCTTCTGTTCCACATACTGTTGTCAAGGACATTCTAATTCAAGACCCTGATGGTAAAAGGGGAAAATGGATTGCAACTATTCTTGAATATGACTTAGAAATTAGGCCCACCAAGCTAGTTAAAGGGAAAGGATTAGAAAAACTTATGGCTGAGTCTAACTTCCAAGCACTAGACATGAATATGGTGGATGTGTTGGAAGAAATAGAAGAATCTACTGCTCCTTTTATTGAAGAAACATTTCTGAATTCTCCTTGGTATGCTGACATTATTTATGTGCTTTTATATTTAAATGCCCCTCTTTCTTTGTCAAAAACTAAAGCTAGATTTTTGAAACAAAAGGCTTTGAGTTTTTTTATCTTAGATGGAGTATTATATTGGAAAAATGCTGTTGGAATTTTGCTTAAATGTTTACTTGAATATGATGCAGGAAAAATCATGCATGAATTGCATGAAGGAGAATGTGGAGGACACCTCTACTGGAAGGCCACAGCAAGCAAAATTCTTAGATCTAGTTACTATTGGCATAATCTTTTCCCAGACACTCAAAATTTATTCATGTCTTGCCATAAATGTCAAATTTTTGATGGCAAGAGAAAACTCCTTCCCTTACCTTTACATCCTATCAGAGTTGAGGCACCTTTTCAACAATGGGGGCTGGACTTCATTGGGGAAATTCATCCATCCTCCTCATCTCAACATAAGTGGATCCTCACAGCCACTGAATTCTTTACCAAGTGGATAGAAGCTATACCCTCTAGAAATGTTAATGACTCTGTCATTATCAAGTTCCTTGAAACAAATATCCTATCCAGATTTGGTTGTCTTAGGAAAATCGTAACAGACAATGCTGCTACTTTTAAATCTAAGAAGATGGTTGATTTCTGTTACAAATACCACATAACCTTGGGCCATTCCACTGCTTACTATCCCCAAGGAAATGGATTAGCTGAATCTTCCAACAAGAGCCTCATCAATATCATTAAAAAACTGTTGGAACAAAATCAGAAATCATCGCACAGTAAGCTGGTTCATGCCTTGTGGGATGATAGGTTAACTACAAAGAAATAAATAAATATGTCCCCCTATCAGTTAGTCTATGATATGGACACAGTTTTCCCCACCTCATTAGGAGTTCCAGTCATGAAACTCCTTTAAGAAGTGCAGATTGAAGAGAATGATATGCAGAGAAGAATCAACCAAACAATCCATTTACAACAGACCAGAGAGGAAGTCTATGAAAGAACACAGTTAGTCCAAGAAAACATGAAGAAGCTATTTGATAAGAGGACTAAGGCAAACAATTTCCAAATTGGAAATGTTGTTCTTAAATGGGATTCAAAAAGATAAGAGAAGGGAAAATATGGCAAGTTTGAGAACTTGTGGAAAGGGCCATATATTATCCATGCTGAGAGGGGTCACAATGCATTTTTATTGAAAGGATTGAATGGAGAGGATTTATATGGAGGTCCTATCAATGGCAAGATGCTCAAGCATTACTTCTGCCAAGAATCTTAAGTTTCAAAGAATTTTATTTTTTCATTGTAAATATCATAGTCTCACCATTGCATTCAAAGTTAGAAAAATAAAAAATACAAAAACAAAGAAAGAAAGAAAAGAGGGCAGATTGTAAAAATAATAAAGGTATGGCCTATTGAGCTCCAAAGATGTTCTTTCTTCCACCACATTCCACTCCATTTCCTTTGTCCATTATTAATTACAGGCTCAAATGATCAATAGAATTAATTAAAATTGCTTTAAGAATGAATATCATGACTAACTTGCTATGTTTTTATGATTTTGTCATTGTAGTACTTTTTGAACTAGATCTAGCTACAGAATGCAGACATTCTGTAGCTAGTCGCCGATTCTGCAGCTGTCTTCATGTCTACGCAGGTTCCAGGTGTCATCTCAGAGGAAAACACATATGGTCGTATTCCACATCATTCCCTCATCATTTGTTGCTCTCCACGAAGTTTGAACGGAATTCTATAGGTGGTTATGCACGTGGGAACCCAAACTAGGAGATAGACTCCTAATAGGACAAGGACAGTCCAAATGTCCTTAGTCATATTACGAGACCACCATCAGAATCCTAGTTTGATATTTATTTGGAAAGACAATTATCCCTAGGTTATCTCAAGACAATTATGTAATTTTGTTATAAATATGGCTCAGGAAACCGAGGGACAAGGTTAGATTTTGTGTTTGATTGCTAGATTTCAGAAGTCCGAAAACACTTTGTTTTGAAGTAATTTCTCTTTTAATGAAAGAAGCACCATTTGATTGAAAGGCTGAGTCAATCTTGAAGTAGATTTTGCATGCTACTCCGGTGGTAGAGGGCCCCTGCTACCTGAGCAGCTTTGTTCATACGGATTAGATAAGTATTTTAGTCTCGTTTTTTATTTCTAGCTTAAGCAGGTTTTCGAAGTCATGTTTCATACTCGTTTACATTAATCATCATAGCTAGACTTACTCTTATAAACTCTTCCAAAATATCATCACGATGAATAAGGCATAGCTGTGGTGTTGTAGATTTTATTTGCATTTCCTTTCGAATTTTATGATTTATGCTTGTTTACATTAAGTGTCATGACCGGTCTTACTCCTACAAACTCTTCCAAAACATCATTAACAATGAATAAGAAACAACTGTGGTATCTTAGATCCTAGTTGTATCTGCTTTCAAATCTTATGTTTATGATCAATTGCATTGAATAATACAGCCAGACTTGTTTTTACAAACTCTTCCAAAATATCATTTATATTGAACAAGATGGGCTGTAGAATTCCATAGACTAGTTGCATGTTAATTTAGTTATAACACTCCGGAGGTTGATTGCATTTAGTTCAGTTCTGTCACTACATTTCAAGTTTGATAATGGCATTCTAGTTTAAATCCGTTCACTGTACTTCAAGTAGATTAGTAGCACTTTAGTTCAATCTCAATTCATTTTGTTTCAAGAAAATATTAATGGCATTCTAGTTTAGTTGTAGTCACTGTATTTTAAGATTGATAGACCACATTCTAGCCTAGTGTTATCCATTGTATTTCAAGTAGTACTAGTTGTCAAAATTAGTCTCTCGGCCTTCATTATTTACAAACTTACTTTTGTTCTGAATTTATATTGATACATCATCACATGAACAGGGGTCAGTAATATCAGTTTAAGGCTTTGATCACTCTGCAAATCTTTTACAAATTCACCTATAGCCTTTTTCCCAAACCTTATTCTAGAAAATCTCAAAACTTATGAACAAGGCCTAGAAGTGATAAGTCAAGTTGCAGAATAGGGTAACTTTAGCATCATAGGTTAATCT
Organism: Pinus albicaulis; assembly: GCA_034641835.2. Classification (NCBI taxonomy): domain Eukaryota; kingdom Viridiplantae; phylum Streptophyta; class Pinopsida; order Pinales; family Pinaceae; genus Pinus; species Pinus albicaulis. The sequence goes on along the minus strand of CM076571.1, from coordinate 225,885,052 downwards.
AGAATAGAAAACTTACTGTGTTACAAATAATCATTTTGTAATATTGTGAGTTGATTGTTTATTTATGAGAGCTTCATTTACACTTAACTTGTCCATTTCTCAAGCTCTTCCAACACACCTTTAATGAATGAATTGGATAAGTTCAAGCTCATGTTGTGGTTTATTTCCTTGCAATGAAGTCATTATCAAGCTTTGCATTTGTTGTTTTCCATCCATAGTTTAGGCTTTGTTTTGTTTTAATATAACCAATAGCTTCTTTTCACCAACACTTAGTGCTTTCCCTTTTCAAACATAAAACCATAAAACCAAAAACATCATAAAACACTAAACACAACGTAGTGAGAAACAAATACCTAGGCACATATAGTGCACCACACTTCAGCAGTTTACTAACCTTGGTTGACAATTAATGAACTCAATTTAGGAACACTAAGTTGAGCACAAACATTGCCCCATACCAAAAAAGAGAGAAATAAGTTCTGAAAGTGTGCAAGCTTAAATGCCACTACTGAAAAAGCACACTTCTATTTAGTCACACTGCCTAATCTTGACTAATTAGCCTTTAAATTTTCTACTGATAGGATAGTGAATGTGATTTGCCAAACTGTTTAATCTTGGCTTATCAGTAGATAGATTAGGATAGAAATCAAAGGTTCAAACATACTCAAAATTTGAACCTAACATTTCAGAAAGAGAATGACTCAAATCTGTTTTGTTTTCTGAGTCAAAAGGATAAAAATATGGTTCTAATTAGCTCAAAATCTGAACCAAATGGCAAAGGAGAAACAACTCAAATAAAGTCAAAACAGAGCTATAAATAAAAAAGAAGGCCATGATGAGTAACTTTCAGATCTTAAGCCTTCCATTTTGATTTAATTTTCTGCAAATAATAATCTATGTGCAACTTGTTTTTATGCCATAGATCAGCATCAAGTTAGACTGTTCAATCCTAACTTGAATGCTTTTTAAATTTCTGCTTTAGCAATCAGAGAATAAAAATCTGTTAGATTGTTTAATCCTAACAGATTAGTAGATTAGGTAGAGAAGCATATGGGCTCAACTGTTTAATCCGAGTTCATGGAGAAATAAGTAGTAAAAATAGATTAGATTTTTTTCTTTCAAAAGAATAAAATGTTGAAAGAGAGTTTGCCAATCCAAGTGCACTCTAAGGAAGAAAAAATGTTAGATCAGTAGGATTGGGTAGGTAGAAAGCTTGTTGATGAAAGATCCATTGTTTTACATGGCTGTTAGCATTTACAGAGCAAAATAAGATCATTCAATCAAAGAAATATAGCCCAATGGATGAGGAAACTGATCATCATCTCAGAGAATGCAAGTCTGAAATTCTTGATGCCTTCAAGAAGGCATCATATCCAAGTGGAGCCACTGTTAGCCACCTCTAAATTTGTTATACCAAAATGTGGCTAAATCATTTTTGGAGCCTTCAAGGAACAAATTTTATTGCAAAAAGTGTTGTCTCTTGAAGACTCTTGAAAGGCTTCATGCCTCTATCCAGATCTTCACTACTGTCCCCATTTCAATACTCAGAAATTCTGCTAAATCCCAAGAGAAAGACTGCTACAAAACCATCATTTTTCCCTTTCCCCCACTCAAAAATAACCTTCATTTGCTCCCCTTTTTCTCCATATAATTCCTCTATTTTTTCATGAGTTTCCTTCTTCCATTCATGAAAACCACTTTGTAAGGTTTAAAACCCACTTTTTAGCCTTACCGAAACCCTCGAATCCCCTTAAAAAACATTGAAAAATCATAAAAAATACATGTTTTTGCATAAGGCTTTAGCCCCTTTGGCTAAACCCCTAACCACTTCCCCACATGTGCCCTTACCATAAAAACCAAGTGCTGAACCCATATAGCGCTTATCGCATCGGAAACTTTCGATGGTGCGTAAGTCCTGTGTTCTTTTTAAATCCTGATGCAATCAACTCTTTTATATAAAGCTTCCCAATCACTTTTTTCTTTTGTAAAATACAAAAACCCATATATCCAAAGTTTGTTTTAAAAATACCAAATCACGTGTTAAAAATCAAATGGGTAGATTGAAAGACCGATCGCGCAATCGCAATCGGAGAAAGTTAAATGGGTTGATCGAAAATACCGCATCAAAATGTTCCGATGCGATTGAGTCCCTATATTATATTTCCGCCCCACCACTTTTTCATTTCATATAACCTATGCCCAGGACCGAGAGTTAAAGGTCCCAAGGCGCTTATCGCATCGGGAGAATTCAATGGGTAGATTGAAAGACTGGGCCCGAAGTTCCGATTACGATTAGGCCCTTTGTTTTATATACGCCCTAGGCATATAACATTGCATAAAGTCCAAAGGCCCCACAGTCGGGCACCTATCCACTTTATATATTTATCCCGCCCCGATCCATAAAAACCTTTGTTTTATTTAAAACTTTGGGTTTTATACATTATAAAAAGGGTTTTTCCCCTAGTTCATCCCCACCGTTGATTGTTGACTGATCAAACGACTGGCGCTCAATCGCATCGCATTTCTCAATCGCATTGCATTTCTTAAATCACTGCGTTATATTTCCTCCCCCGATCAGTCAGTCCCCAGATTAATTCTCCACCATTGATCTCATCCTTAGATCAACGACGATCGCTTAATCACCTCGACCCTTCCGATCGCACAATCACATCGGAGTTTTTCATCGCACCCCTTTTCTCCTCCCACTGATTGCGATCCCCCGATTAGATCTGGACCGTCCACGTGTCCAGATCCAACAGCCACGCTCCTCCCCGCAGCCTTCTAAGCAGTTTAAGCCAACAACACAGGATCTCTTAATAATTTTGTGTTTTCGTAGGTGTTTCAATGGTTTTTTCATTATAAATGAAGAAAAGCCGAGGGCTGAGAATGACGATTCTCATGCCCTCGATTTATTAAAGAGAAGCCATCCACAGGTTGTTTCTCCACGTTTCATCAACGCTTCATGGGAATTGATGTCGTGAAGGGACCTGCGTGGCCTGCACATCGACAAGACACTGTGATTTAAATCACATCTAAAAGAGTATCATTTCTTGAAGACAGAGCACAACAGAATGAAGATTGAAGACAAAATTGTGGGAGTCACGGCTAAGAATGATTATCAAAAGCCTAATCCCCCCAAATTAAAACACAGTTAAAGGGAAATCACAAATGTTTAACAGACAGAAAGGCATCCACCGCCACCGTTGAGGAAAATTGATTCCTCTCGGCTACCATAGGGCCACCTGTTGCCTCAAAGCATTCAAACAGAGGCTAAAATTATTGAACAAAATCAGATATTCGCCTCCAGCACAGCCAGGGAGTTACTTCTGCAAGGAAATAAACGCAAAAATATCTACAGATTTACTCCAAACATTATGCAGAGTCTAAAAGTAAATAAAGCTCCCACTGAGCTTTGATATTAATTGTAAAACAGTTAATACAGTGAAACACATGTAAACTTCTTCATTGAGCCCCTCAAAAGGCCAATAATTATTGAATCTGTATTAATTGTCTTGGGAGATCTTTTATCAGATCTCACCTCCTCATCCTTCTATAAATACTATAGTATAAGATGAGAAGTTGTTGTTTGTTGTTTGATCATTAGTTGTAATACTGAAACTCTCTGAAATAAATACATAGTCCGTTGAAGTTGAAGAACAAATTGAAGTCTTGGAGGTCTTGATGATGTTGTTGCATGATTGTTCCTGAGAAGGCTCTATCATTGGATCCATGAGCTTGGCTGTTGGTGAAGTATTCTGAATTGTTTTATGTTTTCCCATGTTTTCATTATGTTCCATAATTTCTTACTACGGTAGGTTGAAAGTTTTAGGCTAAGAAATGACTCTTGGAAGCACCTTAGACTTGTTCATCCTTCACTGTTTCATGTTTTCTTCTGCTGAAGTATTTTAAAGTCTTTAACCTTTCTCTTTAGTCTTCATGCTTGTTTATTTCCTTAATAGTTCGAATAGTTGGTTTCAGCATGATTTATGGTTCTCCCTGCTTATCTGCTGCCACTTAAAAACCGTTATTGAAGTCTCCCTTTGAAGTTCTTTGCTTACAGTGAATCAAAGAGGTCGGTTTTGATCTTGCCCTTTGTCCTCACTTAAAAAGTTGGCTTAAAGGTCGTTATAATTATGATAATAGATGTTTTTAGGTGTTCCCTCTTCTATGACTGCAATTATCAATGAATCTTTTATGTTTTCTAAGTCATTTGAAATAAAATCTTTGAGGAAATAGGGTGTTCCCCGAATCTTAGATTTCATTTTAAAAGTTGTTTTGAAAATCATTGTTTGCTTAAAGGTGTGATTTGTAGAATTTATGGTTAGCCCTATCTATCAAAGAGCTCTTTGTTTTTCAAGTTGTGCTTTCAAATTCCCTTTGTTTGAGAATTAAATTTCTCTTTCCAAATCATTAATGTTCATCTCATTCCAAAAACAAAAGGATCTTGTGGCCAAGTTAGATTTGCCCTTTGATATCCCATATCCATTGATGAGTTTGTTATGACCTTTCTTGACTCCATTGCCCAATGAACCATATATTTCTCTGTCCTATATATCTTTCCTAGGCCTTTTATGTTCTGTTGTATCATTCCAACCAAACAAACAAAAAAATAAACACCTGCACTTAATAACTAGTCTAAAACCAATACTCTAAGCACACAAGATAAACCTTTGCAAACAAACATTTGAGAGATACCTCTCTGAGAACAGGAGGACTAGATCCTGTAACTCTAAATATTGGTTCTAATGTTTCCTTGTCTTTTGATTTTCCAAACTATCAAAACACGGGACACCAACAGGTATGAAGATTGATTACACAAACTGTGTTTTCTAAATAATGTTTCCAATGAAACCTGAAATGGCTCTTGTTACGCTGAAAACATCTGTCATCTTTAATATACTATCAATTTGAGTGACAAGGGTAGCTAAACCACATGAAAATGCTCCGAAGATGTTACAGATGCATGGAAGCTCTGGAAATTTAGCCCTTACTATGTTATCTGATGTAGGGGCATTAGGCCCAAGACAAATTTTGTACATAAATAAATGTAAAGGGGGGTCTCATGTTTTATTTCCCTATGAAATTATCCATAGTTGAGCTAATTTAGTTAATTTGTAGAGAAAATGTAACTGCCCGAATGATTAATGGGCACCTAAAGAGATAGTCAGTTTCAGAAGTTAAGCTAATTCTAGGAGTCCGTCTCTGTCTGTCAGAGCGTTAGTCTTAGAGTTAGGAATTTGAAGAGTTTGTGAGTCATCGAGAAATTCAAATCGATTCATTGTAATTGATATAAAAATAAACCTCCGTGACAGAGTCGATAGACCTACACAGAAGACCTGCAAAGAGAACTGCATAGAGCTGCATAGGGAAGAGGAGGCCATTGTATCGAAGATCTGGCCGAGGACCGGGAGATTGTAAGAAAATTAATTTATATAAGGAATCTGTTAGTATTATATGTGCGTTGATTGAGTAAGTTTTCTGTGTGTGAATATATGTATGCATCCTGGTGAAAGATAATTGAAATCCCGTGGTAATTAAGAAACCCTGTGATGAGGTTATGTGCATATAGACTGGTTGAGTTCTCGGTGGAACATGAGCTAATGAATTAGGACTTATGAGCATTGGTGAATTCCATAGATAACTGTGTCAAACAATTGGGAAATTTCTATATAATCAGTTGTGTGAACAGAGGGTGAATTAGGTTAATGACATTCTCGTGCGCCTGCGGTAGAGCAAGGAGATGCTGTGCTCGAACCTCCATGAGCTAGGTAAAACCTCATAATGAGTGTTGTGAATGTGTAGGCGATTGAATGAACCAAGGACCGGTGTATCGATTTGCAGAGTCGATACTAAGCTTGTCGGAACCATAAGACATAAACTATGGCATATGTAATGCATTGTGTCTCCTCGAAATGGTCGTTCCCGAGTTCGTTTGGTATGGCCGCGCAAAGGATGAACAACGAGGCAGAGTTCAATGGTAGTAAGGCGTTGGTAAGCAGACGAAACCTGGAGTAAGAGTAGTCGGAACCTTGAGGACCGCATAGTAAAGACAGGTTTTCGGCATATCGCACCGCCTTTGTACAGTAAGCGGTATTCCCCATTTGGACATGATCAATGTCATAGGCCGACACGTGGCCTTGAGCGGTTTTGAAAACCCACTCCCATTGCGAGTTAACGATCGTGCAACTAACTCGCGCGATATCTAGTTGGATCGTTGGATCGTCAAGGCCAAAGTGACATATTATCCACCGTTGGATGTGGAAAGGCCGCTAGCACTGGGCCCCACGTGTATATACGTCGAATATTGTTGTCCTAACTAAGGTTCAATGGAGGTATGTGCGGTTGATTTCATTGACAAAAGTTTATTCATATTTATGTGTCCAAGCCTCATATGAAGTCACGGTTATAAAGTGAATGCCATCACTAAAGGTTAGCGGGGTCCGATCTTATTATATGATTGTTTATATTCGAAGCGCTGCGGGGTGGTTTATTATATTAATATTTCACGGTCAAATTATGTTCATAACAATTGGAACGCCCACAACTCATAACAAATATTGGAGATTTACTGTCTTGTTTTAAAGTTTCATTTTTTTTTTTTTTAAATTGAACCCGCCGTCGGTATACCGATGCTTTGTAAGCGTCGCTCTTCCAACGCCTTATAAGTGTCGGTCTTCCGATGTTTTGAACGATTTCCATTTTCATCGGTCTTGTGACGTCCATCGATATTGCGACAGTTCTTCCTGGCATCAGTATTGCGACACTTTTGGAAAGCGTCGGTATTGTGACGCTTATGGAAAGCATCGGTCTTGCGACACTTTTGCAATGCGTCGGTCTTGCGACACTTTTGTACGGCATCAGAATTGTGACAGTTTAGAAACGTCAAAAGAGGGACAGTATAAAAACGTCGGAAGAGCGACGTTCAAAATGTCGGACCACATTTCGTCGGAATTGTGACAGTTTACAAATGTCGGAAGAGCGACACTTGTTTGGAAGCAACGGAAAAAGTGTCAGTATTGTGACACTTTGTCAAGGCGTCAGAATTGTGACGTAATGGCGAACCACGTTTTGTCCGTCCTCGAACTGTCGCTCTTGCGACGACTATGTGTCGGAATAGCGACGAAGTGGCCATCGGAAATTGGGCCAAATTTTCTAGTGGCTTAATTGTAGTAAGTTTGTGGATGCCTTGATGAAATAATGAAACATGGTTATATTTAGTTATAAACATCATTTTGTTGTTCAATGCCTGGTGAAATTTTGTATTCTTTGAACAACTCTTTGATTGAAGGATTGGATATGACCTATTATCACTGATTTGATAAACAAAGTAATAAGCAACTGGTACTAATATCATGTATGTTATTTCTGTTTCTGAAAATTAGTGATGAAAACAGCTTTCATGAATCATGTATGAAATTAATTGTTTATGTCTGAAATATCTGTTGCACTAATGTACAATATAAAGACATAAATTAATTATTTTATATATGGTCATTAGACAATGCGATATATGTTTCATTTTCTTTTGATTAATTAATTTTTCAAGATAATCATTTTACATGGTAATAATTCTATTAAATCTAAATTGTTTTCATGACAGATTCAATAGATATATTTCTAGAGCGCATTGAGATATTATATCCCGGGTTAGATTAAATTTAATTCAAAGTCTTGCATTAGAGTTAAATTTGTGTTAGTTTGTAGTAATTCATCATTTCAAAATGTTTTGGTGGAAACCCAACAAGTTATCATCCAAAAACCAAAACTGGGAAACTGGTCCCATCACACCCAGTCGGAGCCACTACCCCAAACGGAAAAGGAGTTGCTTTAAGGTCCGGACCGGGTGGTTATCCCCCTTTGTTGTTGCCACGAATTTATGAGGCCCCAACAGGTCAATCACTTTGTTTTCTTCATTCAAGTTATCTCAGCAATAGAGATCTCCTTCATGGGATCCAGAACAATATACTCTTCATCCTCACAATCTGAATATAGATATGGAATAGCCAACTTGACTTTATCACAATATGAAATTGGAACTTGATTTTCCTGCCTACCATCTTCTACTGCAAGCATATTTGAAATAAGACCTCATATTCCATCATTTTCAATTGTACAAAGATCTTCGACTTGCTACAAAATTTCTTGAGCATCTTGATAAATATCCTCTAATTTTGCTTTATGTTGCTGAAATGGTTTTTCATAAAGGGTTTCCATGATCTCATCGTCCATGAATTCATCATCTCCATAAACATTCTCAAGATTTTCAATAAAACTATCAACATGTTTACAACAGTTATGAACTAATATTAAGGATGGACAAGATTCTTTATATCTTTAAAAGAACATGGTATGAAAATCCTTTAAATAGTAAATACAAGCAGGCGGAAAAATTTCATACCAAGATCGAGCTTCACCTTCCAGAGTGGCCATGAATATCTTCATCAAGCAATCTTCAGGAAAATCAATCTTTAGTCTAAGCACATGCATGTGAAATCTCACTAGATGAAGAGCAACATCATTACCTTTCACATTTTTTAACTTCGAAAGATATGTCATCTAATCAACCCAAGGCATGCTATTCGGAAAACCTGGTATGTGATCTCGGCTCATGGGATCATACCTTAAAGAAATTGAATCCATTTTGACAACAATTAAGTCACTAAGAAGTTTTTTAGACTACCAGTTCTTGAAGAGTGGAGTCGCCATAAAAATTTTGAACCTTGGGATTTTCCAACATTGGAGTCACCAGGTGAATGATGTGCAACCTTCTTGTGCTTGATTTTTGTTCACCATCAACAATAAAATATGATCTTTGTCTTTCTTTCCTAGGGAAGATTTGTCTTTTTTCCTCCCCAGCAATGACACCAGTATGTTATCACTTCACCGGATCTCTAAGGCTGAGAAAGAGTTCAAATAGAGGTAACCACAAACCAATATTTTGGCTTGGTATCTAGCCCTACCACACCGAAGAGGGTTCTCTCCACAAATTCACAGCCAAGAGGGTTGGATGAATTAGGGTTTTAGGCTAGATATGAGTACATGGGTTTGATTTGGTTGAATTGGGTTGTTGGATGAGGATTAGGTCAAAGAGGCTAGGTCAGGAAAAATAAGATTAGGGTTGCAGAGATTCAATGGGGAAAGGTAGGTAGAAAAACTAACACTCTAGGGTTTCTTTAGTGGGATGGATCAGATAGGTGAGGAGCTAGAAAGAGCAAGGCTAAGCATGAATTCTTTCTAAACTGAAGAAGATGAACAAACTATGAAGGTTTTCCCAAAATAGAGCATGAGAGATGTATTATGTTTATCAACTTAAAAACCAACATATCATATAAATGAAATGGATCATGAAACAAAAAATTCATACATAATGATACATAAGAAGAACAATGCTAAATTTCCATACCACGGGTATCCTAATGAAATAGCTGCAGCCTTTTCATTAATTTCTTGCCAAATAGATTTCACTAGAGTCTTTGATCAATGCATCAACATCCAACCTAAGTAATGAGTTAAAAAGTATAAGATATAGACCTAAAAAAACCTCTCCCAACCTCAGGGGTCGAATCCATGAGAGGAGCAGTTCCACCAAAAACTGAGTTGAATACCTAGAGTGTAGGGAGGTAAAACTGACTCATCCCTCACTTTTTGCAAACTAATTCATTACATGTCATCAAAACTTTTCACCTAATGTATTTACCCTAGGTGAGTGTAAAAACACCATAATTACATTTACTTCCATCCATTACATAAGTAAAAACATGATTTATCAAGGTGAAAATCAAAATTGTAGAGAAAAACTAGACACTGGTCAGGAGCGCAGTGTGAGTGTCAGGTGCGCAGTGCCATTGTCAGGAGCGCTCTCCATCTTGGAGCTGAGTTTTGGATGGGTTGCAGGTGTCCAAACTGAGCTCGGGATAGATCATTAGAAATCTTATCTAGTCTACCTTCCAAATCTGTGATTGGTTTGCAAAGTTGAATTTATTTGACCTCCCACAAATTGATTCTCCCGAGACTGATCAGGAGCGCAACGCCAAGGTGAAAAAGGAGGCAGAACTGTGATTTTTTGAGTGTTTTTTTAAATTTTCACTTGCTAATTTGACCAAAAAAGACTAGCAAAGTGGTTGACCTATATGTTTTTCCTGCTCTTAATCCAATGGTGGTCTCCTTTTGACAAAATATTCCCTAAACAGGAGCGTGACACCTAGGGTGCTGCATTCCTGACAATCCAACTGTCACATGACTGCCAAGGAATGCACAAAAACTTCAAAAAATTGCAAAAGTGTATAAAAACTTGCCAAAATTTGTTGAATGGTAACTGATGATAAGGGTTAGGCATGGAGTGAGGATTCAACATGGATATCAAGCCTTCTTTTCTCTTCTTGCATGGTTAGGGTTTCAATTATTGCATTGGCTTACTTAAGTTTTGACGTTGCAATTTTGTTTCTCTTGGCATAATGCTTTGCCTTCCTTCTTTGAAGGAGCTCAACGCTGCCACTTTTCTCCTAATTTCGCTCTCTAAATTTGAAAATCGTGTTGTGGAGATGGTTGCTCCATGCTGTAGGGGACAAATGAGGATTTATTTGATGACTTGAGGGCTTTTATACTTCATGAAGTTGATGATTTGGGCCTTGGGACCCACTTTCTTCCTTTATCATTCACTTAACGTTTTGAAACATTATATTTTCACTTGACTCTTCCTTTGGAAAATTGATCACTTGATATGCTTTGAGAACTGTTTTAATTTACATTTTGGTGTTTTCACATCTTTGGAACACTGAGTTAGCAGATTGGGATGGTGAAATTATTACATTTGAATGACATAAAATTACATAATGAAAATATAAAAAATTACATTTGAATTCAAAATTGCATGCTGAAATAAGAAGTTTTATTAACAAGTCATCTTCACATAATGAAGAGAAGTTTATTGAATCACCCTTTACTTGCTAGTCTTATGTAGCGGAAATAAAGTTTTATTGGACCTTGGAAACCCTAATGACCTAATGGTAACCTTGAAGGAATGAACTTCATAATGACATGATCATTTTGACTTTATGGATGATGTACAGTCAGCAAGGTATGAAACTATGCCAGCAAGTAATCAAATTTGAGGAAGAGTGATGTTTTTGGACTAGGGCTACAATCAGTGACTAATTTTTTGCATGACCTAGTGGAATGATAAAAAATTTATGAGTGGGACTCCTAAAATGATATAAAAAGAGGATTTTGAACATGGATGGTAGGATGCAAATATCGACACTAACAGGTGAGTTCTTAGACTCAGATAAAATGGGGGAACCTTGCTATATTCTAACTGACCGTCAATAGTAGGACCAAAAATGAGTTTGGGCTGATCATCTTCGACATTTACCATGTTGGACAAAGGATCTACTTTAAGCATCATGGCAACATGGGACTTATACTGGTTATTCTTAACAAGCTTGGTTAAAGGAATAAACACTTTTAATTTTGAAATTTCAGTTTCTAGGTTGAAAGGAGTGGATTTGGCTACCTCTTTAATGACGATGTCTTGTTTGTCAGCATGGTCCTTTGATGGAGATTCTTTATTCTGACTGTCCTTTTCCTTACTTGTTGAACTTGTGGATGGTTGATTTACCTTACTCTGATTTGTGATTGCAAGCTCTTTTCCTTTACTCTAATTACTCGGAGGATTGTACTTCATTTGAGTATCTTTCTGTTGAGATGCCATTTTCTGAATGGGATTAACCGACACATCTCTGCTCCTCAGTGAGAGCTTCTTATTTTGTGAACTAAGTGCATTTAAGTACCCCCGTTGATAATCATCTAATTCAGTTTCCAACTCATGATCATTAGCAAGGATAAAATATTCATCCTTAGTTTATATTTCTTTTCAAAAAACTCTTCATCTTCCATAAAAAACATGGGAAAACCACTAGCCGTGGAAAGGATATTTTCCTCAACAAATGTGTCTTCATCTGCTTCTTCTATTCCTTGAGCATAATTCTGCTACAAGGGTGTCCTAATTTGTTGTTGTTGTGCTGATTGCTCAGGAGCCTGCTGTTCTCTCTGCTTGATCCTTGATCTTGTTGTGCATTTAAGTACCCCCGTTGATAATCATCTGATTCAGTTTCCAACTCATGATCATTAGCAAGGATAAAATATTCATCCTTAGTTTATATTTATTTTCAAAAAACTCTTCATCTTCCATAAAAAACATGGGAAAACCATCAGCCGTGGAAAGGATATTTTCCTCAACAATTGTGTCTTCATCTTCTTCTTCTATTCCTTGAGCATAATTCTGCTACAAGGGTGTCCTAATTTGTTGTTGTTGTGCTGATTGCTCAAGAGCTTGCTGTTCTCTCTGCTTGATCCTTAACTGAGGCTATTGTTGGCTTTTGTAGTTAGGATTTCTAACCTCAAGCTGTCTCTCAATGATGGAAATCCTACCAAACATCCTTTCAATAGTTATTATCAATGTGTCCATGTTAGCATCGGAAGATGAGGTGGATGGTTCATCTTTAATAGTCACTTTTCTCTCACCTCTAGTTATAGCTCTTTTCATTAGTAGATTTGCTTCAATTTTGACTGCATTCTTTTGCATATCTTCCAATGTATCTGGACTTCTTTCCCTTAGTTGGTAAGCCATGTTGGGATCAAATGCATCTGGATAACATATGAGAGCTAAGTCTAGAGGACGCTTGATCTCAATGAGAATTGCATTATAGGTTCTATTGGAGCGAGTATTGAAATATTGGACTGATTCATTAGGATTTATCTATATGTTATCATACTTAGAAATCAACTGTAAATGGTTTTTCTTTTCCTCCCATCGGGCTATAAATGCATCAACTAGCTAGTCCGGAGAGGCAATGAATTAGTAGTCAAAGATATAAACCAAACTTTGACATCTCCAGAGAAACTTTGGGCTATAATTCTCATTTTGGCATTGTCGACATCAACTTCCTCTAAGTCTATGAAGTCAGTAACCATGACAATATGGTGTTTTGAATATATAGTATAATTTTCATCAAACGGGGGGAGTCTCTAGCCATAACCCTGAGGTCAGTCATTCAATTGAGCAGGTAAGATAAGTGGGGTAAATCTGGCCATAATTCCTACTGATTGAAGTGTTGGATTGAAAACGGGATGGGTTGGCTGAATAGGTAGTGGTACAATAGTTGTAGGTATTGAAGTAGTACATATAAATGATGAGGTCGAGGGTGCAGATGAAAAAGCAACAATTGATTGAGGTTGAGTTGAAACAGGTATTGACTCTTAGTGGTAGAGTTGGATCCAGTCTTTGATGTCAAGGTCTGATTCAGGTTTAATCTCTTCAAAAAGAAAATTTTCTTCAAGTTTCAGAGGACTAAGATCTAACTCAAATAATGATTTGACGTTAGAGAATCTTAAAGGATCAAAGACTATGTCAACTAAAGAGGTTTCAAACTTAGATCTAAACAATGAAAATTAAAATTTTAGATCATATGATATATCTTCAAGAGATAGTACTTTAGTAGGCAGTGAAGTAGATCTTACCAATGGGATTGGACCTGACTGAAACTCTGTATTTTGATATCTATACCTCAGGAAAATCTTCTCTGGATCTTTGACTGGATCAACTGGGTCAAGATTGGGATGTGCTCTGGTGTATCTTCTCAAAGCCAACTCTACAACTTGGCACTGGAATTATCCAATCAGCCTTTCTGAAACTTAACCCTATCATCCAAAGAATCAAATTCCAATGATTTTTGTCGTACACCCAAGGAAAATAAATCTTTCATTCCCTGGAAACGACGCTAGTATGTAATCACTCCACCGGATCTCTGAGGCTGAGAAAGAGTCCAAACAGAGGTAACCAAAAACCAATATTTTAGCTTGGTATCTAGCCCTACCAAATCGGAGAGGGATCTCTCCACAAAGTCATAACCAAGAGGGTAGGATGAATTAGGGTTTTAGGCTAGGTATGAGTAAGGGGGTTTTGTTTAGTCTATTTGGGTTGTTGGATGAGGATTAGGTCAAAGAGGTTAGGTTAGGGCAAATAATATTAGGATTGAAGAGATTCAATGGTGTAAGGTAGGTAGGAAGGCTAAAAATTTATGCTTTTAGGGTGATATGGGTCAGATAGATGAGGAGCTAGAAAGAGCAAGGCAAAGTGTGTATTTTTTCTAAACTGAGACTATTCTGTTTATCAACTTGAAAATTAGCATATAATAGAGATTAAATGGATCATGAAACAAAACATTCATACATAATGAGACATAAGAAAAACAATGCTAAATTTCCATACCATAGGTATCCCAAAGAAATAGTTGCAACTCTTTCATTGAATTCCTGCCAAATACTGAATACACTAGAGTCTGTGATCAATGCAACAACATCCAACCTAGTAAATGAGTCAAAAGTATAATATATAGACCACAAAACAACTTCTCTCATCCTCAGGGTTCGAATACTTGAGTGGAGGAGTAGTTCCACCAAAAACTGAACTGATACATAGAGTGTAGGGAGGTCAAATTGACTCATCCCTCACTTTTTGGAAACTGATTCATTACATCATCATCAAAAGTTTTCATCTAATGTATTTACCTTATGTAAGTGTAAAAAAACCATAATTACATTTAAATCACTGAATTACAGATGTAAACATCATTTTCTCAAGTGAAACTGGAAAAAACTAAGAGAATTTTGAAATATCAGCAAACTCTGAAAATTTGTCAAAAGCGCAGTGCCAACTTCAGCTCCACTTTTGAGGGGGTTCGAGGTGTCCAAATTGAGATCATGATATCTCATTGGAAATCCTATCCAATCCAATTTCTAGATATGTGCTTGGTTTCCAAAATGGTGCTTATTTGACCCTCCAAAAACTGATTTTCCGAAAACTGGTCAAAAGCGTAGCGCCAACCTCCAAAACAAGGTAGAAATGTCATTTTTTGAGTGTTTTTTGACTTTTTGACTACTCCTTTGACCCAAAAAAGCTTAGAAAATTTGTTTTCATGACTATAAATTTCCTTCTAAATCAAATGGTGCTTTCATTTTGGCCATGGAGGTCCCTAGGAAAGCGCAGCACCTAGGGTACTGCGCTTTTTCCAATGCCACTGTGCAAAATTGCCAAAAACACAAAAAATTCAAAAATTGCCCAAATTTCTTCAAATTTATTCTATGGGAGGCTGATGAGGTGTGTTAGGAAATTATTGATTCCTAAGCAATAATATCAAGCTTGTCCCCTTCATTTTTCTTGGTTAGGGTTTCAAGTCTTCATTTGGCGTTTTGGAGCTCTGACCTTGCAATTTGATTTTTCTTGAAGTAGTGTTTGGCCCTCTTTCTCAATATGTCATTGTCCTTCTTTGCCTTCTCTAGGAGCTTCTCAAGATTCTGGTTGGCCTTGTCAATCCAATTCTCCCAATTCTCATTGACCATGATGGCAAACTGTTCATTCAAAGTTAGCTCATTAGCAAGTTCATCCTCATTTTTCCTCTCTAGTTCTAGAGTTCTTTTAAGCCCTCTAGTCCTAGGTATTCTTCTTGGCACTTGTTATTCTGTCTCGTTTGCTTTTCCATACCTCTCATAAGCCTCATTAAGCAAGGCCTTAGCCTTGTTTTCTTCTCTTTTTTCCTTGAGAAGCTGAATCTCCATGATTTCCTGCTAGGTCTTGATTTGTTCATTTTCCTGCTCATAGTATGAAATGAAAAACTTAGATCTCTCTAAGTTGGTCTAAAACTCGCTGATTTGGGCATCCTCCTACTTGATAATCAATTTGGAGGCCTCATCATCATGCTTCTCATCCAAGTCAACAAGGTTAAAATTAGTCTCTGTCTCATGGAGGTCTTCCTCATGTACATCTTCCTCTGCCATCTTTTGATTGTCCTTATGTACCTGCTTTGTTGGTGAAGAAGGCAGGGCCCCTCCCATAATATGTGGGGAAAACACCTGCCTATGCCCTCTCTTATATGTCTTTTCCAATGTGTTCATTTCACCCTCTTTAAGATTGCAGACCTCAACTCTGCTAGGTGACTCATCCTGACCATGAAATGGTGATGATGGTAGTGATGGTGATGGAGTAGGTGAAGTGGATTGAGGTGGAGGCATAGATGTAGCACGATGAGATGAAGAAGGCACATTTTTAGCATGTGGAGCTTGTGGAACAGTGAAAGATTTCATTTGCAATGAAGGTGTTGCATGAGATGCCCAACTGATCAAGGTGATGGAGAACAATGATTTTGATCAATGAGTGGTGGAAGAGGCTATTCATCTGCTTCTCATAATGTCTCTTTTGCACAATGAAGGCCATTTTTTCTATACTCTTGAATAGAAAGTATGGGATATTTAGCAATATTACTCTTGTGAAGTGCATCAACAATATCATGTGGTATGTGTAAAGCCTAGAAAGCCTAGCTTCACAAGAAAAGTACTTCATGATGATTTTCATCATGGGTGCATACCTATCAAGAAGATAAATGAAAGGGAAAACCCTCCCTTTAAATCCTATATCTTGGTGTAATGAATGGTTAATAGTATTGATCCTCCAAATCCTCGGATTTAAACCATTTCTCTCCCATGTTTGGAATCCCTGTGGCAGCAACAATGAAAAATGTGGATATACTGATGGTCACACTTGCAAGGGTCACCTGATTGTCTCTGAGGTTTGATATGAAGACTCTATTCAACATGGGATGTGTTGGACCTTTTGAATCATGATGCAAAAATCAAGGAAACCTACATACTCTAAAAAACTTACAAGCATTGGAGAGGCCCTCAATTTATTTGTGTTGGTGGGCTCTAGCCTTAGGATTCTTCCTCCTTTGTGAGGCATGCTCTGTTCTCCATCATCCTCTCTCTATCTACCCTCCTCTTCCATATAGTCTCTATCTTCCTCTATCTGTCTACCTTCCTCTTCCATATAGTCTCTATCTTCCTCCATAGTGTTTGGTGGCTAATGAAACCCTACAGATGAGGTATATGGGAATGGGGAGTGAAAATGAGTCTAGGGAATAGGGATAAGTCTAGGAAAATTAGGGAACTGGGGGAAGGGATTATGAAGCTTTGGGAGGTGATAGGATTTTAAAATGTCAAGGGAATTGGAAATGATAATTAAATTACAGGTTTAGGGAAGTGGCTGCCTAGGAATGTAGAAGCCTAGGACTTAGGGTTTTTAGGGAAAGGGATTTAGGGACTAGGAAATGATAGTGTAAGGGTAGGGATAGGTTTTTTAGATTTGCGGGAAGGAAATGCAGGGTATTAGGGAATCAAATTTTGGGAATTAGGAATAAAAATAGGGTTGCTCACTTAGATCAAATGCGAATTTGTTTAAGAAAAAAAACACTGTGAATTCAATGTTTAGAAGTGCAAGGAGGCAAAAATTTTGTTGTAATTACTTGAAAGATTGTGTAACAGGCATTTCCTAAGAGTTTAGGAGAGTTTGGAGGTGATTTGGTGCCTGGAGAGGTCACTGAGCAAAAGCACAGTGCATTGGGCAAAAGCACAGTGTGAGTGGGAGAAATGCGCAGTGTTGCCTACTCTAAGTGCAACGCCTCTTCTGTAAGCACAACAACACTCTCTAAAAGCGCAACGCCATTGAAAAAATCAACCTTTGACCCTACAATTCAATTTTTCCGACTATGGGAGTGCAAGCTCGACTGATGAAACGGAAAATGAGCTCCTTTATGATGTCTTGGTGGTCTTTATACTTCATCATTTGAATGAATTGGGCCTTGGGACTCACTTTTTCCTTTTTTCACTTCACTTTACACTTTGAATTTTTACCCTTGCACTTGAATTTTTCTTTGAAAATTGATCATCTGATGACTTTGAGAACACTAGAATTTGAAAATTTTGATGCTTTGGCATGTTGAAACTCTAAGTTAGCAATTTTGGAATCATGAACTTATTACATTTGAATGACATAAAATTACATAATGAAAATTAAAAATTACATCTTAAAACCAAAATTACATGCTAAAATAAGAAATTTTCTTTACAAATCATTTTTATATGGTGAAGAGATTTTATTGGATCACCCTTTACTTGCTGGTATTATGCAGTGGAAATGAAGTTTTACTAGACCTTGGAAACCCTAACGACCTAATGAAACTTTAAAAAACCCTAAAATACCTAATGAGTCCTTGAAAGACTAAATTTCAAGATGACATGAATGATATTGACTTTATGGATGGTGTACAGTTTTAATCTAGGGCCTAGGAGGTACTTTGCAGTTCTTGTAGCGATTAGAGGCTGACGAAGGGAGGAAGATGCGAAAAAAGAGACCCCCGTGGAAAAGATGCACACACGCACAACTCAACGATCTCTGTCTATTAGGGTTGCGGAGGTGTTAGGGTTTTTGCAGGAGCACATCTGAAACCGACTGCAACCCACTGATGAGTCTTTTTCCAACGTTGCTTTTGGTTGGTTGCTACGGCAATAGGAAACAGTTAGCACGAGATTCTCGGCTTAGCTGCGCAAAATTGGAAGACAAGGAGATATACTACTCGCTGGACCTGTTAGAAGGCGTTGACATCAGGGGTTCTCCCATCTATCCTGTGCCACCTCATGCCTCACTAGCCCTCAACATTCCTGAGGCAGCATCTGTTGGTCCTTGTTTCCCTCCTTCACTCCCTAATCCACTCTTTGAACCACCTCTGACCTCTGAATCTTCATCGTTTTCACTCGCCGAACTTCCATCAATCCCTCATAGCTCCTTGCCAGCATCGAGTTCGATTGTTTTCTTGCCTGACTTGCTAAATTTTCTCTCCACTTGCCTTCAAGGCACATCCCTATCCCCGCCCCACAAACCCTCCATCTCTCGGCCCTTTGTGATCTAGACCGCGCCTCCAAACCCTCCTCGACCTGACCTAACATCTCTGGGATGTTTTGCTACCTTGCCTGTAACCCTAACGCCGGATGCCCTAAATCCGACAAACTCTGATTGCGATCCTAATCTTGACCTTAGCCATCAGAATCCAATCCCTCCGTGCAAAAGAAAACATCACTCCAACTACACCAACAAAAGTAATAGGAATTTTTACCTAACCCTCGGAGCAGGACTGCACATGGGTGAAGTGATGGATACAATTGATAGGGTCCTGGTGGGACATGTGAGATGGCGCAAATACAACCTCACATTCTTACGAACCTGGAAAAACGAGATTTTGGGGCCTATAATGGAAGAACTTCCATGGATTATTATCCTCCCTTGTGGATGGTTCGCCCTACGTTTCCATTAGGGGAATTTTGAGGTCTAAAATGAGCCTCATAAGAAAAATGTACAACAAAAATAAACTTTATAACAGCCAATAGGATTCAAGATGATGATGTCATCCATAATG
Organism: Pinus albicaulis; assembly: GCA_034641835.2. Taxonomy (NCBI): domain Eukaryota; kingdom Viridiplantae; phylum Streptophyta; class Pinopsida; order Pinales; family Pinaceae; genus Pinus; species Pinus albicaulis. The sequence goes on along the minus strand of CM076571.1, from coordinate 225,865,751 downwards.
GATGATTCACCATTTTTGGAGTAAAAAAGTAAAAATATTAAAAAATAATAAAATAATAAAACTACTTTTCAAATCGTATTTTAAACTTATCTCCCAAAATTTTCACTCAAATTTCGAGCGGGAGTACTCGTTGGATGCGGAATTTAATTCCTCATCCAAGAATTACATATTTTGCTGTTTAGATGAATTCTTATGAAAAATGAAAATGTATAAAAAACGTGATTGTAATCATTTTTTTATGTTTCTCATTACTAAATAATGTATCAGTATGCAGTATCAGGCACTCATGGGATGGGAGTGGGTGCATCAACAGTTTGAGTAAACACTCGAGGATAAGTTAGTATGAATGGAAAAATTAGTTTTCATTTCCCTCTAAAAATTTGATGATGTCATCAAATCTTATTAAATTTTTCATAACTATTTTTATTTCTTAAGAGCCATTTGCCTCAAAATTCCCCTAATGCATTGACCTGAGCAGGTTACTTGGGTACTGTCGAAACTATAACATATTGAACAAGCTCCTGTTTTGTTCAAAATATGGAGCCCCCTCCTTGACCCTTAAAGAGAACAAGTTGGAGCTGGCCCAATATGGGTGAGGCTACCAGTGCTTCCACTTCACTTCTGGTCTAAGGACATAATGTGGCACATTGGCAACACCCTTGGAACCTATTTTGATCATGACAAACTTATCTCACCTCTGGCATCATGACAATGGCAAGGATACTAGTACACCTAGATACCAAAGATGGGATAGAAGAAGCTATCACGCTGAGATGGAGGCATTTTGTCAAAATAAAAATCCTAGATTATGAAGGAGTTCCCTATAGATGCCGAATATGTCACGAAGTTGGGCACCTATACAAGGATTGGCCACTCCTGAAAGCTGCAGATACAGTTTGAGACTCAGATCATGCACAGACCATAGCGACCCAGGCCGCTCCCCCTGTCATCAATATTGCAGAGGAACAATGCAAAGGGAAGAAGACCGGATTGGGGCCCAAGACCTCCTTTTCCCCTCTCGGACCTCCCTCACCCCGGATGACCAGGGCTTGGGCTGGTGCTGCCAAGTAGGCGTCGGGTACTTCTCCATCCTCTATACCTGCATCACTTAATTACTCATTTTCATTTGTTTCCACAATTACACAAAGCATATCATCCCCCTCACACAATGTCCCTTTCTCCTTGGTAACCTACCCTAGTCCCTCCACTCATCCCATTTACTCGGAGATCCCTCCCTCCATCGCTGATTTCTTCCCCCACACCCTCCCTCTGTATCAACTTCGAATACGCAAACACCCCATCCCTATCAGCTCCGATCACTCTCTCATTCACTTCCTCCCTCATATGAGACTGGCGGGCTCGGTCTGATCGATTAGATTCGAACAAAACCTGGTCGAGGTCGACAATCTAAAATCTCCAAAGCTATAATACAAGCTAGTCTAGATATTGTTGAAGGTAAAAAAAATACACTTGAAGGGGTCCTTAGATCTCGGACGACCCGACCCATGTTTACCTCATGAAAATACTTTCATTCAACTGTCGAGGGTTAGCCAGCCCTGAAAATAAATTGGCCCTGCGTAGATTACTACACTACACTCCCATTGATGTGATTTTTCTCCAAGAAACTTTAGACTCCTGTGAATATGTCACCTCTACACTCCAAGCTATCTTCCCTGGTTGGATTTTCCAGACCTTGGATGCTCGAGGATGATCTGGGGGAGTATTAATTGGCACCAATCCCAGCACCATAAGAATCTTGAACCAATGGGGTGGGGAAGGTTTTCTTGGGGTGGACATTTTCTCATCCGATCTTGGATCTGCTTACCACCTCATCAACATATATGCACCATGCACATCCCGCTTAACCTTCTGGCACAATATTCTCAGCACCTCTCTTTTATCTGCACACAACCTCGTCATAGGTGGGGATCTTAATTTCTCTCTGGGCTTGGCTGAATCATGGGGTCCGCACACAAATGATGATCCTCTGGCTACTGAAAAGGCACAAATCATAGAATCCCATCACCTAATTGACATCCCTATGGCCCGAATTCACCTCACTTGGAACAACAAAAAAACTAGGGAGGCCTTGGTTGCTAGGAGACTTGATCGATTCTTGATTCATGAAGATCTCACTAGCTCGGGCATATCTTATCGTCAATGGGTGGGCACTTGCGGGATCTATGATCACTCTCCTATATATTTAGAACTTGCTCCTTATCAAAGAAAACCCTACAGCCCGTTCAAATTCAATGCTACTTGGTTAGCCAGCCCGCAGTACATCGATCTGGTAACCAATTATTGGACTACTCATCCTATAGCACCTTCATCCTCCCCCTCTGTCACTTTTGCTGCAAAGATGAATGCTATCAAGAAATTAACTAAATCATGGGCTAGAGACAAAAGAAAAAAGGATGAGGACACCCTGAATAAAACAGAACAGGCTATTGCAGAGATTGAATTGACCCTAAGGTATAGGACATGCTCTGAACAAAACAGATCCCAAATCTCTTAATTAATTTCAGATCGAACTCATATCCTTAGAGAGCAAGAAGAGAGCTGGTGCCTTCGAAGCAGAGCCATCTGGCTAAAATCTAGGGATGAGAACTCCAAATTCTTCCACCTATTCGCTAATGGACGCAAAGCTATCAACACCATTTGGTCGCTAAAGGATCATCAGGAAAACCAAGCCCATAACTTCCATCAACTGGCTCAAATGGGAATTGACCACTTCCGTGACCTATATAAAGCCCCTGCCAATAAAAATCTGGCTGAGATTATCAGAGTGGCTAGGCTTTTCTCACGGTTTGTGGATCAGGAAGCAGAATATTAGTTAATGAGACCCGTCACACTATAGGAACTTGAGGACACCTTAAAATGGTTCCAGAGAGACAAAAGTCTAGGACCAGACGAATGGCCAATTGAATTTTACTTGGCCTTCTTCGATGTCATGGGACAGGACATCCTCAAATTAGTAGAAGAATGCCGATCTACTGGAAGATTATATGATGCATATAATGCTACATTCATAGCCCTTATCCCCAAATCTGATGATCCATAGCATTTATCTGATTATCGTCCAATTTCCCTATGCAACTGCATCTACAAGATCATAGCCAAAATCATCGCTAATCACATCAAGCCCATTCTCTCTGAGCACATTTCACCTGAACAATTTGCCTTTTTACACCATCACCAAATTCATGAAGCAATTAGCACCTCACAGGAGGTGCTGCACTCTATCAAACACAAAAAGCTCAAAAGTATCATCTTCAAACTGGATCTTGCCAAGGCTTTCGAATGATTCTCACGCACTTAGGCTTCCCCTACAATTTCATCAAATGGATCATGTGCTACATCACCAATGTTTCCTTTAGTCTACTCATCAATGGTTATGCATCTCATTTCTTCCACTCAGAAAGGGGAATTCGTCAAGGTTGCCCCCTCTCACCCCTCCTCTTTCTTCTCATTATGGAAGCACTGAGCTGACTGATCATGCATGAGAAACAATTGGGACGGCTACATGGTATTAGAATAGCTGAGGGATGCACTCTCACTCATCTTCTATTTGTAGATGATGTCCTCATTCTACTCAATGGATCTATTGGTGATATATTATCCTTTGTCGATGTACTTGCAGACTTTAGCACAACCACAGGCATGATGTGCAATGCCTTAAAATCTACCATCTCCATTTACGGATGCTCTGCCCAGGAAAGAGGACTTTCCCTTAACAAAATTCCTTTCCCCTCCTTGAACCTTCAAGATGGTCTCAGATACCTCGGGTTTAGATTGAAACCCTCAGACTATCGCATTGCAGATCGGAGTTGGCTTATTTCCCAATTGGAAAAATGCATAGGGATTTGGCACTACAGGTGGTTATCTCGGGTTGGCCGGCTAACTCTTCTCAAATCTGTTTTGGAAGCCACCCCTGTGTATTGGATGTCTCTGGCTTGGTTACCTTGGGCCATCATTTCACGCATTCAACGACTATGCAGCAGATTTCTATGGAATGGCAATAGAAAGGGTCAAACTTTTGCATGGGTTAAATGGAATAACATAGCCCTCCCCCAAAAATGGGGAGGATGGGGCATCAAAAATATGGACACATTTGCAAAATCCCTTGTTGCAAAAATGGGATGGGAAATCATGACAACTAAGAATCTCTGGACACATGTGGTCTATATGAAATATATTCGGCCAATGAACATATTTGATTGGATCTGGTTGCCAATATGGAACCGCTGCAACATATCATCCATATGGAAAGCGGTCATCACTTCCCTGCCTCATATCAGGAATGGACTTACATGGAGAATCAGATCAGGGAATAAAGCTCGTATTGGAATAGATCCCTGGTCGAGTGATGAAAATACACACACACTCCCTCTGGATCTCATCAACCATCTGGCTGAACAAGGCATTAGTTACATTGCTCAAATAGCTGAGCCACAAACCACGAATCTCTTTACATAAGGATGGAAATCTGCCAACCATCTTGGTCTACCAGGGCATCTGCAACATGATTGGAAGATCTACACATTAGCGTTGGCATAATGTCATATCCGCATAGGAACTGGGGACGATGAAATCATTTGGGCCCCAACAAAATCCAGGATCTATACACCAAAATATGGATACCTACAAATATACTTGGATCATCTCCCTCAAAGATGAGAATGGTGGTGGCACCCCATTTGGAAGCTACTGGCCCCTCCATGCACCAGAATATTCATGTGGTGTTCAATAAACAACATTGTTCCTACCATGGATAACCTTCTCAAACGATCCATTCATGGACCCACCTGGTGTACCTTTTTCATAAATGACTCTGGATCCATTGAACACCTTCTCCTACAATGCAGATCCACTGTTGCACTCTGGTAATCCATTATGCAATCCATTATGCACGATTTGGATTTCAATCTATCTTGGAAAGGCCTGAACTTAAACGAGGCATGACAAACCTGGTGGAACTATGCCTCTACAAACAAAGCCAGGAGCCTCCCACTCCTCGTCTGTTGGGGCATCTGGCTGGATAGGAATGCATCTATATTCAATGATCGACCCCCACTCTGGCATTTTATTAAGTCAAACATCTTATCTAGCTTCTCTTGCATTGCAGAAGATGACCCCCCCAGACCTCCTCGGAATATAATTCCTGAGGTCATCAATTTCAATTTACCTTGGGCATATTTCGATGGATCTGCACAACCATTGGGTTGTGGGGGAGGCGCTCTTCTATATCCCTCTCATCAGCACTCCTATAGAATCAAGATGGGTCTGAGACTCGAAACTAACAATTTTGCTGAGCTTATCACTCTTCGCCATCTACTTCAGTTTTCCTTAGAGCATAACATCCCACACCTTCAAGTGTTTGGCGATTCAAAAATCATTATAAATTGGTTCAAAAAATCTGCATCATGTCATGTACACACACTTCTTTCTATTTTGGAAGATATTTGGCGTTTAAAATATCAATTCTCATCTATCTCTTGCTCTCATATATACAGGGAATGCAACAACATTTCTGACAAGCTTTCCAAGGAGGTAGTGGTCCAACACAGGGGGCTCTAGGACATAGAGGAGTAGAATGACACACAACATTTCAGTTATTACCACTATCCTTTCATAGAACAACCTGATAATGCAACACAACAGATCTGATCTAAATTGAATTTTGATAGTTTTTTATAGTTTTGATCGCCAATATGGACATATTCGGTTTAAATATTGTAATTATTGTAATTATGCTACATTATAGACTTTGATGTACACCGCAATGGGGAATTTTGAGGAACTAAATGTAAGTGACAACAATTACAACATGCATATGCAATGCATCTACAACATGTAATTTTCAAACTTAATGAAAATTATGATTTTTCCTTGGGAAAAAAGATATTGACTTTATGGATGGTGTACAGTCAGCAAGGTATGAAACTATGCCAGCAAGTAATCAAATTTAAGGAAGAGTGATGTTTTTGGACTAGGGCTACCATCAGTGACTAAATTTTTGCATGACCTAGTAGAATGATAAAAAAATTGTGAGTGGGACCCCTAAAATGATATGAAAAGAGGATTTTTGATCACTAATGGTAGGATGAAAATACTGACACTAACACACGTTCCACCCTTTTCAAAGCATAAAAATGCCTCCACCTCTAATAAACCAATGTTCCTTCCCACCTTTTGTACTTCCCCTACAACAACCAAGTCATTGCCGCCATATCCAATCTATGCGTGTTATACTAGTTGTGTTTTAATTGTTGTGTTGTCCATCAAACTTGTCAAAGAACGCCATCCTTATCCACTGGGGAATGCCACAGAGTTGTCACGGCCTTGTTCCCATCTTAAGCCATAAAAAAAATTTGCAATGTATTCAGGCAACAACATAGTGAGGATGACTAGTCGATACACATTCTCCGATATATGAAAGGTTTCATTTTAAATATCAACATCATCAACTAGAGTAAATCACTATAGCGCACACCATTAAAGAAAGTGGAAGCGTCATCATATCATAAGCACCTGCCTGAGGCATCACATTCTTCAATATCATCGCATTTCATATTCAAGCTTATTCAAATTAATTTAGGGAAAAAAATACAATAATTATATTAAGATTAACACACTTGAGTTAACAATTACAAATGAAGTTAAATAAGCTTATAATTAAGGGATTCTTCAAAGTTTACTTAAAAAAGATATAAGAGTGTGAATTGAATCTTCACATTAATAATAAAGATACCTTGTATATATATATGTATATAAAGGTGTTCAGAAAATGGAAAAAGAGTAATTCAGAAAATATAATAATAATAAAGCATTAAAGTTTTTCTTTTTAAAAGAGAGACATTTATAAAAAGTACTTGAATTTCTTTTAAAGGGAAAATAGGGATATTGGTATAAAAGAAGGAAGTCTAAAAGCATATTGAGGAAGTAGGTATTTTGTACTTTGCATATTCACTCATTATGAAGAATAAAGTATGAGTTGACAAATTAGCGACGCAAAGTGGAAACCAACAATGGAAGATTTTAAACTATATTTAATTGTGTTCCAGTGCTATTTAAAATTAAGGGGACTCTTGCAGGGAAAAATGTCATTATTTCTATCTCACCAACCAAAGTTAAAAATTATATAAACCCTAAAATTACAAACCAATTGGTGATTCCTGAGTCAAATATAATTTAAAAATCAGACTGTCTTAACAAAAAAAATGTCATAACTGATTTAAAATTAAACAATAGGGATTATACATTTATATTGCAATTCATCATTCAAACCCTATGGAATGATCATGGTGACAATATTTTTGGTTTACCCTAGATGGAAACCTAGGGTCCTTCATCCAAAATACAAAGAATAAGTTTTTAACATTTTCCTACAAAAAGAAAAGAAAAAAAGGGCTACAAGATGTTACATTGAATCCAAATTCAGTAACATGAGAAGATGTAAAAGATATTTCAAAAGTAATTCTTCAAGAAAACTAGAAGGTAATGCAAAATATGTAGAAGGAAGTTTAAAATTTTATCTCAGACAAAAATGAAAAAGTTACTCGCCTCTAGGACCACAACAAAAAATTAATCATTCAAATTAAGAAACTTAAAAATGATAAAAAAAAATCATTGAAAAACAAATTAGAAGAATTTACAACGAAAGATGTATTGAAATATTCAAAACAAGAAATATGAGTTGAGGAAAAAGGAACGATTATCGATGACATCAATATCACAACTGAAGAACATGATAAACAATTCAAAGTAGAAACATATTTTGATGTTAAAGTTCAGACGATGAAAATTCCAAGTGAATATTTTGTGACCAATTCAACAACATCAATACCTAAAGTAATTGAGAATATTGTCACATGCATGATAACGGAAAGAAAAATCAAAATAACTCTTGATCTACATCTGAATCACAAGAACAAACATATGAATCAATCTACAAATTCGTATCACTCAGAACATAAACAACAAACTTATGTTCCATAGAATACAAAAGTTTTCACAATCTAGTCCTGTTATAACAAATCATCACAAGTTTCGAGCAACCACAAGATTCCATAAAATATTGATTTAGGATGGTCAAATATATTCGAAGTTAGATAATTTTATTTATTAATCCAATTATCCTATCATCTTGTATCATCAAAGACGATAGCTCAAAGATTTTCAAAATTTGCGAATAGATTACAAGACAAAGGAACAAGAGGACACACCTTGTCAAGCAATAAGATTTTAGAACAAAGCTTTTTGAAGAGGAAGGAAATATGAATATAATTTATATAAAATAATGTAATATTAATAAATAAATAATAATCATAATAATAGATTAATTAATGAAGAGGCATGTCCCTAAGGACATGACCGTTCATAAAAGGGAACCTACCTAGGTATATAAGTGGGCCCTCATTTGTAACATCACATCTCATATCAATTCTTTTATACACTATTTAATATATATGTTTTGTTTTCTTCAATGGATGTCTTCGTGTTCCAAGTGTTCTAAATATTATTATGAATTATGAACTTTGTTCGTAACAGGTACATCATTGTGTGGATAGACTATTTGACTAAGTTGGTTGAGCTAAAAGTAGTGAAGGAAACAATAGAGAAAAAGGTAGTTGACTTCATAAGGGGGAACAAATTATAGAAATTTGGTTTCCCAAGAGAATTGGTGACTGACCAAGGATCCCAATTCACTTCAAATATGATAGAGAGGATCATGAGGCATCATCATATCCGACACAAAAAATCTACGAGCAAGTGGAGGTGACTAATAGAACATTGGAAAGTACTCTGACTAAGGTAGTAAACATCAACAAAAAATATTGGGTATATGGACTTGTTGAAGCCACCCAGGCCTACAACACCACCTTGAAGACCACTACTAAGTTTAGTACCTATGAGCTAGTGTATGGGAAGAAGGTCCTATTATCTATTTAGTTTGAGTATAACACCCTGAGAATGGCAACATAAGTCGATATGGATCTTATCAAAGCACAAGAAGAAAGTTTGCATAAATTAAATGAACTTGATGAGTACATAATTCAAGCCCTATTGCACATTGAAGTGGTTCAATTGTAGAGAAATATTTGGAACAATAATCATATCAAGACCAAAGCATTCTAGGAGGTTGGTTGGGCACTCCTATGTGACTATAGGATCATGGATTTTAAAGGGAAACTCATGACCAGATGGCTGGGATCTTATCTGGTTGAGAAATTTCATGATATTGGTTCAATGTAGATCAAGAACAATAGATGAAAATCAAATCCCACTTATGGTGAATGGTTATCGAATGAAATTTTACTAGAAGCCCCTCTCAAGGGCTTAATTTACTTATTCGATAAGCAAAGAGATAAATGTGATTGAGAGCATCAAATATCCCAATCCATTTAGACTGATTAAAAAAAAAAAAAAACCTTTAGCATAAACCTCCTTTAAGGTACTTGAGGAAAGCTAACAACAAAGAAAACCTCAATACTTAAGATCCTTAGGTGAAAACCTCCTTTGGGAACCCAGGGAAAGAACTAAAAACATTCATGAGGTAGCTAGTGGGCCTTAAGAAAAAAATAAAATAAAGGAAACCTGATATAAATGAAAATTGATTTTCTTATTTTGATTAATGTGCAGGTATCATAGAAAGGAGATCAATAAGGCAGAGTCGGAAGGGAAACCTACACATCTGGTTCCTATTGAATTTTCTAAAATGATGCATAGGAGAAACAAATTTTTTATATGATAATTACTACTAATTGATCATCAAACAACTTATCTAATTCCATTGATATCATTGAGAAATTAGACACATAAAATTTCAACCGTAAATGTAGTGGAAATAGTAAAGATCTGAAGTAGGCAACCATGCACAATAGAGAGAACAAATTTTCCCTAGGAAACCCCAACTTGGGAGAAAACCCAACAAATTTTCTTCTAGTAGAAATTAATCTTCAACAAGGTTTATAATTCTAAATTGTCTAGAAATTTGTGCCAGAATCCAAGTCCAAAATTTTATCAATTCATCATTTGTCTACTCTCACGTGTGGCTGCTATAGAAGACATATGACGATAATGAGTGATCAAATGAAGTGTCACACACACACACACACACACATATACACATTTTTGAATTTTGACCAAGGGACACCCCTTTCATGGTGGGGCCGACTTGACAATTTTGATCCTACATGATGTCCATAAAACAAATTTTATTTTAATTTCCACAACTCTTCTAGGACGACTTAGGAGTCCCCTGTTGGATAAGGTTATCATTGATGTGAATGTGATGTCATGCCCTTGCATTGTTGAATCCGACACTAGGTCATGGGGTATATGCCAATGAGGCTCTTCAACAATAATGATGATATGATAATGTTGGAGCAAACCATAAGTGCCAAATGCCTTGATGAAACCTTAGAATTTCCTAAGCATGACCCTAGCTTTGTTGAATATGATGAATCTCAAGACGATAGAATGTCTTAGAAGTTTGATGACCCTATGATTTCCTAGCCTTGTCAAAGCATACCCTAAGCCTATGTATGAATGAAAATAACACATGTAAAGGTCTAGAAGTGCTAACATATGAAACCCTAGATATCCCCTTGTTTATGCCACATTATGTAAATGATGTATATGTCAAATGCCCTAGTTGTATGGTAGATACCCTCAAACTTGGTTGTCGTGAAAAATAGGAGGAAAATTAATATCCTTAAGGATATAAATAACTTCTTGGAAAAATGATTACACCAACTTGTAGAGGGATTCTAACTCTTTCCCCCGAGTAGTCACACACCCTCTAAATCCTTGTCATTGAGGAGAATTTAATTTTTTGAAGTCTAAAATACACCATTTTTTAACCTACATGAGCCTACACAAGTCGACCCCACTTCCCCAAGAGGCATGTATGTTCGTATATGATGAAACCACTATATATTGACATAGACCCTTCTCCGCTCAAGTAGAAAATTTAGTCAAGGATATATAAGGAAGCTCAAATTTAGAAATAGAAAAGAAATTCAGTGCAAATATGTGGAAGGAAATTTGAAAATCCAAGGCTTACTTTTATAGTGTACATAAGGTAATAAGACACTAATTGTTTTGTGAAAAGACGAGCAACATGATGCAAATTTTCTAGAAGCACAATATCTCTAAAATGATTTGATTTCCTCAAAAGTAAATTATTTGCAATAAATATTCTAGCTCGCACTGTGTAGAAGATTGTTTGGATTGACATGTTCAGGTGTCCTTTTAACCTATGGAAACTAATTATATTCAGATTTGTGGAGATTTTTCATGCTTCAAACCTATGGAAGCACATTACTAAAGAAAATTAGGACTTGTGGTAACCTATTTTCGATTTGTGGCTAATATTTGTGAATGAACAACTCAAAAATGCACTTAACACCTCATATCTTGTGCTCGGCCCTAAGGATAGAACAACCCACAATTTTTTTCCCTATATGGAGGCCTATGACAACATTCTTGAGCCTATAACTTTGTATTCGGACCTGCAACTTTGATATCTTTAGTCTTGTGGCAACAATGAATTTCATATTATTGAGCAAAGTCTCGAGTAAGCTTGGTCCTAAATCATACATTTGTGGGTCAGATCAATGCATAAACATTACACACTTGTGATACTTAGTTTGGAGTTTTTGGCATCATTTGAGAAAATTATTTTGAACATTGTCCTTGACATATTTTCAAAGCAGTTATTGGGCATTGTTTAGTGCAGACTTGGAGAAATTGTTAAGTGTATTTTGAAGGCAATTCTAGAGGGTATTTTTGAAGGTATCTGAAGCTGTATTGAAAGGAACTTTTTGAAGCATAATTGAGAGTCATTCACTACAACAACAAAAAGGTCATTGGTGAGGGTCATACTTATGACAAACCTTTAGGATTCATCACCAATGTTTGATATGGTGATGGTTCTTTAAAAAATGTTGCTGTAAGTGCATGTAGTGACAATCCTTTAAGGTTTGTCACCAAAACCATTTTCAGTGAATTTTTTGGTGAGGGTTGTTAAAGGCCCATCACTAATTCTCTCTTTGGTAATACTTCTAGTGACGATATTTTATTAGCCCTCAATAATGCGCTTTTTGGTTACTTTTGGTGATGGTAAAAAAATGTTCCTCGTCACTAATCATTCCAATGAATTTTTTATGATGCTATGTAACTGTTTCTATATTTTTGTGAAAAGATAAAAATTTAAGACCATTTTCATGGAGTATTTTTCATTACATGTCCAAGGCAAAGTGGTTATAATCAATAAATTTGTTAAGAAGTAATTAGTGTGTATCATTTCCCTCAAATAATGACAATATATTTTTCGTATGATTCAATACATGATGCATATTTGTTAGATTTATTATCTAGTGAATTCCCTTTAGATGAATTTCCACTAGTGTGTGTAGGAACTATATTATTGAATACATAATCAAGCTCAATCAATTATATTAATGAGAGAGACCTGACACTCCTCAACACTCTTGGCCCGTCTTGACATGCTTTGGCAAACACTAACAATCCCATCCTCTTCGCATGTATTGGAACATATTTGTACCTATAACATCTTGCCATGACTAGGATACCCCTAAGAACATGTTAGCATGCCTTAGCAAGACATAGCACTCCCCTAGAATGTGTTGGCATTCCCTGTAGTCCCTAGCATGCGCCAGAACACCTTGGAATGCATTAACATACATTAGAACTTGGCACACGTTGGAACTTGTTATGTATTGGAACCCTTTGTTAGTGTGCCTAGCATGCCCCTTTTGAAAAAGGTAAAGTCCTGACTTATTAACCCTCTTATGTGTTCATTTCCTTGCATTTTAGTTGGTTCTCCATTTTTTTTCCTTGACACATGTTGGCACACCCTGGCATCCTACACATTGTGACATGCCTTAGCACCTGGCATGTCTTGGCATTCCTTGGCATTATTTGACACACCTTGGAACTCCCTAACACACTCTGACACTTCTTGACATGCCCTGGTATTCCCTAGCATGCCTTGTCGTTACCTAGCATAGGTTATCACTCCCTCCTTGGCACATATACCGCTTTTTGACACTCCTTGACAACCCCTAAAATTCATTCATTTCCATGCATTTTGACCTATTACTCCCTTTTGTTTCCCTAGTACTCCCTAACAATATTTGGTATACAATTGCACCCTTTGACACACCTTAGCACTCTTTTACATGCCTTGCCACTTTATATAACATGTAACACTCCCTGACACACATTGGCACTTGGAAAGTTTAGCATGCCTGGCATGAATTGAGATGCCTTGGTATGCTTTGGCATGTTTTGGCATGTTTTGGCATGGTATAAGATTTAAGTTATTTAAGATCAATTATTGGAAAGTAGGAGAGAAGTAATAGAAGAATATTTGACACTTATAATGCACTAACACTTGGCACTTGGCATGTATTGGCACCTACATTACTGCATAGAAAGGCCTTTAGGGGTGGTTTGGATTGTGGCGGTCTTGCCAAAACCGCCTTGAAAAGTGTTTTTAGGATTTAGGGGAAGTTTTTGAAAATCCCCCGAAAGTCATGAAAATTTGAAATTTTTTGGGGGGGGGATTCTGGCAACCACCTCTAAAATTTCTTTCTAATGAATTTTGGAAGGGGATTTTAAATTATTTTCCCCTAAATCTATTTTTCATGGCAGATTTTTGAAAACCCCCTGTTATACGGAACCTACAACTGCGGACATAAGTGTGTTCCCTAGACTAGGTGGCTTATCCTAAAACAACAGAAAGATAAAGTAGATATTGTTTTCCTTAAAGTAAATAGATAATTTAATGAATCATACCTGTGATCCGACGTATGCTTCACTCCTTTCTTGGCTTGAATGCTCCAATCTTGGCTCCTATTGTTATAATTAGAACCTATACAAGCAATCAACACAAGCCAATGATCTATGGTATCTATGTAGCATCATCTAAATACTTCATTCAATGGATCAATATGGCATCAAAATACATGAAATCATAACATCACATATAGTGAAACAAAGAAATTTTTGCATTAATATAAATGGCAGGAGTCACAACTAGAAATTAGAGTTGATCTTGTAGAAGAGCTCTTCCAAGTTAACTAGTTCCTTCTTTGTGACAAAGTGCACCTCTAATCACCCTAATGCATGGAATGTTAACTCTTTACAACAGCAACATGAGGGTAAAATTATATCTCCAAAATCCAACCCCTAGCTTGTTGATGGACACAAATATATAGAATAAGAAGGTAAGTTGGGAGTTCTTATCCAATTTCCAATCTAGGGCTTGAGAACCACTCTTGATGGGAGGATGGAATCAAAAGATAAGGGATGGAAACTCCAAGGTAGGATAGGATAGGATCTGAATGTTTAATCTGAGGTGAATTTTTGTAACAAATTTTGCAAGATTCTGGAAAAAGAGGCTTCCGAAATTTCTCTCTTTTTCCCGAATTTCTAGAACCAACTCAAGTGCATAGTGGAGCAACCTGTAGGTGATCAACGCGGGCCATAGTGGAGAAACCTATAGGTGAACGTTTTCCAATAGGAGGCCAGGGAGAATTGGTCCTTAAAATGACTAAACCAAGGTATTTCCAGGTAGAAACTGTGGGACATGAGAGTTTCATGCATAGGGATTTGTGCCATCATTATGTCAAGGGGTAAAAGGATGTTGATTGATCCAGTTTGTAGGTCGATTGACTATATGTAAAAAAATGGCCTATAACAAATTTCTCCCTAAAGCATAAAGTCAAGAATGGTGATTGATGACTGAAGTGATTTAGCTTGTGAAAATTTAGGATCAAGAACAACCGATGAGATCATCTTCTGCTACAATGAATTTGCATCATAATATCTTTACTGAGGGAGGCATACCAATACTTAACACATAATCTAACATTACATGTACAATGATCAAAATAAATGTCCATTGATGAAAAATGGTGGACCCATGACTAGATGACTATTTGTATGACCATATCCATCATACATTGCATTCTTGTATTTATCCTGAAATCACATCCTATATGGATGAAACTAGATAAGGGGACCTTTTTCTCGTTGACACAATTGTCCAATGTACGAGTCTAACCATGTGAATCAATGGGCTAGAGTCGAACATGGTAGACACCATCTGATTATCGACCAATGATGTAAGGCGTTAACATACGTGACAGAAACCACCATTGATGTTAATGGCTCTCAAGGTACTAGAGTACAAGCCATATGGTGTGAATGAATGAGTTGAAGTCGAATACCACACATAATCTTTTATTCGAAGGCCACTCGTGTAAACATGTCGCCGAGAGCGAGGAAACTTTTGGTTGATGTATGGAAGCACCAAGGTACTGAAGGGTGTTTCTAAGTCAACTTCCTGGATCATGATTTAATGTCGATAGGAAGCAACCCGTCGTTGGAGGGCCTTGATGTATCCTCCATCAACGACACGAAATGAGTATAATGATTTGAGACAAAATGATGATGATATAGAACTGGATCGGGAACGACAAATGTGGAATGAAGGCTTAAGAGTATTGTAGCATATATTGACCTAATGACTTCTCTTGAACACAGCGGCGACACTGAATGGAGTTAGCAGCATTGACCCAAAACTGAAAATGGAGGCTTTGAAAATGGTATGATAAACCAAAACACAAGGAGATTACTGAACCCAACATCCATGGAGATGAGGTTGAAGAGTGTCATTTTCAAGAACGACTTACTGCCATTAGAAAATAGAGTACCTTGTTTTCCCAATTTCACCAACCATACTCATTAGTACCTCTTTATTTTTTAACAAGCTTGAGGTGGATAACATATGCCTGATCTGTAAGTTCATCCTTCAAATGAATACCTCCGAGTATGTTTAACGAACCCTGAGAAGGAGTGGTTCGGTCTTATCATATTCGACAAGTCCATCGTTGTTTAATGTTTTAACGAGTCTAGCGAAGGTAAAACTCGATATCTTTTTTATGTTTAGAGAGTTTGAAAAGAGGAAAAAAAAAACTCTAGATGTTCATTCTCGTAGGTAGTCCCTTGAGTCCAAAAAGGCAGAAAAAAATACCCAAGAGAACCTCTTAGCCATGTTCGACTAAGGTATTCATTTTTCGTAAATAGTCTATCTCAGTCCAGAAAATGGTTAAATTTATACTGAATAGATGACTTTCATTTACTTTAATGAGTTCGAAAAGACAAGTGTTCGACAATCTTTTCATATTTTGGGATTCTGAAAAGAGCTGAAAGAGGACTCCATGGGCTTCCTTTTTTGTGAGTTTATGGATTCTAAAAAACTGTTAAAAGTGTACTCCTTGGTTAAAATGATCTACAAAAACATGACAAAATTCGTTAAAGAGTTGTCGACCTGCTCAAAACACCACAAAAAGTATCAAGCATACATATTTCATGATAAAAAATGAACGATTACTAGGCCAAAATATTAAATATGATAAAATAATGAGGAAATGACCATAAGTAATGAAAAATACTATTCATTTTTACCATTTAACATTCACCTTAAACAGTGAGAACTTTGAGCCCTTTTTTCCCTCGATCTTTTGCAGCTAATTGCAGTCAATACAGTGGATCATTTCCAGTTTCATCACTTCCAAGTAGGAGCTAAGATCTTTCTCTTTCAATTTATGATACCTTTTTGTGATTTCATGCAAATTTTATGGATTTTTTATAGCCCTGGGGTTCTAAAATTCACTCTAGGACCAACACAAGCCCTTCCTCTAGAAAAATGCGTTGCACTAGGTAAATATTTCACTACACAGAGGAGTGAAATTCTCTTTCATCCCTTTTGGGACAGCACCAAACACAATTCCTTAGTCAAAATTTCCAATGTTTCTCAAAATTTGTTAGGTTTTTTGCATGAAAAGGATCCTAATGAGTATCTTGTTGATGTTTCAGTTACTCACCAACACAAAATGGCCTTTCTGTGCAGAGAAAGAGAAATTGAAAAACATGACTTGAATGCAGCAAATGGTCCTGCCACCATTCAAGCACTCAAAAATGTGGTTTGTTGAAATTCTTTTGGTTATTTGGCTTGAGACAAAAAATAGAATTACTTAAGTTCCTAGTTCATTCATGGGATGTACAGGCACACGCATTTAGGTTAGGGGAACATATACTTGAGATCAAAGTGGAAGACATATAATTTCTAATGGTTTTGTCCATGAGAGGTGCCCCCATCTCTCTCATGGGAGGGAGAAGTGGAGGAGAGTTAGTAAAGGATTACATTTCTACTCATTTTAGACCTCGAGCACAACCGACTAGACATGGGAAGATCAACTTTAAAGATGTGAACCGTCTGCCTCTGAGAACAATCCTTTTTTATTATTGCTAGATTAACCGGTATCTCAACACATCAAGTAGCTAGTAGATCATACATGAAGTACATTTTAGGGTGTCTGGAGCCGAAAGTATTAAACTAGAGTGAGTGGGTATTGGTCAACATGAAGGAACAATTGTTTAAAGCAAAATAAGGAAAACTGAAATTTTTTTCTTATGGTTAAATTTTGATTTTTTTTTCCCTAAAGCGGATTCCAATGTTACAGCCTTAGCATATCACGACTGAGCCCATTGATGTGAGGGTTCCACGGATAAGAAGGTGGATAGACATTATGGCTCAACATGCAAGTCTACCAGCGGTCATTTTCACACCAACCTTCTTTAGATGGATGCGTGAACAATTGATTATGATTGATGATTATCTGTACGCAGGAGAAAAATTTCGTGATGAACCTGAGCTCATACTTCCTTAGGGTGAGAAATGGGCTGTTATGGGTAAGAAAATTTCACCATTTTTAAATTTTTTAAGAAATTTTTACATTTTTTGTGTTTTTTGATGTTTCCGAGACTAAACTATTGATTTGTTTCATGAAGATGTTTTATCTGTTCAACCTCTAGGAGCTTCATATCTCTGTCATGCAGGAGAGGCAACGGAGGCTACAGTACCAGAACAAGTTGTCGGAATAGGACGAGATGAAGTACAAGATCTTGATGTAGCAGAGACCCTAGCTGAGATGGAGTGCCACTTGGAGGAGCTGACACATGTGATTGAAGAGAATGTGGTCGCTCAAGTCCCTATGTGACTCAAGCGGTACACTATCGGAGTGTGTATTTGTATCGGTCGACTACTACGCAAGATGGATCATGCAAAAACACATTATGACCTTGACTCTTTTTTCGTATTTCACCTTGATACGTAATTTATGAGCTTAATTAGCTATAGCGACATCACGTCGAGCCTCATCCAAATGGGTCATATGTAAAAGACATTCCTCTTCTACAAAAGTGGCAAGAATAAGTTCAATAGCTAGTTTGAGTGATGGAATCTCACATTCTATTGGGAGGATCGCTTCTAGACCATAAACAAAATGAAAGGTTCTAAATTCGGTAGTAGTCTTCACTGAGGTTCGGTATGCGTGCAAGGCAGTGTAAAGAATCAAATTCCAGTCAAATCAGTGGACCCCTTTCATACGTTGAAGCACAGTCTCTGTTATCACAAAATTGCACTTGATTGACTGCTAATCAGACAACTCTATGTGACTGTTTCAAACCAGCTTGTGACTGAAGCTTAGCCTCTTCAGTTTGAGAGGGCTCTCTCAAAGGGGTTAATGATATTTGATAATGATGAAACTAGATGGCGAACTCTATTTGGAAAATAACTTGATTGTGATGTGTGTAGGTTGAAAAGGGTACAAGTCTGCAACCATTGGGCTTATGGAGTCAACAAATTAGTAGTTTCAGTTGTAAGGTCTCTTGACATGGAAGCTGAGGCAGGTAAGGGTTTTTAGAAAAGGTAAATCACACATGGAACATAGAACAACACAACCATTTCATCAAAAAAGGAAGTTAGAGCATACACGTATGAATTCTGAGTAATAAATATGAAATCCACTGCAAGTGGTACACATAAAAATATAGATTAGAAAATCCCTAAAAACTCCATGAGAAACTCAGGTATGTCAAGAAAAAGTCCTTTGTATTACTGATATTAGTCAAATTACATAAAGTTGCAGTATTGAAAAAAATCTCCAACCCTTTACAAATTCGATAATCTGCCCTTTAATAGACTTTCTTACATCAGAAATGATCTGCCTCTTGGCTAGATTCATCGAACTCTTCCTATGACACCTTGCATAACAGGAAAACATGTGCTTTAATGATAAAATGACAACTACACTCTAAAATAGTCCTTTTCCTAATAGGACTCAAACTCCTATTTATTACATCAAACTACCTTATCTCTTAAAACAGTTACATATCTGACAACTAATTCTTCACATGTTCGGATAGGATTTGATAGAACTCATGACTACTTGACATCTTAAATACCCTCCTCAACATATGGAAACAAACCCTATTTTTTAGGAAAACAGGGCCCTATCTTCAACGAAGTCTTCAACTAATAAGTTGTCTCCCTTTCATGGTCTTCAAATCATGGATGATTGTGGGAAAGATCCCTTGACCTGTTGAATGTGTCCACATACCCAAAACTTCTCTTAAACCTTCTCAGAAACCTTCAAAACAGCTCGCTACGAAAGCATGGCAGTTTCGTAGCGTGCTTTCGTAGTGTACAAAAAATGACTCTTGCAATCAAAATTTATGCTTCTTTGCTCTTGCATGGTGTTCATCATGACCTGACACATCATCAATACCATTTCCTCTCCTTGAAAGGTGAAAAAATTGGTTTTAGAGGCAAAAAGAAAGCTACAAAAAATTTCGTAGCATTTTCCTGACTTCAAGCCTAGGAAATGTTACTAAACTGTGGAAAACTATGCAATTTCCAGATTTTGAATTTGTTTCAAAAAGGTACCTTCCAACTGTACAAAATTGGTTTTTAACATGCCCTTGACCTCTCAAAACATAAACAAATTCAACTTAAGAGCCTTCAGGTGTTTCTTCTTCATTAATGATGATTTGAGCTATGGGTTCCTCAACTATAGTCATCTTTAAACCCTTCTTCTCCAGCTCCTCATGGATCAATTCTAACTGCTCTTGGAGGTCTTTAACTTGGTCCTTCATCTTTCTGTTGGTAGATTTCAAATGCAGGTTCATTCTTCTAACATGCTTCACTTTTTTTCTCAATGGCATAGTCCATTTGATTAATTGTTGTGTATCATCTAAAGTCTTTGATACACTATCAACCTGCTCTTCCCAAATCTCTTTCATTTTCTCAAACTGCACTTTTTGGACATTATTCTTCCTTGTCTCTTTCTTCATGACTGTTATTTCATGATTTGATAACTACAATTTCTCTTTTAAGACCTCAATCTCTGTTTTTTCAATAATTTTCTCCTTTCCTTTTTTTTTCTTGATGACTGGATCTTCTTTTGCAAGTGATGAAAGGTCAATAATGCTTTGTGGTGGTTGGATAGTGTCAGTGGTTGGATGAACTTTCTATTGTTTTCCAAAAATTTTCTAGCATGTCTTGTCATGGGTTTCCTAGCCTGAAACATAAAACTTGCATCTTCACCTTCAAACTCTAACTTCTTTGCTTATTTATCTTTCTTGAGCTTCTTTCCTCCCTCATCTATATCCTTAGCTTGGACTATGGGAGTCCCTTCAATATCAATAGCATGTAGAATGTCTTCTAAATTGCCTATAGCCACTGTTTGGCTCCTTTTCATCCTTTGCTGCCATGTTTACTCACAGTTGGCTCTTGTTTTGCAGGTAATTTGATCATTGTTGACTTTTGTTTTGCAGGTGAAACAGTAGGTGTATCAAGTTTGTGCAACTGCTCTGTTTCCATGATTATTGGTTCACTTTTCTCTACCCCTACTGGTTCACTTTGTTCTGCCACTAAAGGTGATGGTATACCTCTAGGTTTAGGAGTTCTTTTAGGGGTAATTGCATCCACTTCAAATCCACTAACAAACAGAAAAGAAGACAAGTATCTGTCTAGTCTTTTTAACTAATCTAAAACCAGAAACTTTATTAAACCATGATGAAAAATTGAGGTTTCACTCCCTTCAGTTTCAGCTTGAACTTTATCTGCCATTTTTGCTAAGCTTATGTATAAATAAAAAGGTATATCGAGAGATATCTTACCAACAAAATGTAGAAGAAGCTTGAAATGGTAAGAATAAACTTTATGATATCTCCCTTCACAAGTGAAATATTTCTGAATGATAAGCAGTAGCTTTGAGAAATTATCTTTCATGCAACTCCTTGGAATGGCATTTGTAAGGTCAACCTCACTATTTTCTGGCTTGATAAATTCTTTACATTCCTGCATGTTGAATTTGAAACCTTTGAACCATTTTTCTTCTCCTCTTGGAATCCTTGTTACTGCTGCAATGGGTTCTGGTGTTATAGTGAGGTTCAACATTCCCAATTTTGTAGATGTCCCATTGAAATTTAAAGCAAACTCTTTAGAAACTTGTACATGGAATCCTTGCAATCTTTGGAAAAACTGCAAACACCCTGTTCTTCTGAAAACTTTTGCAGCTGTTGGGTCTTCATTTATCAGGTTCATGTATGACGGCTCATATCTAAGACAGTGGCCACCTTTGTTGGTCTTCCTCTTTGCAACCATGGTTATTTAATGTCTTCTTTGCCTTACTTGATCAGTGATACCTGCAAACCTTTGAAAATACCAGCCACAGCTTGGGCTCAATGAAAATAGCTCTCCAGAGCTCAATAACACGCAAAGAGGGAATGGAGAATTACAAATGACTTAGTTTTGAAAGATTTTAAAGTTCGATGACAACTTATGGCATAATGATGACTCATACTTGCTTAAAATGGTGATAATGACTTCAACCATGACTGTTGTACCTTGATCTTAACCCTAATTGACTCGAATGGCATATGCCCTATAGCTTTCAATCATTTACTGACACCTAGCAGTTGTTTTGACAAGATAGACAAGAATCCTTACTTTCGTAGCGTACCTAGTGTATTTCTGGGTAGTTTCACTATGAAAGTATTAGCAGTTTTGTAGCGAAAAGTGTGTTTTCTATGTGTATTTCGCTACAAAAGTAGGGATTCTTGGCTAAAATGACTTTTTTCGGTGTTATAAACTTGGGAAATGAAAAATGTCATAAAATAATGACTGATGTGACATCAAAAGATTTGAATGAGGGTGAGTTTTGGACTTTAGGATAAGATAATAAGAAAAAAATAAAATTTTCCTTAACCAAGCAATGAAAAGTGAATTCTATGACCCTTCCTTTGACACATGAACCTCTAAGACTTTTTCAAATGATGTTTCATTTTTTATGAGTGATAATAGTGGCTCCACTTGGGATGGTGTGCCCCTGTGGTACACCAAAGAACCTGTAGTTCCAATGCTGCTATCCATCTTCTTGAAAACAAAAAAACTCTGAAATTTGCCCAGCTTTCCTTCAAACTCTAATGGCCTTCACCTCGGGCTCAAGCGTGAATATTAGCTTGTCTTTATTAGTAGGAAAGCATATAAAATGGAATATATACAATGGAATGAATTATTAGCAGAATTTAAGAGGAATAATGCTTCAAAAACCTGCCATTGGCAGACCCTCCAGCACAAGGTTGTCCATCCATCTCCTGCAGAATGTAAGTGTTGTTCCCATGAAATGAATCTACTCTTAATGGACCTTTCCAAATATTCTAAAACTCATCATGTTTCCCCTTTTCTTCAATCCTGGCCTCCCATTTCAAAACCACATCTTGGATTTGAAAGTTTTCTTCCTTGACCTTCCTGTCAAATGTCTTTTTGATTCTGTTTTTACATCGCAGATTACTGTTATAGACTTCCTCCCTTTTCTCTTACAAGGCTATCAACTGATTAATTCTCCTCTGAATTTCATTTGCCTCCTCCTTTAATCCTTGCAGCAGCTTCATGATAGACACTCCCAATGATGTAGGAAATATGGCTTCAGCTGCATATACCAACTCATAAGGTGAAGTTCCAATTGATCTCTTTGTGCATACTCTATCAGCTCATAGAGCATTCTTTAGCTTCAAATGCCATAATTTCTTATTTTCCTGCAACACCTTCTTAATAATCATCACAATGCTCTTGTTAAAAATTCAGCAAGACCATTACCTTGTGGATAATACACAGTAGAATGCCCAAGTGTAATGTGATATTAATGACAAAAACTGATCAACTTCTTATATTTGAATGCCTGTGCATTATCAGTGATGATCTTCATCGAGCAGCCAAACCTAGACAATATATTATTTTCCAAAAATGAAATGATAACTGAATCATTTTCTTGCCTAGTTGGGATTGCTTCAATCCACTTGGTGAAATAATCAGTTGTTGTCATAATCCAGCGATGCTGACCTGAAGATGATGGATGAATCTCACCAATAAAATCTAGCCCCCACTACTGAAATGGTGCCTCAACATAGATAGGCATCAAGGGTAAAGGAACAAGCTTCTTCTTACCATAAAAAATCTGGCATTCATGGCAGGTAGCAATCTTTTTGTAGGCATCTTTAAACATAGTAGGCCAATAATACCCTGCTTTGAGAATCTTATTTATTGTGGCCTTCCAATAATGATGACCTCCACAATCTCCTTTGTGAAACTCTTCAATCACTTTTCCAGCCTCCTCTTCTAGCAAACAATTCAAAAGAATACCACCAGTATCTTTCCAATACATATTTTTATCAATGATACAGTACCTCAAAGACCTTAGCTTCACAAACCCTGCCCTGGACTTTTCCAAATCAGCAGGCTCTCTATGATGATGTAAGACAAAAAAATTTCTTTGTACCAGTCAGAAAGGATGTACTTCTCTTCAATGGGAAGCAACTCTTTATCTTCCTCTAAAAATTCTGAAATTTTTGCAATTAAATTCATATCAAGACAGTCAAATTTTGACTGTGCCATCAGCTTTGCTAGGCCTTGACCTTTGACCAATTTTGTGGGCCTAATTTCTATATCATATTCCAATAATTTAGCTATCCACTTCCCTTTCTTACCATCAGGATCAGCTTGAGTTAGAATGTCTTTCACAACAACTATAACATGAGAATGCAGAATGTAAATTCTGAAATCTTTGATGGCCTTGAGAAAGGCATAAGATTTCTTCTCTAAGATGTTGTACTTCAACTCTGAATTAGCTAATTTCCTACTAAAAAATGAAATGGGTTGCTTAGTACCTTGTTTTCCTTTCTGCAGCAAGACTCCAGCAATTGTATTTTTTGATGCAAATGTAAAAACCAAAAATTCTTTTGAAAAATTTGGGTTGATCAACACTGGTGCTTGAGTGAGTGCTTCTTAATCTCCTCAAATGAGTGCTTTGCTTCTACTATCCACTTGATGTCGACTCCTTTCTTCATCATCTTTGTTATGTCTTTTACAATCTCAGCAAAATTAGGAATAAACCTCCTCACAAAATTTACCCTTCCAAGGAAAGACTGAATTTCCTTTCTGCATCTAGGCAAATCCACTTTCTGAATTTCATTGACCCTATTTGGATCGATCTTAATCCCATCTTTAGAAATAATATGCCCAAGTAACTTCCCTGAAGTTAGAGCAAAAATGCTTTTAGTGGGATTGAGAGAAATTCCAAACCTTCTACACTTCAACAAAATCTTTTCTAGGTGCTTCAAGTGATCTTCTTCTCTCCTTGAGAAGACTGTTATGTCATCCAGATAGACAACCACCATCTTTTCTTTCTCCTCAGCAAAGGCAATGTCCATTTCTCTTTGAAATGTATCTCTTGCATTCATTAGACCAAAATGCATCTTGGCATACATGAATGTGCCCCATGGTGTGGCAAAGTTTGTTTTCTCCTGATCTTCTGGATGCACAAGTATTTGATTCTACCCTGAAAAACCATCAAGCATAGACATCCTTTGGGAACCAACAATGTTCTGCAAAATTTGGTCCATCTTTGGGAGAGGGTAGTTGTCCTTCAGAGATGCTTTGTTCAAGTTTCTGAAGTCAATACAGATTCTGATTTCTCCACTCTTTTTTTTTACTGGAACCAAGTTTGCAAGCCACTTTGAAAATCTGATTGGAACAATAATTTTAGCATCAAATATATTCTTGATTTCCTTCTCAATCAGAGGCATGAGAAGTGGATTAATCCTCCTCAGTTTCTGTTTGAAATTCTTTTCATTTTCTTTAACGGGAATGGTATGTTGAATGATAGTAGGATCATACTTCTTCAAATTATCATAACTCCATGCAAAAACATCTATGAACCTTTCCATCATCTCAATATATTGTTGTTTCATGTCAACTGAAAGAAACTTTGAAAGCTTAATCATTTTTTGCATTGTTACTGTACCAAGGCTACAACTCTCTACCTCTTCATCATCCGCTTGTATCCTAGAAGACTTTAACACATCATTCGGATCAAAAAGCTTCTCAAGGGGTATGAGACCTTTGGGCATAGACTTATTCTTCAACTGTAACACTTTAGAATTTCCCTTTGTTTCACCAAGCATGTTTTGCTGATCTACTTGTGTACTTTCAAACTCTTCTTTCAGTTCTATAAAGTTTTTTGACTTGCTAGTCATCCTAAAAAACTTGCCAATGGATAATGTTGTCAGGGATGGTAGGTCTATGGCAAAATTCAACCTCATATCTTTCAGTGGAATGTGCAGGGATGATAAATAGACTTGCAGAGACAACTAGGGATTCAACTACTGAGTTTTGGTCCCTAGTCTCCACAATAAATGAATATTCTTTGAAATTCTCTAACATCTCCATGATCAAATTTCTATATGCCCTCATTCTCACATCCTTAGTTTGATATACACCCTCAACTTTCTTAATAACTAATTTAGAATCTCCACAAACAGAAATATTTTGGGCACCCATTCTATTCAAAATTTCTAAGCCCAAAAATAAGGATTCATACTTAGCCATGTTATTTGTGCAATCAAAATTCAGTTTGTAAGAAAAGAACTTACTTTCATCTTCTAGAGTTGTGATCCAAATTCTTGCTCCATCCCCCTCTCTTCGTGCTGATCCATCAAAGTGTAACAACTACCAACCTTCCGCCTTCTCCTCACTGATTTTCTGATTTTCAATATGCTAATTTTCAATTCGCTGATTTTCTGCTTTCTTTTCATCTTCTACTTCATCAGTCAATTCATTGAAAAGAATAGCAGATCCTACTTCAGTATCAACAACATATATTGGAAAATTTTGAGGTTTTTCTTTACTACTTACCATGTAAGCCATCCTTGTTTCTTTGTATAGTCTCCTTTGCTCACCAAAAATAGGAATGGTGGCATAAGTTAGGTCCATATGCATTGTACCTTTGATCTTTTCTACCCATGACCTTGATAGTAGCATGCCAAACTTAGGTGGAATCTCTGCTACCACAATGTCCATTACCATTGTCTTGGCAGGGACTTGTGTAATACCAACAACAACATCTTTTATTAAACCAATGCACTGAACTATTTTTGAATCAAAGGAAAACAAATCCTTATATGGTCTAGTAATTTCCAATCCCATCCTTTCCATGAATATTTTGGGAATAAGATTATGAGAGGCTTCTGAATCCAATGTGGCATTATGCAATCTCATGTCATGAATACTAAGGCTAACATAAAAAGGAGGCACCTCTTCATTCTACTCATCCTCTAATCTTGGACCCAAGTATATGGTTGGATGATCATCTTGAACATTTAGGATATCAGCAGCTCCTGGTTGGGAATTCAACATTTTTACAATCTTACTTCTCTATTCATTCACCTTAAGAATTTCTCCAAAAGTTACTGGGATTTTGATCTTAGAGATCTCACTCTCCAAACTGAAAATAGAAGCAGATTTTTCAATCTCTTTACCATGAGGAGGAGGTGGTGTATCTTTCCTAACTTCAACAGCCTTGGGGGCATATTTCTTGGGTTGTGTTTTGTTTGCAGTAATTGGCACATTTCTGTTTCTAAGGTTGTATTGTTTCTCCATCTCAAATATTGCATGCTGATACACTTTAAGATAATCAGATGGTTCCTCACCCTTATTTACTTCATGATCTGACTCATCATGTTCCTCCTTAGTAAAAAACATTCTTGACATGTTTTAATCTAAGAAATGAACTAAGTCTTCTTATATTTCAGGATGATCTTCTTCATCAACTAAGTTTATCTTAAAAGGAAGCCTTACTTGAGGGTCAGGGGCTGATTTTTTTTTTTTCCCTTAGTCTCTGCTAGTTTTGAGGTCTTCTGAACTGAGGATTTCTAAACTAAGGTACATGTTGTGTAGGAGGAGTAGAGGCATTCCCAAGGGAAGGCCTATCCATTATTTTTTCCATTGTCTTCATCATGGAATCAAATTTTTCATCTGAGGTGGAAGGCTTATCTTCTTTCAACTTATTCTTTCCCATCTTGGATTTTTTTGCTGCTATCATATTGACCTCCACCTTCACTGCATAATTTTTCATTTCAACAAGTGAAGGGGGTTCTCTTTCTCTTAGCAGGATAGAAAATTCATAATCAAAGGCTTCAACATATCTTAGTTGAGCTTCTCCTGGTGGAGGCTTTAGATGGGCAGGGATGGAGTCATAAACTTTGTTAAATATTTTTGAAAAGTTTTGAACAATTTCATCAACATCTCTCTTTAAACTATTATACTCAGTAAGGGCTTGTACAGGGTTGGTTCTATTTCCCCACTTCCTCAAGAAGCTATCTGTAAATTCATTCCAATTATGTAGGCTTCCTGTAGCAAGGGCTTTAAACCACTTCCTAACTTCATCGGTAAAGCTCTGAGAAAACAATCTCATATTGACATCTTCATGGTCAACTTCCTACTTTTCTATCAAGTCATTAAACTGGTCTACATTCTCTTCAGCTGTAATCTCTTTATCACTTCCCCAAGTTTTGATTCTAGCAGAATATTTTCTAGGAAGGGAATTTAGGACAGCTGGAAGAACAAGACGGGCATACCTAGTAGGTGCAGCAACATGTGGAGGTGGCACATTTCCTACCATGATTACTGGGACTGTGGTAGTTTTATGGAAAACAACAGTAGAGGAAGAGGGATTGTTAGGAGGAGGGTTGTTTGGTATTTGTTGTCTAGTCACAATTAAACTCCAATCAGGAAGAGGAACACCATTTTTACTTCTTAACAAAATTTCAAATGGGTCTAGTTCCTTCAACCTATCCAAAGATTCTTTCTCTAACAGTAACTCTGAAGTTACTGCTTCCCAAAACTCTTCTTTATTTTTTTAGTTATTAAGGCTGAGGTATCAATACCTCTTTTATGTAGGTCTAAGACAATTTCAGTCAATTCCTTTTCACGTTCAGACCTAAACAAGACTTCCTAAATTTTATCATCAAACTTTTTGTCTTCAAGACTTCTTTAAACTTTAGAGGACAAGGATTTTGTATGTAATGGAGTACTTGATATTGCAAAAATGCCTTGACTGCCTCTGGAGATGGTGTTTGGATTGTCCGCAATGGTAGGTGGATCTGGGTCGAGATTACTCCTCTTGTATCTCCTTCTCGAAGCCACCTTTGATCATATTAATTTTGAATGGAGTCACCAAGGTATATGCAGCCTCGAACAACTTTATGAGCTCCTGCTACCTTCAGAAATTCAGCTTCAAAATTTCGGGAAAGTATAATCTTCAGGCTCCCAGCAGACGCACCAAAATTTTATCACAAGATTGCACTTGATGGGCTACTAATCAGACAACTCTATGTAAATGTTTCAAACCATCTTGTGCCTGAAGCTTAGCCTCTTCAATCTAAGAGGGCTCTCTCAAAGGGGTTAATGATATTTGATAATGATGAAACTAGATGGCTAACTCTATTTGGAAAATAACTTGATTGTGATGTGTGCAGGTTGAAAAGAGTACAAGTCAGCAACCATTGGGCTTATGAAGTCAAAAAAATCAGTAGTTTCAGTGGTAAGGTCTCTTGACATGGAAGCTGAGGCAGGTAAGAGTTTTTAGCAAAGGTAAATCACACATGGAACATAGAACAACACAGCCATTTCATCAATAAAGGAAGTTAGAGCATACGCATATGAATTCTGAGTAATAAAGATGAAATCCATTGCAAGTGGTACACATAAAAATATAGATCATAAAATCACTAAAAACTCCACGAGAATCTTAGGTATGTCAAGAAAAAGTCCTCTATATTACTGATATAAGTCAAATTACATAAAGCTGCAGTATTGTAAAAAAAATCTCCAACCCTTTACAAATTTGATAATATACACTTTAATATACTTTCTTACATTAGAGATGATCTGCCTCTTGGTTAGATACATCGAACTCTTCCTATGACACCTTGCATAATAGGAAAACATGTGCTTTAATGAGAAAATGGCAGCTACACTCTAAAACAGTCCTTTTCCTAATAGGACTCAAACTCTTAT
Source organism: Pinus albicaulis (assembly GCA_034641835.2). Lineage (NCBI taxonomy): Eukaryota > Viridiplantae > Streptophyta > Pinopsida > Pinales > Pinaceae > Pinus > Pinus albicaulis. The sequence continues at coordinate 225,836,455 of CM076571.1, read as the reverse complement.
TTATTACATCAAACTACCTTATCGCTTAAAACAATTACATATCTGACAAATAATGCTTCACATGTTAGAATAGGTGTTGATATAACTCATCGCTACTGGACATCTTAAATACCCTCCTCAACATATGGAAACAAACCCTATTTTTTAGGAAAATAGGGCCCTATCTTCAACGGAGTCATCAACTGATAAGATGTCTCCCTTTCATGGTCTTCAAATCATGGATGATTTCTGGCAAGATCCCTTGACCTATTGAATGTGTCCACCTGTCCAAAACTGCTCTTAAACCTACTCCAAAACCTTCAAAACAGCTCGCTACGAAAGCATGGCAGTTTCGTAGCGTACAAAAAATGACTTTTGCAATCAAAATTTCTGCTTCTTTGCTCGTGCATGGTGTTCATCATGACCTGACACATCATCACTACCATTTCCTCTCTTTGAAAACTACAAAAATTGGTTTTAGAGGCAAAAATAAAGCTACATAAATTTTTGTAGCGTTTTCCCGGCTTCAAGCCTGGGAAACGCTATGAAACTGTGGAAAACTGTGCAATTTCCAGATTTTGACTTTGTTTCAAAAAGGTACCTTCCAGCTGTACAAATTTGGGTTTCAACATGCCCTTGACCTCTCAAAACATAAACAAACTCAACTTAAGAGCCTTGAGGTGTTTCTTCTTCATTAATGATGAGTTCAGTTGTGGGTTCCTCAACTACGGTCATACTTAAACCCTTCTTCTCCAGCTCCTCATGGATCAATTCTAACTGCTCTTGGAGGTCTTTAACTTGGTCCTTCAGCTTTTTGTTGGTAGATTTCAAGTGCACGTTCATTCTTCTAACATGCTTCACTTATTTTCTCAATGGCATGGTCCATTTGATTAATTGTTGTGTATCATCTAAAGTCTTTGATACACTATCAACTTGATGTTCCCAAATCTTTTTCATTTTCTCAAATTGCACTTTTTGGACATTATGCTTCCTTGCCTTTTTCTTCATGACTGTTATTTCATGATTTTATAACTTCATTTTCTCCTTTAAGACCTCAATCTATGTTTTTTCAATAATTTTCTCCTTTCCTTTCTTTTGCTTGATGACTGGATCTTCTTCTGCAGGTGATGAAAGGTCAACAATGCTTTGTGGTGGTTGGACAGTGTCAGTGGTTGGATGAACTTCTTTATTGCTTTCCAAAAAATTTCTAACATGTCTTGTCATGGGTTTCCTGGCCTAAAACATAAAACTTGTATCTTCACCTTCAAACTCTAACTTCTTTGTTGAGTTAGCTTTCTTGAGCTTCTTTCCTCCTTCTTCTATATCCTTAGCTTGGACTATGGGAGTCTCTTCAATATCAATAGCATGTAGAACATCTTCTAAATTGCCTTTAGCCATTGTTTGGCTCCTTGTAATCCTTTTTCTGCCATGTTTACTCACAGTTGGCTCTTGTTTTGCAGGTTTTCTCATTGTTGACTTTTGTTTTGCAGGTGAAACAGTAGGTGTATCAAGTTTCTACAACTGCTCTGTTTCCATGATTACTGGTTCACTTTGTTATGCCCCTACTGGTTCACTTTGTTCTACCACTAAAGGTGATGGTATACCTCTAGGTTTAGGAGTTCTTTTAGGGGTAATTGCATCCACTTCAAAACCACTAACAAACAGAAAAGAAGACCAGTCTTTGTCTAGTCTTTTTAACTCGTCTAAAACTAGCAACTTTATTAAACCATGATGAAAAATTGAGGTTTCACTCCCTTCAGTTTTAGCTTGAAGTTTATCTGCCATTTTTGCTAACCTTCTATATTAATAAAAAGGTAGATCAAGAGATATATTGCCAACAAAATGTAGAAGAAGCTTTAAATGGTAAGAATAAACTTCATGATATCTCCCTTCACAAGTGAAATATTTCTACATGCTAAGCAGTTGCTTTGAGAAATTATCTTTCATGCAGCTCCTTGGAATGGCATGTGTAAGGTCAACCTCACCATTTTCTGGCTTGATAAATTATTTGCATTCCTACATGTTGAATTTGAAACCTTTGAACCATTTTTCATATCCTCTTGGAATCCTTGTTGCTGCTGCAATGGTTTCTAGTGTTATAGTGAGGTTCAACATTCCCACTTTTCTAGATGTCCCATTGAAATTTAAAGCAAACTCTTTAGAAACTTGTGCATGGCATCCTTGCAATCTTTGGCAAAACTACAAACACCCTATTCTTCTGAAAACTTCTGCAGCTGTTGGGTCTTCATTTATCAGGTTCATGTATGATGGCTCATATCTAAGATAGTGGCCACCTTTGTTGGTCTTCCTCTTTGCAGCCATGGTTCTTTAATGTCTTCTTTGCCTCGTTTGATCAATGATACCTGCAAACCTTTGAAAATACCAGCCACAGCTTGGGCTCAGTGAAAATAGCTCTACAGAGCTCAATAACACACAAAGAGGGAATGGAGAACGACAAATGACTTATTTTGGAAAGATTTTGAAGTTCAATGAAAACTTATGGCATAATTATGACTCATACATGCTTAAAATGGTGATAATGACTTCATCCATGACCATTGTACCTTGATCTTAACCCTAACTAACTTGAATGGCATCTACCCTATCACTTTTAATCATTTACTAACAGCTAGTAGCTATTTTGACAAGACAGACAGGAATCATTACTTTCGTAGCGTACCTAGTGTATTTCTGGACAGTTTCGCTACGAAAGTATTAGCAGTTTCATAGCAAAAAGTGTGTTTTCTCTGTGTATTTTGCTATGAAAGTAGGGATTCTTGGCTAAAATAAATTTTTCGGTGTTATAAACTTGGGAAACGAAAAATGTCAGAAAATAATGACTGATGTGACATGAAAAGATTTGAATGAGGGTGAGTTTGGACTTTAGGATTAGATAATAAGAAAATTTAAAATTTTCCTTAACCAAGTAATGAAAAATGAATTCTATGACCCTACCTTTGACACATGAACCTCTAAGACTTTGTCAAATGATGTTTCATTTTTTTCTGAGTGATAACAATCTCAAGAACTTTGTTGATAGCTTCAACATGTCCATTAGCCCGAGGACAGTAGGGAGTGAAACTTTCATGGGAAAGTACCAGCTTGGCAGTTAGTGCGGTCATCATATGGTTCTGCAAATTCTTTATGTGATCCATAACTATGGCTTGCAGAACACCAAATCGTGTGATAACATGATTGAAAAAGAAATATGCAGCCATTTCTCTATTGTTGTTAAATGTAGGCAAAGCCTCGGCTCACTTGGTAAAACAATTTACCGCGACAATGATATAACCATGCCTCGCGTTCGAGTGAGGGTTACTTGTCATAAATTTGATACCCCATTTCACAAAAAGGTTCAATTGCGATAACAGGATGCAATGGAGCATGCGGAGCACGGGTCTTAGAATCATAAATTTCACATGTGTGACACTTATGGACATCAAGGATACAATATCAAAAAATAGTGGGACAAAAGTAACCAGCGCGTAAGATCTTCTATGCGGTAGCATAGCCAGATAAATGATCGGCACATTCCTCCGAATGGCATTCAATAAGGACTTTCTCGGCCTCCTCATGTGTGAGGTGTTATCACTCCAATAATTCTTAACAGTTGTGAGATTTTTTATTTTAGTTTTAAATAATATTAGAGGTAACCAAAAACCTACTTTTAAGCCTTAGGATCTAGCCTTCCTAATGCTCAGAGAGGGCTCTCTCTATATGATTTAACTTTGTTGATTGTTTTTTATTTTAGGCTAGTTATATAGGGACAATTAGTTTTGGGTTTTTATTTGATTTGGTGGTGAAATCACTTACTTAGATGGATATCTATAAGTATGTATCCCATTGGGAAAATGGAATCAATGTGTCGAGCAGTTAGATCAGGATCAAGTTCTAAAGGGAAATTTTTACAGGGGAAGATAGCTAAGTCACTTCAGATCTTTAAGGCTGATGGTGAAATGGTTTTGATCAGGATAAAAGAGCAATTAAGGGTTCTTAAATCTGGATTATGAGTGAAAAGGCCGAGGTCAATCTAAACTAGGGAGCAATTAAGGGTTCCCTAATCTAGATATCAGTGGAAAAAATATAAATGATAATCAGTCAAAACAGAGTGCTTTTAACATATTCTGAAATAATAATTCCTGATTTATCATTTAGATTTAGAACACATTCAAGTATTGATGGAAAACATAAGAAATTGACAAAGTAACAAGTGAAAATACTTCATTGTACTAGCCCAACACATGAATCCTGTAATATGATGCTTTATTTCCTTAATCCAGTCTACCGACTTGAAATTGGTACAAAAATCCTTAGGTTCGGAATAGTACAACTACAGAAATGTTTAGCAATTCATCCACCCTCAATACTTCCAAATGAGAATTATTTATACAAAAACTCATACAAAATATCCTAGAATAAACTTATGAATTATTAATGGAAAGGAAATATCTTCATGCAAGAAGATAGTGACAACTTTCTAACTAATGCTAGCTCTCTTTTTTATTGAAATAAATGGGTTTTTGTCTTGATTTTGTTACTAGTTTTTCTCTTAGTTGTTCAATGAATGTTGCAGCTGGACAATGAGGTGTCTTTCATGCTGGCAGATTCGTTTTTGCTTTGTAATTGTTGATTTAATTTAAACTTTGACCTGGAGTTGATACTCTTTATCCTGTTACTCTTTCATTGATACTCTTTTACTACAAAACTGTAAATGCCGATGTAAAAACAACAAGCTCTGTCTTTTACTTTCTCTGCTTTGTGCTTACTGCAATTTGATTTTACAGCAGATCAGTCAATTTTTCCCAGAATTCTGCCTCTGGCAGTTTTATCTTTATCATCCTTCTAAAGTTTTCATCAGCTTCAGTATAATTTGAGAATGTTGGTTTGTTCACAAATAAGTGTTTTACTTCATGTTGTAAGTAAAAGAAATTCTCAAAATTCCTGTTGAGCACCTTCCCTGTTGGGATTCCCTGCAAGGCTGAATTTTTCACTTGCTCCCTGGCAAACTCTCTTATATTTTTATCATAATCATCCTGCTTCATTAATATATCATTAATAACTAGAGGATTGGGAAGGCATTTTTGCCTTAGAACATCAAACTTGATCAAGAACCTTGTGATAGCAATCTCCATGTTCTGGCATTTCTCTTCTAACTGTATCATCAGATCCTTCTTAGAGATTATCGTCCTAACTTCTAGGATGGTCTCTGTTCTATCACTGAATCCAATATCTTCTAGCTCTTGTCTATTTTTGGAATTAAGAAACTTGATGATTTCTAGAGCTTCTTTACGTTTCTTACCAAGCTCTTCTTTGATATTCTGGATTGCTTCTCTTATTGATTTCACTAAGTCTTTCTACTCATATATGACCTGTATGGATGGCCAAATATCATTGATTGCTTCAATGATATTGGACCATAACTGCTGCTTGACATGTGCCATTGGTTCCTTCAGCGTTAGTTCTTTTTCCAACTTTTTCAGTTGCTCATTCAATCTGTTGGCTTTTTGTTATTCATTCTTCGCATTTATTTGAGCAATTTTCTTTGCATCTTCAATATTTTTGAGTTTTTATTTTAGTCTGTTTATCTCATTGTTCTGAATAGACATATCTTGCATAGCCTTTACTAACTTGCTTGCTTCATTCAAATGTTTGTTTGCAAAGGTTTATCTTGTGTGCTTAGAATATGGATTTTAGACTAGTTATTAAGTGCAGGTGTTTGATTGTTGTTTGGTTGGATTGACACAACAGAATATGAAAGGCCTAGGAAAGATATATAGAATGTAGAAACATCTGGTTCATTGGGAAATGGAGTCAAAAAGAGGTCCTAACATACTTATCAATGGATATGGGATATCAGAGGGAAAATCTAACTTGGCCACAAGATCCTTTGGTTTTTGGAATGAGATGGACATCAATGATTTGAAAAGAGAAGTTTAATTCTCAAAAAAAGGAATTTGAAAACACAATTTGAACAATAAAGAGATTTTTGATAGACAGGGCTAACCATGAATTCTACAAATCACACCTTTAAGCAAACAATGATTTCAAAACAACTTTTAAAATGAAATCTAAGATTCGGGGAACACCCTATTTCCTCAAATATTTTATTTCAAATGACTTAGAAAACATAAAAGATTCACTGATAACTGCAGCCATAGAAGAGGGAACACCTAACACAGCTATGATTACAACTATAAAGACCTTTGAGACAACTGTCTAAGTAAGGAACAAGGGCAAGATCAGAACAGACCTCCTTGACTCACTATAAAGAAAAACTCCAAAGGGAGACTTCAATAACAGTTTTTAAGTGGCAGCAGAGAAGCAGGGAGAACCATAAATCATGTTGAAATCAACTATTCGAACTATTAAGGAAATAAACGAGCATGAAGACTAAAGAGAGAGATTAAAGACTCTAAAATACTTCAGCAGAAGAAAACATAAAATAGTGAAGGATGATAGGTCTAAGGTGCTTCCAGGAGTCATTTCTTAGCCTAAAACTTTCAACCTACCGTAGTAAGAAATTATGGAACAGAATGAAAACAGGAGAAAACATTAAACAGTTAAGAATACTTCACCAACAGCCAAGCTCATGGATCCAATGATAGAGCCTTCTCAGGAACAAGCATGCAACAACATCATCAAGGCTTCCAAGACTTCAATTTCTTTTTCAACTTCAACAGACTATGTATTATTTCAGAGAGTTTCAGTATTACAACTAGTGATCAACCAACCAACACTTTCTCATCTTCTCCAATAGTATTTATAGAAGAATGAGGAGGTGAGATCTGATAAAAGATCTCCCAAGATAATTAGTACAGACTTAATGGTTTCTCGGCCTTTGAGGGGCTTGATGGAGAAGCGTACAGATATTCTCACTGTATTAATGGATTTACATTTAAGATTAAGCTCGGTGGGAGCTTTTATTGACTTTTGAGGCTCTCTGTCATGTGGGAGTAACTCTGCAGATATTTTTGCATTAAATTCTTCGGCAGAATCAACTCTATGGCTGCGTTTGAGGTAAATATCTGATTTTGAACCATAACTTCGGCCTCTGTTTGAATGATTTTAAGGCACAGGTGGCACTGTGGTAGCTGGGAGGAATAAATTTGCCTCAGATGTGGCAGTGGAGGCTTTTCTGTCTGATAACACTTTTGTTTTATCTTTAATTATGTTTTTAATTTGGGGGATTAGGCTTGAGATGATCAATCTTATCCGTGATCCCCACAAATTTGTCTTCAATCTTCTGTTCTGTTGTTTTATGTCTTCAATACTGATACTCTTTTAATTGTGATTCAAAATCACAGTGTCTTGTTGATGTGCAGGCCGCGCAGGGCTCATATGGCATCAATGCCTCATGAAACATTAACTAAACGTGGAATTTAAGCCCTGTGAATGGCTCCCTCTGATAAATCAAAGGCGTGGGAATCGTCATTCCCAGCCCTTGGCCTTTTCTTTCAACATAATGAAAAACCGTTAATCCTGCAAAACACACAAAATATCAAGAAATCTTGCGTTGTGGGTTTAACTGCTGCAGAGGATGTGGGGAGGAGCGTAGCCGTTAGATGAGATTGAGCGGATGGTCCGGATTCAATCGGAGTCACGTGATCAGGGGAAAAACTCAAATGGCGCTGATGTACAAGGAAACGCCGATGCGATTGAGCGCTGGCCGTCGATTTGAGGATCAGATCGACGGTGGGGAGTGAATCGGAGGATTTCAAAAGGCAGAGAAAAATTTAATGATCAAAGCAATTGTGGGCCGTTGGATCTGGGAAGGCGGAGAGGAGATCAACGGTGGAGAACCAATCGGGGGATCAGCAATCGGGGTTGGACAAACAAATGCATCAAATGAAAATTGTGATGCGATTGGCGCCTCGGAACTTAAACTCTTGGTCCCGAGCGTAGGTTATATGGAATGAAAAAAGGTAGGGGTGGGGTTTACATATATGTGACCCAATCACATCAGAATTTCTGATGTGGTCTTTCAATCAACCCATGTGGATTTCTCTGATGTGATTGCGCTTCGGGTCTTTTTAATCTAACCATTTTTCATTTTAAAAATCGTTGTATGGGCGCGTTAAACCAAAACTTTGGATAAGTGGGTTTTATGACTTAACAAAGGAAAAAGTCAAACGGACAAGGTTTATTCATTTAGTTTGAGCGCTCGATTGAGGGCCTCTAGTTTTTTGAAGCGGAAAAAATATCGGGGCTCATCTATAACAGAGCTAATCGCATCGAAGGCTTTTGTGAGAGCCAAAGACTTGTGCTCATTGATTACTTCTGATGCGATAAGTGCTTGATGGGCATAGCGCCTGGTTCCAGGGCATCTGCACATGTGGGAAAGTGATTCGGGGGCTCAGCCAAAGGGGCTAAATCCTAAAACATAAAAATGTGTATTTTTATAGATTTTTCAATGGTTTTTAAAGGAATTTGAGGGTTTCGGTAAGGTTAAAAAGTAAGTTCTTAACCTTGTAAAAATGATTTTCATGAATGGAAGAAGAGGAATCATGAAAATAGAGGATTTTTGTGGAGAAAAAGGGGAGCAAAATGAAGGTTAGTGTGGAAAAAGGAAAGGGAAGGGAAAAGGAGTTTGCAGCAGCGTTTTGTCTTGGAAATCAGCAGGATTTCTGAGTGTAAAATGAGCATAGTGGTGAAGATTTGGACAAAGGCACGAGGCCTTCAAGAGTCTTCAAGAGCCAACACTTTTTAGCAATAAAAATTGTTCCTTGAAGGCTAAAAAATTCTTAGCCACCTTTTGCTATAACAAATTTTATAGGTGGCTAACAGAATATTCTGTGGCTAAAGTTGTAGATGAAGTAACTGGCAATGTTGTGGTCATTGGTATAGTAGGAGGCAATGATTCTGCTAAAGTAGAAGGTACGGCTGTTGTAACTACAGGGATGACAATGGCAGGAACTTCCTCTGCTTTTTTGGCTTCTTTCTCCTGGACCACCTTGTCCATTTCAATTTCCATTTCCTTTATCTGAGATGTTAACTGTAAAATGAGACTCATCATCTCATCTTTCTGATTGGTATCTTGTAAGACCTCCTTGGCTTGAGGATGTTCTGTAGGGGCAGCTTTAATTGCTTCCTTAATGCAGAAATATCTGCATTTTTCTTCTTGATCAGTTCCTTTGCAGCTTTCACATTTTGAGGATCATATCCTACTTCAATTACTAGCTCTTCTAAGGATTTGATTCTAGTGTCCTTTGCATATGAAGATGCTTTCTCCAATTTGAACTGATCTCTTACATTTACCAGAGTGTTTTGCAGTTTTTGTGCACTCATAGCCTTAGTGGTCATTGTAGAATAAATCATCTCCCCTGTCTGCTTATGAAATTCAATTTGATCCAGAGGATGAATATCCTGGACTGGAACTTCAAACTCTATCTTTTTGTAATCTGAGGATGTCTTAGGAGTTTGAACTGTAGGTTGAAGAAAGGACATCTGCATATTTTTATTTTTGTAGTCAAGGCTGAAAGTAACCTATTTTGGATGCTAGGAGTTTGTTTCAGATACTGAGAATATATTTGTCTTAATTTCTTCATTTTTGTCTTTGATTTCCTTGTATCTTTATTTTATATCCATGTCCTTTTCTATTGTTTTTTTAGATGAATAAACTTCAATACTGTGTTGTTTCTGAATTAGCTATGTCTTTGAAGTTGTGGGTTGTTGTTCCTCTTCAATCATTATAGGAGGTGCATTATATTTTTTTGTTGTTTTTGTATCAATCACCTCTATTGTTTCCTCTTCTTTATTGACAAGATTTAGCTTTGGCTTTTTACTGTATCTCAATTTGAATTTAGACTCTGTTGTAGTTTCTGTTGTATAATATCCTTCATCTCTGTTTCTCTTCACATTTCTATCTTCTTGGGCTGGAGTTTGCAAAGTTTGACTAGTATCACTTTGCTTCCCTGCCTCTACCAATGTATTATCTGACCATTCAGATTGGTTTGAGAATTTTTCAATCTTTCGCTTCTTTTCATGTACATATGGAGTTAATTTGAATTTCACTGTCATTTTACTAATAACACCAAGGGGATAATAATACCATAGGAAACTGCGACTGAACTTGAACTCCTGCAATTGTTTTTCAGCCTCTCTATTATTATAGATAAAAGGGCCAACTTGTTTCTTCAACTTAAACTGTGTTTTCTTCTTTGCTATTAAGAAAATAACTGCATCTGAATTAAGAATTTACCTTATTTATTCCAGGGAAAATAACCTCATAGGGAGGTATTTGGGCAGTTTATAAGGGATAAGACTTTATCCATAAACTCTTATTTCTGTATGGTTTTGGTACAAGTACCAATCACCTGTTTTATTGTGCCCATACAATCGCAAAACCTTCTTGATTTCATTACTAATTCTTGGATGTATACTGCTATTTAGCAAATTGACTATGGGGTGAATGAAGGAATCTATAAAATTTGCATAGGTGAACTCATTTGAATCTTTCCTTATCAAGGAACTCCAAAAGATGACTGATTGTGGATTTCCTTCCATGTCAAGCTTCTGAAGATTCATATTGAATTTCTAAGACTGAAAATATAGGAACATGTGAAATAGGAATTAAGATTACTTAAAAACACCTTCAGAAGGCATTTTGACCAATTTCTCATGGATACTGTCAGCAATATATTGGGAAAAGTTAGAAATGGTAGGAGAAGGCTAACCAAGTGTAAAAGTAGACAAGAAACCAAGCACTACAACATCAGCATGTTCATTTGTAAAGTAGCCAAGAATGAAAGACAACATGGAAATAATATGTCTTGTCCTTTCAGAGAATTTAGCAAAAGAGTATGGAGGATTGAGCTTGGGAATTTCTACATAAGAAGGTATGAAGGTCTAAAAAATATGGAACCTCTTGGGGAAGTCCAGATCCAAGTATAACTGAGTGAGGGCTTCAATGGACAAAGGAACTTCATTTGGCCCAGGTTGTATGTGTAACATCTATTTGATAGACTCAGCTATAATGGTAAACAAAACTTCTTTTTTTCAGAGTTCACTGTGACTCTTTGATCAGGAGAGTAGCATTATTGGCAAAGTCTGATTACTTCAGGAGAGTAGCATTATTGGCAAAGTCTGATTAGCTATAATGGTAAACAAAACTTCTTTTTTTCAGAGTTCACTGTGACTCTTTGATCAGGAGAGTAGCATTATTGGCAAAGTCTGATTACTTCTAGGCATTGGTAAGTATGAGGAACAACATATTTTGGCAAATTTGATTCCCAGCTGAACACTTCATCAGCCTGATCTAGGGATTTTTCTTAGCTCCAGCAGTGAAGCTCAAGAAGGTTGAATTCTGTCATTGTATCAGTATTCTTGAAGTCTATATCAGCTAGGGGGATGTGCTCTACATCTACAACAGGGGGTTGTAAAGGATTGACTACTAAAATGTTTTTGGAAGCCATTGATTTGTTTGATTTATCAATTCCAATACTCTTTGACCTTAGAACAGTGATTTAGGCTTGTAGAAGCACCTCTGGTAATTATAACAAATTGCGAGAGGATTTTGGATATGAAAGGGGCTCTATCTTCTGTCTGCAAAGGTCTAATTTTGATCAATTAACTTAAATTGTAATCTCTGTATCAAAAGAGAAACTGTAGGTTTTTAGAGTTTTCGCAAAAGATATCTAGGGCCTGTAGTGATTTCTCTATGATAAAAAACAATCTCAAGACATAAATTTTATGCAAAAAGGATGCCTAAGAACTGTAGGAAATGCTTTGAAGCTCACAGAATGATTTCTCAGGCCTGTAGATGGCTTAAAATTCTTCAGTTTACTCTATCTATAATTTTTAATAGTCCAGGGTTTCAAAATCTGTGAAATGATTTCTCAGGTTTTATAGAATAAAGGATTTAGGAAGAAAATGGGGTTTTCTTTAGGTTTAAAGGCTCTTAAATGATTCGATTAACTGTATTACTCTTTTAGATCGATGAATGGGTCTGTTCTTCTGAAGAATACCTAGGAAAGCTGAAATGTTTCTTTGCAGGAGGGTTTCTGAGGTTGTAGAAAGCTTTCAGAAGCTTTTGCTAGTCTTTATAGCACTTGGATGACTTAAGCAACAGTTGTAGCAATCAAATTAATAAATTCCATTTCAATTAGGCTTTAAAATGGAGTCGACATATTTTTTCTCAGTTTGCAATGCTTCTTCTGCGTGAAAATGGTAATAGAAGAGTAAAAGAGTGCAAATGGGCGGTTTATAAACAATTTTCATTCAACGGTGAATGCATTGAATAAGCGATCAATTTAGATCGATGAGTAGTGTTTGGGTGCGGGGGAGGAAAAAACTGCCAAGCGGTTTTCGTAGGCTTCAAAGGTAGTAAGCAGAATTGGTTAGATTGATGCGATCCAACATGATTAAGACACATAGCAGGGAGAGAAAGCCAAAAAACAATGCTTATCACAAGGTTCAGGGTGTGCTAACTATCGCGCTAAGGAATGTGCGATAAGGGATAACAACCATTGGATTTGGTCATTGAAAAGCGAACAGCTAGGATGATGCGATAGAGATGCAAGGTAAGATGGCGTGGGGCCCGAGATTTCAACGTCGCGGGAGGTTTGATATGTATTTAAAACTCAGGTTTAAATACATAGTTGGGAGTGTATTATGATAGGCGGAGGTTAATGTATTTAATAGATGGGATGCGGGTAGATGTAAGTTTATAACTGGCAGGGATTTATATATAGTGGGACTGGAATTAATAAAATAATTTTAACCTATGGAATGGTGGGTTTATATAACATGTGGGGAATTTATAACATAGGTTAAAATAAAGATATGGGTGGGGAATAATGTATAAGGATTTAATTTAATACGTGCTAAAAGGTATATACAGAAGTTAATACCTTCGGTCAGTGTTAAAAATATAATGTAACTGCGAAATGTTAAAATACACTAAGTATAGTGTAAAATCTGATATTGGAAATAGATTTCTTTATAATGGGTCCTAACATATTATTTTAGCATTTATACTTAGGATAAAGTATATTTTTTTTTTTGGTTTTTGGGTATTTTTGAATAAAAGGGGAATTAGTTAAAGGGTTTAACTTTTATTAGGAATTTGACTTCTGTGATCCATAAATTATGTATCAAATCTTTCGGTGAAAATCACATTGGAGAAATTTGTGTCGACGCGTTTCGAACCAGCCAGTGTGGTTCATCATCAGGGCAAGATGAGAAATTTGATCTAGGACTCAGCTTAAATAGATAATGAAGCTCCAAATAGCCATTGTACAATAACGGCTAGTTTGACTAAAATAAATAAATAAAATAAAATTATATATATATATAATAAATAAATAAATAATATATAAATATGAACATAAATATAAATATAAAAACATAAAAATAAAAATAAAAATATTAAAAAATAAAAATAAAAATAACAATATATATAAATATAAATCACTTGAACACAATTCAATATATTATTTGAAGCTACACTAATTAATTCATTTATTTTTATTTTTTAATTTAAATAGATAATTAATTAATTGATTAAATATACATAAATTAAAATGAAATTAAAAACAAATAATAAACATAATCATGCTAAATAAATAATAAGTAATTACATAATAAAGAATAACAAAAAAGAGAAAAGTAAAACAGGACGAGAGGAGAGGAAACGACAAACCTAGGACAAACAGAAGGGAAGAAACCCAAAAACTAAGAATGAAGGGCAGGGATCCAGCACCTGCTCACGCTCCGCCCATCATCTCTATTAAGGTTAACTGGCCTCTTTTCAATCTCAAGGGCCTCCCTAAACTTTCGGTGGTGGAAATGGTCCACCCTCGCAATGACCTCAGCATCTTCAATGCAAATGTTTTGTTTTGTTTTGTTTTGTGTTATTTATTTTTTTATTTTATTTTATTTATTTATTTATTTATTCTTTTTTTTTTAGTCAAACTAGTCGTTATTGTACAATGGCTATTTGGAGCTTCATTATCTATTTAAGCTGAGTCCTAGATCATATTTCTCATCTTGTCCTAATGATGAACCACACTGGCTGGTTTGAAACGTGTCGACACAAATTTCTCCAGGGTTTAACTTTTCTTAAGTAAAATGTGTTTTAACTTAGGAAAATGGGATTTTTTGCAAGGGGGAAAGAGTGAAATAAGGGGAAAGAATGAAAATGGGGGGGATGGAGTATTTTCACAAGGGGATGATTTTTGAAGGAAGTTAGTGACTGAAATGACCAATTTTCTGCTTATCCATGATTTTAAAAACTGCTTGTACCTACCCATCTGCTACCCTAACATTTTTACTTCATTTTCATGGGCGCATTTGAGCTTGCAAACCCTTGTTCATTTTTATTTTAAAACAAAAAATTAACTAATTCTATCCCTATTTCTTCCAAGGGCTTGGATTAAGCTGTTAAGCTCCTTATTATTCACTACCTAACTACTGATCTTCCAAGATTAAACTGTTTAGCTAGATCTTTATTCTCTGACTAACAACATGAAATTCAAAGCATGAGAGGTTAAGATTAAGGTGTTTTTTTTTTTTTTGGTAAGTTGTGCTAATCTATTAATTTGGAAACATATAAGTACATAGTTTACAGACAGGGTTGTTAATTTGTGCTTAACCAATCCCTACCTTTGTTACACTGATTCTGGGTTGCCGTAGGGGAGGGGGCTAGCCCAGACAAAAATTGTGAGCAAAAAAGACTGTGTGCGGAGTAGCGTTGATACATTTAGGAGCATGAAAGGAGGACATGACATTATGGCCATGTGGGAACGCATGACAAAAAACAAAAAGGAACTGAACAACAACACAAACATTGCGAGTCCTCATCATCACTGTGGTGGGGAGCTTCCTCGAGGATGGCACAGGCAAGGACCGTTGTGCGATGGTTGTTTCCTTGGTAGCTTCCACTTCAGCTGCAGTGAAAAAGGAGAGATTTGACGATGCGCAGAGGATGGGAGAGTCTGGATCTACTCCTTCCGGAACCTTCGTCCAGACGCCATCGGAATCCATGATCCAAACGTTCGAGTCTTCGTCTGCCTGCGCAGGGTTGTTCGGAGGTGTTGGGATGCTCTGCGAAGAGGAAGCTTTGGATGTGAAGGTGGATCTCCTCACACCAAATATTCCTCTTGTCTTTAGGCTTCTGGAGATTCTGCGAGCTGCTCTGGACCAGAAGGACGATAGCAGGGGAATTTGTCAAGAATCCCTCAAGCCATTCGAGCTGATTGTCCTCGTTGCGATGGTAGCGGCCGAGGAGAGCCCCTCGTTGACCACCACGGATAGTGCGTTGGCGCAACCTAAGGGCCATTGCGCACTTGGGAGGGGTGGCAGGGGGAGCAGAGGAACCAAAAAAACGACAGAGGCTGGGGGGCAGGTGCGTAGGATGCAATGCACCAGGCAAAGGGGATCTGTGTAGCTTCACTCCAGGACTTGGACTACGCAACTGATTGGTATTAGTGAGCTTCCAAATCATAGGAACAGAAAGCAGCGAAGAGCAGATGATGGATGGAAGGGGCTGAGAGTGGGAGGATATATAGGAATGTTAATGAGGCATGTCAGAGAGGCTATGAGTGATCTGTGTGTGAGGCTCAAGCTGATGGCCAAATGCAGAGGGGTAAGCGAGGTTGCAATACTAATTATGCAGCATGGTCATTAATGGAGGTAAGGGTGAGGTGATGGTCCGGGTGAGGTGATACTAGGCCTATCCATTCTGCATGATCAATGTTTCTGCGAGGATCGTGCGAGGCGATAAGTGTGATTGGATCCGCAGCTAGTGGGGTATTGCCTTGAGGATCTCCGCAATCTGCGTAAGTTTAGCTTTGCTGTCCACCCGTGTCAAGCGTGTCACCCGCATCCAAGAAAGATTAAGCTATTTAACCTTCATGGATTGTGGCATTTTAACAAGTTGCACACAATATTTATTTTGCAGTAAAAATAAATAGTTGTGGCATTTGGATTTGCATCACTTTCATGTTTTATTTTTATCTCTTTTTGTTTGGGGTCCATTTTTCTATTTTTTTTATATTTTTTCTTTTAAGTCCTTTGATTTTTCTTT
The DNA here is from genome assembly GCA_034641835.2 of Pinus albicaulis. Classification (NCBI taxonomy): domain Eukaryota; kingdom Viridiplantae; phylum Streptophyta; class Pinopsida; order Pinales; family Pinaceae; genus Pinus; species Pinus albicaulis. The sequence continues at coordinate 225,820,452 of CM076571.1, read as the reverse complement.
TAGGACTTTTACCCTCTTTACAATTTTTTATTTTTTCTATATGGGAAAACAATTTGCAGAAAGCAAAGTATGTACATATTACAAGACTAATCAAAGTCAAATCAAAATTATGGATCCTATTACTATAGGACCTTAACATGAGGCACCTTTGTAGAATATTGTTGATACCGCGTCGATAAAGTGTGTCACCAATGAGGATGTAATATTTGTCTTGGTATCGAATATGTTGCTACTCAGAGCGAGAGGTATTAGAACATAAAGTTTGGGTGTGGAGATAAATTATAATGTCTCCATACCATGGGTCAGGTGATGAAATAAAAAACAACAACTTCTCAAGGAAAAGATCGTTAGATGTCGATTCAAATCAAGGGAAGGAAGGTCGCATATAAGCTCAACCATGGATATCTATCATAGCCTTGTAGTCAAGACCCATTTTTGAGATTTAGATTTTTTTTGGGTACTTACCTGAGTTTCATTTAAGGGGGGGAGGAGTAGTCAGTGCACATATGCAGTTGTAACTTGTAGGTCAACTTAGATGAATCAGCAAATGCTCAGTTGGTATACTCTCCAACTATCCTTAAAAACTAGATTACTCCCATTTTGTTGTATATAGTGGGCCTCCCTTTCTATTTCAGACACACAACAAATCTAACAGGTGTAATATTGTAGTCTAACAAAGCAACATTTTGACTTGGAATCTCGTGACATGATTCTTGGTGAGATAACAATGTTTCATCATTTAACTTGCATTTTTGAATGTGGAAATGGATTTGGAATTCTGGAAAACTCTTGTGGTTGTGAGATTGTGTAGACTCAACAACTTAGAGTTACAATTTTCAGAGTTTCTGATCTGCCTCAAAAGGGGCCAAAAAATCACCTTGTTAGAATACTACAATCTAATATATGTGGTGATTCTTTTATTCCTTCAATTTGCTTTTGAGTCTCTATTAACATTATGAATTTTGTTTTATTTATGGACGTTAAGCCCGTTATGATCCTTTTGTAAGTTGCTTAATTTTTCATAGACTTCCTTCCCAGGCTTTGCACCCAACTTCATCCCCTTGAAACTCATACTATGCAGGTGGGTTAGACTACAACAAGAATGAAAACATGGTATATGGATTAACACTCTATTGATATCACCCATGAACGGATGCCTCACTAGAAAATATTTTTTGTTTTCCTCGTTCAAATTGCACTAGTTGATTTTAGTATAATCAACTATAATCACGAGACCATGTCTTTTAAATGTCATTCGAATTTATGCTTTTATTTCAGTGGTTATGGTTTCAGTTACCATCAATATGGTTAGAATTGTTTTTTAATGATTCCTAGGAATATTCCAACTCAAATATGCTCACATGCCACCAAGAAGTCACAGCTTAATGGTTAGAACTTAGGATTGTTTTTAAGTGTTTCTAAGAAAACTTTCAGCTCTATGCTAACAGATATTAACCTAACAAAACTATGATTATCACATTCAACTTCTCATTCTTTTGCATCATATGCACCTGTAGCTTGAAATCGATGAGATGATTTTAATGGTGCATTGAGAATCACTTATCTCACACTTTAGATCTTGAAAGTTAGATACTTAATATGGAATCACCTTTTAACATTTTCATTTAATGGGATGAATTTATTTTTAGAATGTTTAAGCGTTGATTGGAATCTATGATCCCCTCATGAAACCTTGAATTTTAAGAGAACTTTTGAGAGTTAGAGATTGATGTTAAGAAATGTAAAGTGCTAACCACATGCTCGTAAGAAAATAGTGGACAAAATTTATACAGAGAGACTCTTCACTATAAGCAATCTGATCTTGCAAGTCTTGAATATGAAACTATGTTTTTCTTGCAAGACTGCATATTTATTCTAACTTGATTGTAACTAGGTTGAAATTTTTTATATGTTTTAAAATATTCTTTTCTTTATAATCTATTTACTGATGAAAAATGGCAAATAGAAAAACTAATTGGAATTAGAGTTGAGGGAGAAAATATTACAAGAACCAATGGAAAAAATGATATTTCCTCAAGTTTTTGCACTTTGAATTTATGGGTTGAAACAAAGTTCATTCAGAGGAACTTACACTTTCAGGGAAAATTTTTGTCCTCACTGAAATATTTTCTTCATCAAAGCCAATTCTGCGTTTACGATATAAAACAAAAGTGGAGTTTTTTATTGCTAGCAAATAGTTTCCACATTCATATTCTTCTCAATATAGCTTGAACTCTACAGTTATTGTCATCCCCGTGCAAAAGAGGGAACTTTCCAAACAATTATTCCTCTCTTTATCTAAACAAATTAATCCAACACAAATGTGAACTCTATCAGTCACTATGTTCCTCTATTTTATTGCACATTTGGCAGGCATTTTAAGTTTTCTCTATTCACCACACTATTCAAGGATGATAATAAAATTATGATATTATCCCATCAATAATCCCTCTGACCCTTAAGTCTTATTCATGAAATTTTCCCGTAAGGTGAGTCCATACCTTTGCTACTCAATAAAAATCTAGTTCCAATGCCAAAGCTCTTAATAATGTTACAACACTCAATAAACGGGGTCATGTGAAAGAAGCGCTACAAAATTTCATATTGTGGACAACCTAGTAGACTGTGGTGCATATGTTTTTTTCTTGCAGACTTGCATATGGAAGAAATCATTGCAAATGGAAAATTATTTATCTATTGGATATGCCAGGGAAAACATTGTCCAGATTAGAAAATGAGATTCAAATGTGAAAATTATTCTCAAATATGTAGCTATAAATAAAGGTACGTTGCATTACAATATACAACACACAAAATTAAGTTGGATTGGAAAAATTGTGCACATCACACTTGCAATAAGGGTTGAATTCTATCAATTATCCTTATTTGTTAGAAAAAAACTAGAAAATAAGAACTAAGGTTCCTAAACTTCGATTTCTGGAAAATCTGAGCGAGAGCAACATAAGAAATTTTATTTTGTTATGAGATCATTTGTAGCATTAGACAACTTTAAAGAGTAAAAAAAATAAAAATAAAAATACTTACCCCATTCTTGTAATTATACCATGATGGTCAGGAGAATTAGTAACCACCTTTAGCCACTAAGGGGTTGTGTTACATTGTGGAACTGAATTTTTGACATATGGTCTTTCTGTAAAACAATTTTGGGCTAAGGGAAAAATTGATGAGGCATCCAAGCTTTTAGATACCTGGTACCGGGAATTACATTATAATTTTTTTGAAATGGTTGGATTTATTATTTTTCCAAGGAGACCACTCGTGCTTGAAGGAATGGAGAGGGATCTGCTGATAACAAAATACCGAACCAAGACCATTGTAAAAAACCGTTGAACCAACACTATCGTTAAAATGAAATGTTGCTTGGTTTCATGAAATAACCCTTCATAAGTTTTACTTTTTTCTTAAAAGTGTCTATAATATTGTCTATCATTCTTTAAGATTTATGCAAGCAAACAGTCCAAAATTTTAATTGTGCTTGTACAAGTTTCATAGGGGATCTACATGCTCTATAATTTTCAGTTTCTTTGTTGAATTGCCTACTCTACATGATTTTGATCTTTAATCATCATAACAGTTATAATGCCCATTTTCATAAATTTTTGCTATAGTTAAATACAAATTTAAGTTGTTAAGTGATTTTTTTCATCTGCAAACTTGTACGAGAGGAGCCATAGAACATGGGGACTTTGGGTTTGTACCTTGGTTAGTATCAAGTTTAAGCAATATTTTTTAGGTGGCTAAGCATATGAACCATGTGAAAGTTGCTTCCTTGTTCTAAAATAGTTATGTTCTGTGTCTATTGGATAGTTTTTTATGCCAGCTAAGCCAATGAAACCTATAAGACTTTACAAAGTTTTAGAATTTATAATTTATAAAGTTTCAAGGTCTAATTCTTTGAAGGGAGATATATGAATGGAAGAGCACCTTCTTTACAAGTAGGTGGTTGGTGGTTCAATTCCATCGTGCCCTAATATTCGTAGGGAATGGTGACGATCACTATCCATCCCTACATATGTATCAATAATGAGGCTTTTTAAAGATCCACCATCAAAAGACATTTTTTATATGTGAAATGGTGACGGTTAATGAACATCACCATATATATATGCATCAATAGTGAGGGTCATGAAAGGTCCATCACCATAAATCATTGTTGCTCATATGAAATGGTGGCGGTCATTATCCCTTTTTATAATCATTATTCATGACGAACCTTGAATGTCACCACAACACCTATACTTTCGGTGATGTGACCTTTGGTGACGTTCAATTTTTCATGATGGAAGTTATTATGACTGTCACCAATGAGCTAATGGTGACATTTTTTTACCCTCACCAAAATAAGAAAAGGTGACAGTCAACGAACATCACCGTATATATGTATAAATAGTGAGGGCCATGAAAGGTTCATTACTGTAAATCATTGTTGTTCATATGAAATGATGACGGTCACTGCTCGTCATTATAATCATTATTTGTGATGAACCTTGAATGTCACCACAACACCTACACTTTTGGCGACGTACAATTTTTTATGACGGAAGCCATTTTGACTGTCACCAATGAATTTATGATGACATTTTTCGACCCTCACTAATAACCATTTTTGTTGTAGTGATTTTTGTCTACTTTGGAAACATCTAGTGTAGACATCTTTAGAACATGATCATAGCAGCATAGAAAAGAAACCTACTCTATACCAAAATTGAAGGTCATTAGTTGTAGCAGAGATATCTTGAAGTATCCTTGAGAAAGAGTTTAAGAAGAACATCTTGAAAGAAGCATTTCCATAGCATTGCTAAAGGACCTTGTAGAGAACCTAGTGATGTACTTTTGTAGCAGAATATCTAAAGTAGATGAAGGGTCTTGGAGATACATTCAAAGTGCACCTTGAAATAGCTTGTGTAGCAAACATCCTTGAAGCATCTCGGAAGCCACTTTTGAAGTTGTAAAGACCTCTAGTTGACTTATTAAAGAAACTTGAAGAAAACCTATCTGGGCAGACCATTAATGACATATTTAGGGCAAAAATGTTGAAGCAATTGAAGACCCCTTGGAACTGTGAATGAGGAAATATTGAATACCCTCTGGAGATGATATTTAAGACTTATTGAGACATTATTTGAAGACCCATTTTAAGAATATCATTCACGACTTATTAGAAATGGTTTTGGAAGTCTTGAGGAAGTGTTGAAATTACTTTGAAGAACTGAACCAGATTAGGAGGGTTGGAATCCTCCCACAGGGTTGGAGCCCTGTTGAGCTTGGCACTGCATAGGTTAGAACCTATTGGATTTGAATATTGGGGTCTTCGTCTAGCGTTTGAGCCATGAACTATCATTGTACTTGATTCATTTTCAAGAGGATTGTAGTCCTCGTCATTATTGTTAATAAAATGATTATTTTGTTGTTAATTTTGTGTTCTATTATTAAGTAATCTTAATTGGCATAAAATAACGATTGTAAAATAAATATTGGTTCAACCCCCCCTCAGTATTTCGAACAAACTCTTGGAATATGGGATTACTTCCCGATGCTACACAAAAATCAACACTTCCTCATAACGAAGGAGGTATTATCCTTGGTCGCAACAGATTTCACCCTAGCTAAAATTTCTCCTCCATAAGAAAAGTTCACGAGCTTACTATATATATATATATATATATATATATATATCACTCCATGCTCGAGTAGGCATGTGAGTATTTAAGGCCTTGTACCTTTGGCCAAATGTTGATTTTCGAGGTAGCATCAGATGTGATCTAAGTCTCAAAATTGCAAAGAGGCATAGACACATGTATTCCAAATAACCCAGAAATCGTCTCGTGAAATTCCATCCAAATTGTATTTTATTAAAATAATTAATTATTTTTAAAGGGAACCTAAGTCTAAACTTAGGAAAATAAAATAATTAAAGTGAATTAATATAATATGGGTGTGAATGTTCTAAAAAAGGCAGATCAAGTCAAAAGTTAATCTTAGTCATTGATTAGAGATCTAATATCGGTTATTGAAGTTTCAACGAGCATACTATAAGAATGGCTTGAAGGGTCATTTGGAAAATACATTTGGCGGAGTAAAGATCAAGAGATCGATTTCTTTAGTGAGCAGTGCTCAGGGAGAAACTTCGACGAGAGATATTTTACAGAGAGAGGTAGTAATTAAGGTTGGAAGGATTCCTAAGCGAGAGAGTGCGTAGCAGCAGAGATAGAGAGAGCCACAAATGTTGTGGAGAGCAAGAGACACACTACTTATGAAATCACTGCGCAGAGGCGGAAGGGAAATCATTTCTTGTTTAGGAGACAACTTTGGGCCAGTACCAGATCCCGGAGAGATTTTCTGGAGGCCAGAAGGCCTCATTTTCCAGCCAGCAGAGAGACCAGCACATAAATAGAGGGCAACCATTGTTGTGACTTAGAGACTACACAGAGGCAGCGCAGGGTAGTCCATTTTGGGTGCTAATCAGTGTCGGGTTCCCGTGGAGGAGTTAGGTTTGTCTCACAAGCTATTTTCCGTCAGTTTCTCTGCATGATTTGACAAATGTGTCAATAATAGACTTATACTCATGAATATTTACTGCATAATATATAATCAACTGCTGCACCAGTTATCCTGCATTGGGTTTCTTCGAGGACATTGGTCCAAAAATAACCGTGTCAAATGTGTGTGTGATCTATTCTTGTTCAGTTTTTGTTTCTGAACTTGTATTTCTTTCGCAGTTTATTTGTGTGAAATTTTTTAACTTTAAATTCAATTGCAGTAACTGATTTATTTCTCCTACTTATATTTCTCAATAAGTTATTTACAAAACCCTTCAGTAAACAATGAAATAATTTCTACTACAATTATCACATAATTACATAGAGAAAATAATAGTGAAATGCAAGCACAAGAATAAATCACATCAACAAAGTTGTTTTTGGACAATTGTCCCCGGAAAATCCCAATGCGAGAAAACTAGTGCAACGGATGAGAGTTTATTTATTGTTGTTTAGAAACATTTATGAAAACACCTGAGATAGTTTTCCTCTAGTCACTGGAGAAATTCTGACACCCTGGAGACCCTCCATTCTCCACTGCGTCACCTATGCATCCTCTTATGCGTGAGGATTGTGTCCTCTGTTGAGTTGTCTCTCTGTTGCTTTGCATCTCTCCTCCTCAGTCTATGACTCTTGATAATCCCCTCCTCTTCCTTCACCGTGCAACTCTTCCTATGAAATTGAACTCTTCTCCTGGAGTATTGACTTCCCTTGGGTTAGTGAGTATTTGCCTGGTGTGTCTCTAGCTGACCCATAAGTCTTCATTATACTTTTCCTGTTAATAAACCAATGGCTAAGATTAAATCAAACTTTATCCTCGTCACTTAGAAGCTTCTCACCCACATTTAAATTAATTCACTTTAATTATTTTAATTTCCTAAGTTTTAACTTAGGCTCCATTAAAAATAATTAAATATTTGAATAACTTTCACTTCGAGTGAAATTTATCCAAACCATTTCTGGGTCTTGGAGATCTCATGTGTTCTAGCCCCTCCAAAAAACTTCAGAGCTAGAGCACATCTAATGCTACCCAAAAATCAGCACTCCCTCTTAGAGAGGAATGTTCTCTAGCAATACCTCTTAGCAGAAGCATTACCTTGATCCACTGCATCGGTCCTCTGCGCTGTTGATGCTTGGTCTATTGCCCATCATTTATTGTGCTACTTCTATCTCTATTTTTGCCCACAACACTGCTACTATTACTGCTACATTTGTACTGCAGCTCCCTCTCAAGTGCTACATTATCCAATTATACTGAAACAAATTCTCAACCATCCCCATCCTCTCCCTAAAATAAACAAACTTTATTCTCCCTAGGGCCTTGGTGATAATGTCTGCCACATGTTCTCTTGTAGAAGTGTACTGTAACAATACTGGTCCCCGCTAGACACAGTCTCTGATAAAGTGACACTTGATGTCAATGTGTTTCGATTGGTCATGAAAAACCGGATTATGAGAGAGCTTGATACAACTCTGATTATCATACATAATGTTGGTCGCTTCCATCTTTCCCTGAATAGATTCACAAGTAGCTTTCTAAGCCACATGGCTTCACACTAAGCCATGCTTTTTGCCATATATTCAGCTCCAACTGAGCTCAGTGCTATGGACTTTTGTTTCCTCCTGCACCAGGAGGTCATTCCTGATCCAATACTGAAACAGTACCCGGAGGTACTTTTCCGGTCTACTGAAATTCTTGCCCAATTTGCATGAGTGAATACACTTAGTCTATGGTCATTGCATTGGATGACTTTAATCCATGATCGATTGTTCCCTGTATATATTTGAGAACATGCTTGGTTGCTTCCCAGTGTGCCCTCTTTGGTTCCACCATGAACTGACTGAGGGTATTGACCGCATAGTAGATGTTTGGCCTGGTGTTGACCAGATACATAAGAGATCCTATGAGCTTTCTATACAATGTGGGGTCTACTTCTTTATTGTTAGACGCATCAATATTTTTCAAGTTGGTAATCATTGGAGTAGCCATGGGTCTACAAACTTGCGTCCTGAATCTCTTCAGAATTTATGTAGCATATCTCCCTTGTCCAAGGAAGATTTGAACCTTTTGCTGCCAAACTTCCAACCCAATGAATAATGTATCAAACTAAAATCCTTCATGTCAAATTCTTCTGCCAGGTTCTCCTTACAGTCCTTGATGAGCCTAGATGATCCTATTAGAAATAATTCATCTACATATACTACTAGTATTAGAGGCTCATTATCTACTATCAGATAGTAGAGATTGGGATCTGCGTCACTCTTGACAAATCCCATCTTTTGTAAGTAACCATAAATCTGACCATACCAAGCTCTAGGTGCTTGCTTAAGCCCATACAAGGCTTTCTTCATCTTGCATACATGAGTTTTCTTCTCATGTGTCTCAAATTCCTCTGCCTGTTCGATGTACACTTCTTCTTCTATCACCCCATTCAAGAAAGCAGTCTTGACATACATCTGGTGAATCTCCCACCCCATCTGTGTTGCATGGGATATCACGGATCTTATAGAATTATACTTGGCTACTGGGGTGAAGGTTTCTTCATAGTATATTCCTTCCTTTTCATCATACCCCTTAGCCACGAACCTGGCCTTGTATTTTTCCACATTTCCATCTGCAGCATACTTGATCTTGTAGATCAATATCGAACCTACAACTGATATGCCCTGAGCTCTAGGTACTACTTCCCAGACATCATTGGTACTAATGGAAATTTATTCCTCCACCATATCATCTACCCACACTTGATGCTAAACTACCTCTTAAAAACTAGATGGTTCTCCAACCTGAGCTACCAAATATTGGTATATGTCTAGTTTTCTACCCAACCTTTTCTTGGTTCTAGGAGCTCCAATGAACTCCTCTTTCTCCCTTCATATCTGTCGTAATTCCTATCTCATTCTTCTGTTGGTATTGGGTGGATCTTCTTGCTCCTCCTACGAATCGTATTGCAGTGATACTTTCGAATTATTAGGCCTTGGAGAAGTGTTGGTGCTAGTTTCGACTAGTCGAAGTGGTTGAACCAATGCATCATCCTCTAATTTATTTTTAGAAGAAATTTCTCAAGATTTCCTAAAAGCTTTGTCCTCTATGAAATTTACATCCCGTCATACTACGAATTTCCTACTGCTAGGAATGTAGATTCTATATGCCTTAGCATTCTCATTGTATCCCACCAGATATCCTCTTTCTGCAATTTGATCCAACTTCTTTCTCTTTTCTTCAAGTACATGGCAGTATGCCAAACTCCCTAAGATTCTAAAATGACTCACTTCTGGCTTTCTGCTAGTGAAGACACTCTCTGGTGCAATCTTACCTAGTTCCTTGTGAGGAATCCTATTCTAAACATACACAGTTGTGCTGCATGCTTATGCCCATAGAAATTTTGGGCATATCCTGATCATACAACATTTCCATTGTTGCTTCAACAATAGTTATATTTTTCCTCTCTGCAACCCCATTCTACTCCAGATTATATGGAGCAATCCATTCTCTTTTGATGCCTTCCCTTGTGCAGAACTCAGTTAATTTTTATCAATATATTCTCCACCATTGTCTAGTGAAATATTTTTATCATCTTCCCTGTCAGATTCTCAACCAGAGCCTTAAACTCTTTGAATCGATCAAATACTTCATCCTTGGTCTTTAAAAAGTAGATCCAAGTCCTCATGGAATGGTCATCAATAAAGGTGACGAAGTATTCAGCACCAAAACACTATTTTCCCTATTGTTACTTCTTGAATAACCCACTTTGGCATACTTTCCTAGTACGCACCCTCTGCAGACATAATCTCGTTTGGTGATTAAATCTAGAACTCCTATTTCAGTTTCTATGAGAATTCTTAGAGCCCCATGGTGTAAGTGCCCCATCCCTCTGTGCCATGGTTCATTCAAATATTTTTCATCATGGCTTCCTATCAGTGTCATTGGAGATTCTAGCTGTAACTTATACAGTTTGTTACTTATGACTCCAATTTGTGCCTTATTCTTCCAACTCGGGTGTTTGACATATACTCTCTTTCGAATGAAGTATACATCATAGCCCTTGTTTTGTAACTGAGATACAGAAAGCAAGTTCATCCCCAATCTAGGCACATGCAGCACATTGGTAACCCATAGATGATCTCCTGATTATGTTAGAAAAACTATAGTACCTCTTCCAACAAGATTACATTTAGCCTTAATTTCCATGGTGATTTGGAAGTTCATATTTTCCTCTTGGTAGCTCGAGAAACATTATTGCATTCCTGTCATGTGTGCAAAATCCCCACTATCAATATACCAAACCTCGGAGGAAGCAGATCTTGACAAATAAGCTACTTCTTCTTCCAATCTGGAAGCCAATACAAAATTGTCACAATCCATCGTATCGATCCCGCTTTCCTCTTTCCCAAGAGAACTGCATGAGCCCCTTCAAGTTGCTACTCCAGCAACATCAAGACCACAACTCATTTCAGAATCTCCAACCATGTTTCCCGATCTTTTCTTTGATACCATGTGAAAATTTCTAACTTGAAATTCAACTCCAGTAACTGATTTATTTCTCCTACTCATATTTCTTAATAAGTTGTCTACAAAACCCTTCAATAAACAACAAAATAAATTCTAGTGCAACTATCACATAATTACATAGAGAAAAGAACAGTGAAATGCAAGCATAAGAATCAATCACATCAACACAGTTTCTTTTGGACAATTGTCCCCGGAAAAACCCAATGTGGGAAAACCAGTGCAGAAGATGAGGGTTTATTTATTATTCTTCAACAACAATCTCTTTACAAGGAATTATTTGCAGAATCATGGAGAAACATTTATGAAAACACCTAAGATAGTTTTTCTCCAGTCACTGGAGAAATTATGACACCCATTAAGCCCTCCTAAAAATAATTCAACACCCATTAAACCCTCAGAAGTCTCTACTATGACTCATGAAAAGGAAGAAGTACAACATGATATATCAAAATTATGAGACCAAGTGCAACAAATTTCACTCTCGCAAACAGTAACAAAAAATGAAATGGAAGCTAAGATGGATGGTTTGATGAAAGGCGTGGAAGCTAAGATGGATGGTTTGACGAAAGGCATGGAAGCTAAGATGGATGGTTTGAAGAATGGAATGGAAGCTAAGATGAAGGGTGTGGAAGCTAAGATGGATGGTATTGGCCTGTGACCACACATAACATGGATAAGTGGTCCCTGTAAAGAAATCACAGGGCAGAGGCAAAGAAATAGTTAATACAGAAAAAACTACAAGGGCAGAGTCCTGAATGAGGTTGGGTCAATTCGTGCACGCGTTCAGGTCGAGTCATGAAAGCTAAAGCAAGTCAAATCTTGATAGTGGGGTAAGTAGTCTACGAACAAAGAAGAAATGACGGGCGCAACCAAAAGCAGCAAACCACAACAAGGGAGCAATGAGGACCGTTGATCCAAACAGTTGTTAATGATGGAGATTAAAATCGCAGATCGCAAATGTTGCAAAATAGGCACAAAGGGTAGAGTCAAAGATGCCGAAGTGCGATGTGCGATGGTGGTGGGACCCAGCCACCCGCCACACTTCCTTTCATTCTATTTCCCTTGAAAAACACTAAAATCTTACCTTTTCTGCCTTTTCGCTTCATTTCTCTACTTTACCTTTTTTCACCGCTATATCATTGTTTCTCCTCTGCTTTTCCCATCTCCCCGATTGTGATTAAAGTGGGCCAGTCCCCCTGACACGTCACCCCTTTCCCCCACGCCATCCATCACATTTCGCAAACATTACAACTTATCGTTTAGGCGCCTGCAATGTATTTCTTTTAATTTGTGATGCGGCGTTTGGCCCCACTACAACAGCTCCACTCCCCCACTTCACAACTGTTTCAAATGCATATCACATATCATAACCTCGTCGATTGCAATGGGCTCCACCGCTCCTTGACACGTCATCCTCCATTCAGCACAAACCTCACTTCACACTTTTAAGAGTTTATCATATTCCCCAAATGCTAAATTCTGCGATGTGCGATGTGGGCGGGTCCCTCTCCCCTTCCACGTCACTTACCTCCTCCCCTACTTCGCACTTCGCATCCTTTAAAGTTTACCTCCGTTGTTTAGTGTTAAGATTTGTGATCTGCAGGCACCGGTCGGGTCCCAACACTTTTTCGCATCATCAATAGCCCCCTTGTGGCCTATATTTCACCCATTTCAATGTAAACAACTTCCGTTAAACCTGCTCCCGCTCCACCATCCTACCTTTAGTTCCGCTCCACTCCAATGCACCCAACGACCCTTATCTAGTTTCGGCCCCCCTACAGCATTCGAAGTTTATAGTGGGGGGGGGTTCCGAAAAGGGAAATTTTCATTACCACCCACTCCTCCACGTGCCTTCCTCTCGTCATTTCGCACCCCACCCCCCCCCCCCCTCTCTGATGTCGCTTACCACTTAAGACCCCCTTCGAAATACGGCTTCCGGTTTTTTAATATAGCAAGAGTTTTATTAGAGCATGCGGTCATGGTTTATTCAATCCCTCCAAGAGCTCCCCATTAAAGAGTTCAGCACGCACAGCACAACCGACCGTTCCGCAATGGGAAGTGGAAATCATGAGAGTTAGGGAGTGGAGGATGTCGAACAGTAGATGAAATTACATGATGAAGTCCATACCGCTCACCTGTTCTGAGCCACTTCTCACCACCCTTTGAAGATTCTAGAATTTTGCCTCCATGGCTAACTTTTTGCTTATTTTATTGTTAGATAATGATGTTTTGCTGGTAAAATCTTGATTTTACCCAATTCTGTTTTGATTTTTCTGTTGCAGGAGTGATTTCTTAAAGCACGCTCTAATAGTTTGTTAGGATATTTTGGTTCACCTATGTGGGTTGATAATGACAGAATATTCGGTCAAAAACCCTCAGGGAGAACTCTATATGTAGTGAGTTCTAAGATGAAACACAGGTTATGGAATTTTTGAAGAATTTTGCTGTAGTTCTGTAGAATTGTGCTCCCTGTGCTTTGAGATACATATTTGGGAGAGTGGTTTTGACTTAATAGAATACAGAGTTGTTATTTGGATTCCAGGATGGAGCAGTGAGTAGCATGTCTTTGTTTCCTTCTATTATCAGTAATCTCTCTCTTATGTGTAATCATCTTTCATGTTTTTCTACTTTGATTGTTTGTGTAATGTAGCTGCCAGTAGTCTCCAATATGATGCATGAATTCGTGTCTATATAACACTTTGGTGTTAACGCTCATGCATTAAGTTTTCTATGCTCCCTTAATTTGTGCCCCACAAGCCTCTCCTATTTTTCATCTTTCATTCATACATGTTTACTCAGATTTCATAAGTGAGAGATTCTTAAATCTCTTAGCTTGTCTCGCGTGGGTTCCTTCTCAATTCTCTGTCAATGCCCCTGCATATTTTTAAGTTTCTGTTCATTGTTTTATACTTGGCCAATCTAAAATACATCTAGCCTCGCAGCCTCTTGAGCCCTCTTACTGTATATCGAATTCACATGAATCGACTCCAAGGTCTTCTCAATCCATGAACCACCAAAACCATTTCTCTCTTATCCCATATTTTACTAGAGCCATTTCATAAATTGTTCACATTCAACCTTTGATTTTTAAGATGTCCTAGGCACTGGTCTTTTGCAACTCAAGGCTGTCTCTAGGAGCTACAACATATGGCATGGAAGCTAAGATCGATGGTATAGAAAAAAACTGAAAGGCAACATGGAAGACATGAAGAATGATCTAAAAGTAGAAATGGAAGGTTTGAAGGAATACTTGACAAAGTTGCTACAAGAAATGATTCCTAATGGAAAAAGGTTTTAGAGGAAACTCTTGCTGAGAACAAAAGAAATTTTAATCATCATTTCATAGACTCTAATGTTTGATTTAAGACCCAACATATTCCAAATATCGATATGAGGAAGTTTGATGGCAAGGATCCAGTAACATGGATACTACAGATGGAGCAATATTTTGATATCCATAATGTGCAAAACACACAAAAGCTACGCATTGCAACTTTATATTTAGAACAAAATACATTTTTATGGTATTGATGGCTTTTCTATCGTAAAAAAATTGTCACTTGGTTAATTATTATGGAGGAAATGATAGCACATTATGATGATACAAAGAGCAACACCTTCTTTATCCAATTAATAAATCCCAAACAAAAGGGTTCAATTGTGAAGCACATTGACGACTTCAAAAAATTTAATATAAGGGTAATTGATATTCAAGAGGAATAGGTGATTGAAGTCTTCACAGGGACTTTAAAGGATAACATCCAACATGAGGTTCGCCTTTGGGAAAATGATTCATTGGATAAGGCATTTAGGTTGGCAAGAAAATTTGAAAGAAAAATTATGGTGGCAAGGAAGCCTACCACTCACAACTATAAAGATGGAAGTGTTGCTACTCCTAGAATTCCACAACTGACAAGGTTGACACCACAAAAATTGGAAGAAAAAAGGGAAAAAGGGATTTTCTACATTTGTCATGGCAAATACACTAAAGTTCATAAGTGTGTTAAGAATAAATTATTTTACATAGATTGTGAAGAGGAGGGAGAAAAGGAACAAGAAGCTTCAAAATAAGAGCATATACACCAAGAAACAACCTTAAAGGAAGAAGAAAAGAATCTGACCATATACTGTAATGCATTGGCATGAATTACCACTCCTAAAACTCTCAAGATAAAAGGACATATTAAGAAGAAAAATGTAATAGTGTTGATTGATTCGGGTAGTACCCATAATTTTATTCATTGTAAGGTAGAGAAGGAATTGAATTGCCTTCTATACCCAGCACCCTAGTGTCAAGTGATAGTTGAATATGGAGGAACTATAAATTGCTCTGGAAAGTACCATAATATCAAGCTAAGCATGGGTGAATAATAGACCAATTATCTCCATTCCAATGGGTGGTGTTGATGTTTTAGTAGGAGTACAATTGTACAATCTTTGAGGATGATCTCTTTTAATGTTCAAGAAATTTTCTTGAATTTTTTTTTCAGAAGGAAAGGAAGTTGAATTACGGGTTATCGTAGGGAAGCTAGGAAAGATAATAAGCTCTAATGCCATGAAAAAGCTTCTGAAGAAAGAACAATGAGGCATAATTGCACAATAATGCTCACTAGAAGTTCCAACATCAAAATCATCTATTTCTCCAGATATCCAAAAAATATTGGACATTCATTCCAAGGTGTTTGAAACTCACAAAGGACTCCCACCTATTCGGGATCATGATCATGTAATTCATTTGATTCCAGGAAGTGTTCCTCCAAACATCAAGCCTTACAGATATCCATATGTCCAAAAGAGCGAAATTGAACGTATGATTTCTGAAATGCTAGAGGTTGGTATAATTCAACCTAGTCACAGTTATTTCTCTGCTCTAGCAGTATTGGTGCATAAGAAGAATGGATCATGGTGCATGTGTCTGTATTATAGGGAGCTCAATAAGCTTACTATTAAAGATAAATTTCCCATTCATGTGATTGATGAATTATTGGATGAATTACATGCAGCAATTTATTTCACCAAGTTGGATCTCCATTCAGGATATCATAAAATTAGAATGAAGACTGAAGACATTATGAAAACAACATTTATAACTCATGAGGGTCATTATGAATTTTTGGTCATGCTTTTTGGCCTTACCAATGCACCATATAAATTTCAAGGTTTGATGAATTCAATTTTCAAACTCTTCCTTAGAAAATTTGTGTTAGTATTTTTTATGATATACTAATCTACAACACGTCTTGGAAGGATCATGTTCAACATGTTGACAGGGTGCTCAAACTATTGGAGTAGAAACAATTATATGCAAAAGCTTCCAAATGTTTCTTTGGAGTACAAGAGGAGGAATATCTGGGTCATATTGTATCTTAGGAGGGTGTTATCGCAAGTTTGCTAAGAATTATGGGAGAATAGCAGCACCTCTAACAACGTTATTGAAGAAAGATGCATTTTCATGGACTCCTGAAGCAACTAAAGCCTTTGAACATATTAAATATTCAATGTGCCAAGCACCAGTCTTAGCTACACCAGACTTCACAAAAACCTTTATTCTAGAATGTGATGCCTCAGGAAATGCAATTGGTGTTGTTTTAATGCAAGAAGGAAGACACATTGCCTTTGAAAGTCATCCAATCAAAGGAAAGTATTTACAGAAAGTTATTTATGAGAAGGAAATGTTGGCAATACTACATGCGTTAAAGAAATGGTTGGCTTACCTAATGGGAAGACACTTCAAGGTAAAAAATAATCATGATAGTCTTAAATAATTTTCGGAACAAAGATTATCTTGAGAAGAGCAACAAAAACGGGTCACAAAGATGTTGGGTTATGACTTTGAAATCATCTAAAAAAAATGGAAGCTAAATGTTGTTGTAAATGCACTCTCGAGAAAGGAAAGAGTGTTATCATGGTGGTAGTTGATAAACTTACCAAGTATGCACACTTTTGTGCATTATCTCATCCATTTAAAGCAAGTACATTTACTACTGCATTTATGGAAACAATTCAAAAGCTACATGGAAACCCAAAGTTTATTGTAAGCGACAGAGATCCCATTTTCATTGGAAATTTTGGATGAAATTATTTTTTTGTTTGGGTGCTGAACTAGCTCATGGCTCATCTTATCATCCTCAATCCAATGGGAAAACTGAGAGAGTGAACAAATTTTTGGAAGGATATCTATGTTGCTTTGTATCTGATAAACCAACACAATGGATCAAGTGGTTACCTCTTGCTGAATGGTGGTATAACACTTCCTTCCACACTGCAGCAAAAATGACCCCATTTATGGCACTTTATGGATATCCTTCATCGTCCATCACATCATCAGATTAAAGCAGTGGAAGATCACATTGAACATCAACAACAAGTTCTCCAACTCTTAAAGGATAACCTAACTTTGGCACAGAATTGAATGAAACAATAAGCAAATCAACATCACAGTGAGAGAAGTTTTATGTAGGCGACTGGGTATTTTTATGGCTACAACCATACAAACAAATGTCCCTCAAGCAAGCTAAGAAGGATAATAAATTATTTCCAAATTACTATGGTCCTTACAAGGTGTTACAAAAGATTGGTACTATGGCATACAAATTGGACCTTCCTGTATCTTCCCGAGTGCATTCATTTTTCCATGTTTCATGCTTAAAGAAGGTTATAGGTGACAAACTTCCAGTTCAAACAATATTACCACAAATTGATGAGGAAGGAAAAATAAAATTGGAACTTGAAGCAGTCACAAAAATAAGAACTCAAAAGCTATGAAATCGATCAATTTTAGAGTATATCATCAAGTGGAAGAACTTACCCACTAAAGATTCCACATGGGAGGATGAGAATTTTATACAGAAGCATCCAGAACTACTCAAGCGTTGAGGACAACCATTTTTTGAAGGAGAGGGGCATGTTAGGTCCCTATATTACTAGTGTATTCCCTTATTGTTGTTAACGTAGCCCCCTTATTTTTATTGTTGTTCCCCTGTAGTCCCCATATTGTTATTATTGTTCCCCATAAAAGCCCACCACTGTTATTCTTGTACCCTTACATTGTTATTATTATGTCGGCTAGGATTATATTGTGACCCATTGGACTCCTATATATAGAAAGGAGTTTTTTTCATTTGTATCATCCAATAATTATTCATTTATGTAATGTAAAGGAGGTCCCTCCCCGAAGAGGTTGATTTCTAAGTCATTGATTTATATTTTCTTCTACTTTGTGAGTTGGTTCCAATACACTTAGTGAGCCGACAAAGAAGTAGGATTGTTTCAGATAGTTGTTTGTCTGAGGTAGAGGGAGAAACGTAGTAGATATACCCATATTAGTAGTTGGAGGGATGCAGTTGACTCTCTAATAATGATTGCTGGTGCAGAAGCATCAGGAAGAGTAGCTGAAACACAGTTTTGGGGATTTCTTACATCAATGAGTTTATTGCCCAAGAAACTAAAATTTCTTGTGCAGTAGCAGCAAATTTTGTGGCTTACTCCAACATGGAGTGCATAAAGCCAACGCACAGAGGGTAAGAGATAGAAAATCGACAATAGTTGGGTGATATGGCCACTAGTGGATTGTGTGACCAGGACTGGTTGGAGGGTGCCTCCAACTATGTAATCTAGAAGGAAAGGATTTCCTTCCTTCTATATGAGCATGACCTCAAGTACTTTATCGATAGTGGTCAGGTTGAACTGGTGGATGCAGCACCATTAAGGGCCTTCAAGAATAATATGGAAAAGTCAAAAAGACTCATACTCGATGGAGTGAAGGATCACATTGTGTCTCACATTTATAGCAAATGGAAAACAAGGGATATGTGGAAAGTGTTGGCTACATTGTATGAGGGATATTCTAAGAATCATAAGATGTTTATGGAGGAGAATATGCGGACCACTAGGATAGAAACGGGAGAGCACATTGATCCATTCCTGTCTGTACTTCAAGAAAATCGAGATCAACTAGAAGTTGTGGGATCCACTCCAAAGGCCACAAATATGGTCAGATTGGCCCTCAACTCAGTGTCCGAGGAATATAAAGTCTTTTTCCAGAGCATCCTGGGCAGAGAGAAATTATCGAACTAGGAGTCATTGTGGGTAGCTCTTCAACAAGAAGAGATGAGGAGGGACTTACTCAAGTTTTGACTTGAGGGCAGCAGCAATAGTGGTTCGAAGATCAAGAAGGAGGAGGAGGAGAATGTAGCCCTTGCATCAAAGTGGCAGAAAGAGCAGTGAAAGAGGAATAAGGATCTATCAAAGATAAAATTCTTCTGGTGTGGCGAGATGGGACATTACACCACACAGTTTCCTCTCAAGAAGAAGTACAAGGATGAGAAGCATGATCCTCAGGTCGAAGCCGCAAAGATAGAGGAGGAGGAATTTCCTATGATTTCCCATATAGCTCCAAAAGGGAGGTAGGGTGATTTGGAGTTATAGATGCAGAGATATACAAGATTGGGCATGGTCCTTGAGGACTCCACCTCTCATATCATCACCTTGCTACGAGATCCCAAATCAGAGGTAGCAGGATGGACGTGTGCCAGTTGGTGCAGAGGAGTGCATAAGTGACAGTTTAGTAGTTAGCAGCGCCAGAGTTTGAGCAGCGCAGAGCAGAGTTGGCAGAAGTGTAGGAAGGCACAGTGTAGAAGCCAATAACAACATAGCAGCTTTAGAGGGACAGCGTAGAGGCTATCAACAGCACAGATGCAGAATTCAGAGGGATTTGTAGTACAAATGTAGTGTTGATAGTGGAAGTGTCAGCAGCAGTACAGATGCAGCGTTTGCACAAAGTTGATAGGTAGCAATGTTAGACATCAGCAGTGCAGAGGGAGTTGTTACAGGGTCAGAGTAGTACTAAGAGGGTGTATTGCTAGAGCACATTCCTCACTAAGAGGGAGTGTTGATTTTTGGGGTAGCATCGGATGTGCTCTAAGTCTCAAAATTTTAAAAGAGACTTAGACACATGTATTCCAGATAACCCATAAATCGTTTGGTGAAATTCCATCCAGATTGTATTCTATTAAAATAATTAATTATTTTTAAACGAACCCTAAGTCTAAACTTAGGAAAAAAATTAAAATTAAAGTCAATTAATATAATATGGGTGTGAATGTTCTAGAAAAGGTGGATCAATTCAAAATTTAATCTTAGCATTTGATTAGAGATATAATCTAGGTCTTTGAAGTTTCAACGAGAAGACTATAAGAATGTCTTGAAGGGTCATTTGTATTCTATTAAAATAATGGCTTGACTATCATGTACCATCTCTGAATCTCATCTCAACTTTGTTGAACAATGATTTAATAATAAAGAATAATTGATCGAGAGTGAGTCACAAGACCTTTCCACTCTCCAATGACAAAAGTCAATCCAAGGGTATAACCCTAATGATATTTGATCTTGAATGATCAAAATGTTGAACACCATGCATCCTAGAAATAGGGAGTATGACATTACATGATGCGTCCATCTGTAGTGTTGTGGTCCCTATCCACTTTTCCTAACTCATTAGCCAGACGAGAGGTAGTTCCCATGAGTCTCAGACTACATCAGTAGGATGTATGTTGGGGCATCAACAAGAGAAGGTGAACCACTCATCCAACTCATATTCCATAAGAGAAGTTGAACCACTCATCCTATGCATAATTCAATCGTAGGGGAAGGTGAACTAGTCACTCTACACATGTGTCATAAATCGTAGGGGAAGTTGAACCACTCACCCTACACACATGTCAACCATCACGGGGTATCACAGGCAAAGGTGAACCACTCACCCTATACATAGTGCACCAATAGGGGAAGGTGAGCCACTCACCCTATGGTCGCTCATTTCTCCACTATGTACCCCAAGTCCCCAGGAGCTCCCAGAGCTCAATGTTAAACTCAAGCAGGACCCTCATGGGACTTATTTCTCCCTGGGACCCTCATGGGACCCTCATGGGACTTATTTCTCCCTGTTGTACTTGTTGGGTGCAGGCTTTGAGTGTATTTAAGACACCTTTTTCCCCATCCTTGACCATTTCACCTCTGAACCTGTGTACTTTTTAGACCTCAATTACCTTTTTCCTGGTGATGAGACTCCATTTTTTCATGACATATTATTTTGCCATTTATGTTAAATATGAATGTGGTGATGTATTTTGATGACTAATCAAGGTGATTTTGGCTTGTGTCTTTCAGGCATTACTCCAAGGTTCCTGATTAAAATATGGACATCAAAATGATGATTTTGAAAAGGATTTATGAGCACTTGTTGCTTCAAACTGTTGTTGTTACACCTCAGGCCGTTGTTGTTAGACCTCAGGCCATTTTTGTTACACTGCAGGCTGTTGCTGTTACACCCTAGGACATCGTTGTTACACCTTGAGCATTATTGTTACACATCACTTAATATTGTTACATTGCGAGATGTTGATTCTAATACAGCTTTCCAAGACCGTGGGTATTATTCCACAAAGACAGTTGTTGTATGAATCATATTATCTATAGACATATAGGGAATCAAGACGGTTGTGATTTTGAACAATGATGTAACAGTAATAAGCCCAATATTTGGAACCTGATGTAACTATTTCTATTTTGATCAACATGAGAATCGTGAGATTCTCATGATTGATCTATTTTCTTATTTGGGATATGTAAACTTATAAAGAGGACTCAGTCCCATGTGAAAGGGACAGACAAAGAGGATAATATTGTTATTTTGTTTCTGTAATTCATAAACCTTAATACAAAGACAACTTTGCTGATGTTTATGAATATATCATTGCATCTTTACTAGATTTGTATTTCATCCCTGCGCCCTGCTAGGGAGGAAGGGCCCTCCTCTTTATCAGGGATTTCAATAGTTGCAGTAGTATTATGGTATATTGTTATTATTTCTTGCATATTGAATTAAGTATATTGTCTAGTTTACCAGCCTAGTCAGTAGCATCGTGTGTGGCGCGCCTTTTTCTTGGTAACATGAAGTGTGGTTTTATTTCTGCAAGTTAATTTATGATTTCCACGTGAGTGTTACTTTTTGCAATTAAATCCAATGACATCTATTTATGTTTTCATTGTCTCTACTCTTGGCTGAAGTGTATCGGCACATATAGTGCATACTCCTTTGAAATAAATTGACCTACCATAGGTTGAAAATTGATGTTGCAGTTCAGTCAAATTAATATGTGATTAAATCGACACAATATTTTGGCACTGTTGCCAGGGAAGGCAGCTCATGGTACAGTCAGCCAAGCTATTTTTTTAATAGTGTCTCGAATGAACAGTCGCTGGGAAGTAAGACGAGAGGTAAGAACCTGTGCATCACTCTTACATACCCGCGCGGGCTCACCACTGTGACCACTAAGACACTTAGGGTGTGGAATTTCAATTTTTCTTAGAGTGTGTCCTCAATTCTATAGTCGTTGGGTGGTAAGACAAGAGGTAAGAACCCGAGCATCACTCTAATATACTTGGGCGGGCTCACCACTGTAGAAGCTGGGACATTTAGGGTGTGATTTAATGCATATAAGTTCCATGTGTGAAGACGTATCAATAATAGAAAAACATTGACCACCCCCACTCTAATTAGTCACAGGAAAAATTAGGCATAAGAAGGAAAAGAAGAGTGTAGATTTGGGGAGGAATAAATTTATTGGGGAGCTAATTTCAAAAGAAGAAAAATAACAGTTCACTTCATATAGGGATACAAGAAAAACAGGGCCACAAAAATCTGTCGTCACACCTAAGCTGGGAGAATCTCGTCTCTCTGTCTCTGGACCTCATCACCCCTCTTCGCTACCATTATCTCGATTCAAATAGTGCGATGAAGCTACCAATTTTGTAGCAGCCCAAATTGTTATCTCATAGTCCCTCACCTACAAGACATATTCCTGAGCATTCTAAAGAAGTTTTATGACATTAGGAATCAAGAGATTCAATTATGGGAGACAAAAACACTAGGACAGATGGTACTATCACTACCTTTGAATGTCCAATACAGGAAGTAAGAGGCGACGCTCCCATGAAGAATATTTATTTTTCGTCTCTTCCATATTTTCAAGGAATGGTAGTGGAAGATCTAGATACCTTCCTATTTGAATTTGATGTCCTATGCATAAATTATGATTATACCGCAGACGCACAGAAGCTGAAACTATTCCCTGCCACTCTAAAAGGGGAAGCATTAAGATGGTTTATGGGACTGGGTACTGCTACTATTTGGACATGGGGAGAAATGAGAGAGAGGTTTCTTTCCAAATATCAGGATTACTATCGTACTAAGGAATTGAGGGAAGAAATATTTTGAATAACACAAAAGGAAGACGAGAGCCTGGAAGATTATGTTGAGCGATTTCACTATAATTTGCAGAGATCTAAATTTAATGATTTAGCTCCAGAAACCTTGAAATCCATATTTATAAGGGGCATGAGAGATGACTGCCTAGATCACGTAAATTTACTTGGAAAAGGGGACATATCTCAAGAACCGTTTGATGAAATAGTAATACTTTGTCTAAGAATTTCAAGAGGATCATCCAAGGGAAAAAGTTCGGGACGAGATCCCTCATTCCGAATACATAAATCTGTAAGCAAAGGCGTGACTAGGGCAGAGATCGGGAATTTATTCGAATATTTTAAAACTGATCTCCTTAGCACCTTGTCTTCTCATATAATGAAAACACAAGTCAATGTCAAAAAAGCACGCGAGGAGGGTGAGGCGACTCTAGTTGTATGTTGTCCAAAATGCAGAAAGTAACACCCCTTGAGATAGTGCGAAGTGAACACCATCAGCTTCAGCAATATTTGTGAATTAGAGCATTCTATAGGCTAGTTCCTGAAGCTTCCCAGATTAAAAGTGTTACTTAGGGAGTCGAATGAAGATGTTCAGTACTCACATTTCATTGGAACCAGGAAACCATGGAAATACTCCACCTCTTCTCCAGCATAGTTCCCTTCACCTTGGAACCAGTGGTATCCCACTCCACCTATTCAGTATCCCCTATATTAGCCATATCCTTGGAGTCAGAATTGGAGGGGAAATGCTTAGGTTCCAACACCTTCTACACTCTTGATACAACAACACTTACAATTACCTACTCTCCAAACTCCTATTCCTACACCTCTTGTGCAACCCCAATTACCTGTGCAACCTAATCCTAACCCAAATAATAAGGTAGCCCAGAGTATATGGGCCTCGACTACTTTCAGAAATTATTCCATTACTCAAGTTGGACTTAACGAAATTCGACTTCAATCAGGAAAAGTGCTTAATCTAAACCATTCCCCTATCATTACCGAAGAGGAATGTGAGTCACCCAAAGAAAATATTGTAGATCTTGTTACCCCTGTAACAACTAATCCAGGAAAAATTGTTGCTCCTGTAACAGCCAACTCGAGTAAAGTTGATACACCTGTAACAGCAGATTCGGGTTTTATAACTCAGGATCCTCTGTATCCCCAAAGGCTAATTAAGACTGGAACGACCTCACAACTTGAATCTGATTTTCTTAGGGAGTTGAAAATTTTCCACATACGGATCCCTCTGCTAAATCTCTTAAAGAAGTACCTATCTATGCCAAAACAGTGTGAGTTATATGCATTAAGAAACCTGGAAGGAAGCCTAAGGATCCTGCTACTATACATGTAATGGGAAAATTGTCTGAATTAATTACTGATTAGCTCCTCCTGACCAATTATAATGATCCAGGAAATCCTACAGTAACTATTTATATCAACGACAAGCCTATAACCAATACATTAATTGATTTAGGAGTAGCCATTAACGTAATGACGAAGGACCTCTTGACCACCTTGGGATTCCATGGGCTTAGAACACACCTACGGTGCTTGAATTAGCAAACAAGTCCCATGTTAAACCCGAGGGGTTATTAGAGGATATAGTCATTACAATCTTCTCCTAGAGATATCCGGTTGATTTCCTTATCTTGCAAATAAAATCCAATTTGGGAGGGCACCCTTTGATTTTAGGAAGGCCTTGGCTAGCTATTGCATATGCATTCGTAGGATGTAGATCGGGATCTATGATAATCTCAGATGGCCAAGCTACCAAGAACCTTAACGTTTGCCCTTCGACGAAACCCATGGATGTGAACAATCCCTGGTGGGATGAATTTGAGCATGAATCTGATCTTTTCCTGCCACTTCTGACTCTCGGAAAAGATCACTATTTCAAGGGTGAAACAGAGGATGATATCATAAATGGATTTATTAGTAGCTCACTTTCTGTCACTTATATTGAGAACTTGGGGGAAGAAGATGAGGTAAAGAAGACAACTTTGAGCAGATGAGAACCACTTCGCATACTGACAGCAGCCTAGTTGAAATAGAACCAGGGAAGTATTTGAATATTAACCCCAACCTGATAGTTGAGAAAACCAGACTACTATTACAACTGTTACAAAAATACAAGATAGAGTTTGCATGGGATTATAAAAACATGAAGGTGATTCACCCCGACCTGTGCAATCACCACATTTATCTGAAGGATGGCTGCAATCCAGTTAGACAGTCGCGAAGACACATGAAACATGCACTTAAGGAGATATTGAAATAATAATTGTAGAAGCTCCTAAATGCTAACTTCATCTATATAATATTCAATAGTCAGTGGGTGTCTCCGCTTTTCATCGTTCCTAAAAAGAATGGCAAGTGGAGAGTATGTGTGGATTATAGAGAACTTAATAAAGCCACTCAGAAGGACCATTTTCCTTTACCATTTATAGATCAGATCCTTGATACTCTTTATGGAAAGAAATTCTTTTCATTCTTAGATCGCTTTAGTGGCTACAATTAGATATAGATTGCCACGTAAGATCAGGATAAAACAACCTTTACTTGCCCATGGGAAACTTTTGAATATCGAGTCCTCACTTTTGGACTCTGCAATGCACCAAAAACTTCTATAGGGAAATACTGGTAATTTTCTTGGGTCTGTCGAATGATTGTCTTGAAATATTTATGGACAACTTCACACCTTATGGTGATGCCTTTGAAACAGCATTATTAAACTTAGAAAAAATGTTAGAACATTGTGTGCAGACTAATGTTGCTTCGAGTACTGAGAAGTGTCACATGATGTTGAAGGAAGGGATCATGTTGGGACATTTCATCTCTGATAACGGAATCAAGGTAGACCCTGCTAAGATAGAGGTAATCTCGAAAATATTTCCACATGGTTCATGTCAGTCAATTCAATTATACTAGAATTTCACTACATTTAAACCACCAATCTAGGTTGGTAAGTTTGTGAAGTGTGGGGCACAATATATGTTAGGTATTTAATTTATAAATTGTTAGTATATGAAAAAATAATTTATCTTAATTGGCATAAAATAACGATCGTAATATGATGTTGCGGTTCAGTGAAATTAATATGTGATTAAATCGACACAACATTTTGGAACCATTGTCGGGGAAGGCAGCTCATGGTACAGTCAGCCAAGCTATTTGTTTAATAGTGTCTCGAATGAACAGTCGTTGGGAAGTAAGACGAGAGGTAAGAACCTGTACATCGCTCTTACATACCTGCGCGGGCTCACCACTGTGACCACTAAGACACTTAGGGTGTGGAATTTCAATTTTTCTTAGAGCTTGTGCTCAATTCTACAATCACTAGGCAGTAAGCCAAGAGGTAAGAACCCAAGCATCACTCTAATATACTTCGGTGGGCTCAACACTGTAGAAGCTGGGACATTTAGGGTTTGAGGTAATGCATATAAGTTCCATGTGTGAAGACGTATCGATAATAGAAAAACACTGAACACCCCCACTCTAATTAGTCACAGGAAAAATGGGGCATAAGAATTAAAAGAAGAGTGTAGATTTGGGGAGGAATACATTTATTGGGGATATGATTTCAAAAGTAGAAAATAATATTCCATTTCATATAGGGATACAAGAAAAATAGGGCCACAAAAAGTTGTCATCACACCTAAGCCGGGAGCATCCCGTCCCTCTGTCTCCGGACCTCATCGCCCCTCAACAGACATAACAACTCCTAATATTGGGAGTCCAAGTCAAGAGCATTAGTGGGATTCTACTGAACATGATCTTAAGCTTGAAGGCCAAGGGGAGACTAGAAGGGAGCACCAAGGTCTTGAGTTGGAAAGTACTTATTTGGCTACCATTATCTCGATTCAGGCAGTGCGGTGAAGAGGCCAATTCCATAGCAGCCCAACCTGTTATCTCATAGTCCCTCACCTAAAAGACATATTCCTGAGCATTCTAAAGAATTTTTATGACATTAGGAACCAAGAGATTCAATTACGGGAAACAAAAACACTAGGACAAATGGTACTATCACTACCTTTGAATTTCCAATACAGGAAGTAAGAGTCGACGCTCCCATGAAGAATATTTCTTTGTCGTCTCTTCCATATTTTCAAGGAATGGTAGTGGAAGATCTAGATACCTTCCTGTTTGAGTTTGATGTCCTATGCAGAAGTTATGATTATACCGCAGACGTACAGGAGCTGAAACTATTCCCTGCCACTCTAAAAGGGGCAGCATTAAGATGGTTTATGGGACTGGGTGCTGCTACTATTCAGACATGGGGCGAAATGAGACAGAGGTTTCTTTCCAAATATCAGGATTACTACCATACTAAGGAATTGAGGGAAGAAATATTATGAATAACAAAGAAGGAAGACGAGAGCCTGGAAGATTATGTTGAGCGATTTCACTATAATTTGCAGAGATCTAAATTTAATGATTTAGCTCCCAAAATCTTGAAATCCTTATTTATAAGGGGCATGAGAAATGACTGCCTAGAGCACCTAAATTTACTTGGAAAAGGGGACATATCTCAGGAACTGTTTGATGAAATAGTAATACTTTGTCGAAGAAGTTCAAGAGGATCATCCAAGGGAAAAATTTCGGTACGGGAACCCTCATTATGAATGCATAAATCTATGATCAGAGGCATGACTAGGGCGGAGATCAGGAATTTATTCAAATATTTTAAAACCAATCTCCTTATCACCTTGTCTTCTCATATAATGAAAACACAATTCAATGTCAAAAAAGCACGTAAGGAGGGTGAGGCGACTCTAGTTGTATGTTGTCCAAAATGCGGAAAGAAACACCCCTTGAGACTGTGCGAAGTGAACACCATCAGCTTCGGCAATATTTTTGAATTAGAGAATTCTATAGGCTAGTGCCCGAAGCTTCCCAGATTAAAAGTGGTACTTAGGGAGTCGAATGAAGATGTTCAGTACTCATATTTCATTAGATCCAGGAAACCATGGAAATACTCCACCTCTTCTCCAGCACAATTCCCTTCACCTTGGAACCAGTGGTATCCCACTCCACCTATTCAGTATCCCCCATCTTAGCCATATCCTTGGAGTCAAAACTGGAGGGGAAATGCTCAGGTTCCAACCCCTTCTACATTCCCGATAAAACAACACTTACAACTACCTCCTCTCCAAAATCTTGTTCCTACACCTCTTGTGCAACCCCAATTACCTGTGCAACCTAATCCTAACCCAAATAATAAGGTAGCCCAGAGTATATAGGCCCTGACTACTTTCCAAACTTATTTCATCACTCCAGTTGGACTTAACAAAATTCGACTTTGATCAGGAAAAGTGCTTAAGCTAAACCATTCCCCTATCATTACCGAAGAGGAATGTGAGTCGCCCAAAGAAAATATTGTAGATCTTGTTACCCCTGTAACAACTAATCTAGGAAAAATTGTTGCTCCTGTAACAGCCAACTCGGGTAAAGTTGATACACCTGTAACAGCCGATTCGGGTTTTATAACTCAGAATCCTCTGTATCCCCAAAGACTAATTGATACTGGAACAACCTCATAACTTGAATCTGATTTTCTTAGGGAGTTGAAAATTTTCCACGTACGGATCCCTCTGCTACAAGCTCTTAAAGAAGTACTTATCTATACCAAAATAGTGTGAGTTCTATGCATTAAGAAACCTGGAAAGAAGCCTAAGGATACTGCTACTATACATGTAATGGTCTAAATTAATTACTGATCAGCCCCTCCAAACCAAGTACAATGATCCAGGAAATCCTATAGCAATAGTTTATATCAACGACAAGCCTATAACCAATACATTGATCGATTTAGGAGCGGCCATTAACGTAATGACGAAGGACCTCTTCACGACCTTGGGATTCCATGGGCTTAGACACACGCCTATGGTGCTTGAATTAGAAAACAAGTCCCATGCTAAACCCGAGGAGGTATTAGAGGATATAGTCATTACAGTCATCTCCTAGAGATATCCGACTGATTTCCTTATCTTGCAAAGAAAATCCAATTTGGGAGGGCACCCTTTGATTTTAGGAAGGCTTTGGCTAGCTACTGCATTTTGCATTCATAGGATGTATAATGGGATCTATGATAATCTCGAATGGCCAAGCTACCAAGAACCTTGACGTTTACCCTTCAGCGAAACCCATGGATGTGAACAATCCCTGGTGGGATGAATTTGAGCCTGAATCCGATCTTTCCCTACCACTTTTAATCCTCACAAAAGATCACTATTTTAAGGATGAAACAGAGGATGATATCATAAATGGATTTATTAGTAGCTCACTTTCTATCACTTCTATTGAGAACTCAGGGGAAGAATATGAGGTAGAAGAAGACAACTTTGAGCAGATGAGAACCACTCTGCATACTGACAACAGTCCAATTGAAATAGAACTAGGGAAGTATTGAATATTAACCCCAACCTAACTGTTGAGCAAACCAGACTATTGTTACAACTGTTACAAAAATACAAGATGGATTTTGCATGGGATTATAAAAACATGAAGGTGATTCACCCCGGCCTGTGCACTCACCACATTTATCTTAAGGATGGTTGCAATCTAGTTAGACAGCCGCAACGACACACACGAACCATGCACTTAAGGAAATAGTGAAAGAAGAATTGCAGAAGCTCTTAAACGCTAACTTCATCTATATGATATTCGATAGTCAGTGGGTGTCTCCGCTTTTCATCGTTCCTAAAAAGAATGGCAAGTGGAGAGTCTGTGTGGATTATAGAGAACTTAATAAAGCCGCGAAGAAGGACCATTTTCCTTTACCATTTATAGATCATGTCCTTGATACTCTTTATGGAAAGAAATTATTTTCATTCTTAGATGGCTTTAGTGGCTACAATCAAATACAGATCGCTGCGGAAGATCGAGATAAAACAACCTTTACTTTCCCATGGGGAACTTTTGCATATCGAGTGCTCACTTTTGGACTCTGCAATGCACCAAAAACTTTCCATATGGAAATATTGGGAATTTTCTCGGATCTACTGAATGATTGTCTTGAAATCTTTATGGATGACTTCACACGTTACGGTGATGCCTTCGAAACAGCATTAGTAAACTATTGGTGATGATTGTGTACCTGCGGAGGATTATTTCCCTGATGAATATATTTTTGCTATTTCAAATCACTAATCGTGGTATGCAGACATAGCCAATTACCTTGCTGCAGGGAAGTTCCCACAATAGTTATCCCTCAGACAAGGAAAAATATCACACAACAGAGCACTACTTATTCATGGATAAAATGGAATCCCTATCACACAGGACCAGATTTTCAGATCAGACATTGTGTCAGGGAGGACGAATTTTTTTATATTCTTAGAGCTTTTCATGAGGATCCTTGTGGAGAGCACTTCGCAGACAAGCGGACAGGATATAGGGTGCTTTCGACAAGGTACTATTGTCCAACAATATTTCAGGATGTTAAGAAGTTCGTGAAAGGGTGTGATAGTTGTCAGAGAATGGGTCAACTGCTGCACTTAGATAAGATGTCGTTACAGCCTCAAATAGTTTTGGAACCTTTCAAGAAATGGGCTCTGGATTTTGGGGGACCAATTAATCCGTCATCCCAACAAAATTCCTATTTCTTGGTTTGTACATATTATGTCACGAAATGGGTTGAGGAAAAAGCATTAACTAGAGCTACAGAGCAGGTTGTTTCAAACTTTCTGTTTGAAGACATCTTTGTTCTCTTTGGGATACCTAGAGAAATAGTGACAGACGAAGGACTCCAATTTACATCTCACTTAATTCAAAAGTCGGTTGAAAAATATAAGACTTGTCATAGAATCACTTCACCTTATCACCCACAAGAAAACAAACACGTGGAGAGCTCCAATAAGGTTATTGAGGGGATTCTTACCAAGACTGTGGCCAGCCACTAGAGGGATTGGGCTAATAAACTTCAAGAAGTGTTGTGGGCATATATGACTACATAGAGGAATACTACGGGATTCTCACAATATGAACTGGTGTATGGTAAAAATCCTTTATTCCCCATATAGTTCAAGATCAAGACATTGAGAACAACATTACAAGTGAACTTGGATCTCAAAACAACACAAAAGCAACGATTGAACCAGCTCAATGAATTAGAAGAGAAACAACTAGTGGCTATTCAACAAACATAGATCATCCAGCAACAGGGAGCTAAGTGGCACGACAGATTCATCAAAAAGAAGAATTTCCAGAAGGGAGACTAGGCTCTCTTATATGATTCAATATTCAAGGATTTAAAGGGTAAGCTTTGCACCAGATAGATAGGTCCTTACGAATTTGATATAATTTTTGAAAATGAAACTGTAAGCTTAGTTTCCATTGATAGTGAATGAACACCGTCACTTGATAATGGGCACCGTCTTCGGCTATATCATAAACCTGGTTCAAAGGATTCATTTATTAACATTGTCAGAGACTCTGATCTCTAGATTACATAAGCAAGGGGAAACCCCCCAGTAGTGCCATAATTCTAAATTTTCCAATAAGTGTAATAGGTGTACTAAATTCTAAAACCACTATGTATGTATATTACACTTGTTTCTATATATATATGAATAAAATAAATAAATTATAATAAAGATATGACTGTGAAAATCTCTCTAGGGTGAGTAAGATTAATTATAACAGCATCATGTAACTCACTTTTATCTTATTTTATGTTGTTACAGGAACTGTTAGAATATGATTGTTATTTTTATAAATTTTCCATGTAATTATTTTATTGTGTGAATAAAAATGGTTGAAGAAATGGTGAAATTATATATGTTGTTACACATGTAACAACCGGAAATCCATTAGTAGTCACATCAGCGAAAGACTATCAGTCACAAACAAACAAAAAAGGAGCATTCATCAGCGTTACGCTATAGGAGCAATGTACGTAACTAACACATCACCACCGAAACTGGTCATGTCACTGTCCATTGCTTAGTCCTTTCCTGCCACATCACGTCACGTACATCATTAAAGGTATATCACGTCTGCCCTCTATTTAACAATTATTGAAATTAATATGGTACCTTTTGACGGCCGAGGATGGACGTCGCATTACAAATCGGGGGAGGAAACGAGTCACTTCGTAATCTATGATCTCGAGTTTAATTCCAGTAATCATTGTTAAAAGCGCCGCCATATTTATCCCTTCATGCCAAAAATTAAAACGTATTTAATGTCGGATTTCCACGATCTAGGTCAATAATGAAACCATAACTATGTATGATTCTCCTTAACCTGAAATCCTCACTTTATTACCCACCTCACTGCCCCAATGCCGACCTAAGCGAAGTATTGCGTTTTTGCTTCAAAATTATCGAAAGAGCGGAATACAGAGCATTGGGATAGAAGTGGGAGGAGCTACAGTCTGACAGGAGCCCAATTCGACTGATGCATTGGAGAATTGCCCCGAGGCATGCCAGGTCTTTAGGGAAGCAGGATGGTTTGAATTCTTCGAACGACTTAAGGGATCATATGAGTTGGTGGCTATGGAATTTTCTCGGAACCTGAGTGGAAATTAGATGGAAGTTCGGGGTTTGAAGCTGGAAGTAATAGAAGAGGTGATTGCCCGAGTGACATCACTACAAATTGTGGGAAAACAAAGGTTTAGGGTTTAGGTTTTACATTATCCTGTACATTATCAAGTACATCACTTGCGAAGGAAGGGCAACAATTGTATTCAATTACCATTTTCCATTGTTGACTCACCTGCGACATAAGCAACTGATTAATCTGCCTTATTTCTTGTTAGAAAATTTCAAGCACACGTTTGCGGCTTTGAAAATTGCTATACACCCAGAAGCTTGTGTGACTAATCATAGTCTCATCAAGCTAATTTTATTGGACGCATTGGAACAACAAGGCAGATGGGATGAATTAATAAGTTGGAAGGCAAGAAGCTCACAGAAAAGGCAAACTGAAATCCCTGATGCCCCAAGAGAAATAGAGGAGGCTATAGAACAGGGCCCATCCTCGGGGAGAAAAATGAAGAAAATATCTTTGAAAAAGAAAATAGGAGGCAGGATATTGAAGAAACGGGTGAAAGTCATTTCGCGGCCAGAACTTTCGCCTAGAAAGGAACTAAGCCAATATACAAGGGAGCAAAAAGATAGATAACAACCTCATCTGAAAGAAGACCCTCTGTGAGGTAAGGACGAAATTCAATCTTTGTTGCTTAGAATTAAAGATTTAGAAGAAGAAAATGAAGAATTAAGACATCAATTAGAAGAAATTTGAGTAGAATCTAGGGTTCTAGGTTTGGATACCCTAGTAGAAGTAGTAGATAAAATAAAGGTCGACTCTGCACAAGGTCCTGTGTGTGCAGCCTGCACCGTAAAACTAGCAGAACTGGGATACAAAGTTTGTATGGGGAGCACCATTCCAAGGGAAACTCAAACTGAACCCTAGATAATTGTTACAGAAGAACCCATTGATGATGTTGCTGATACATAAGAACCAACAGTTGAAATAGAGTGTCCCACGGATATCGACCTAGGAGCTTACCCACAAGAACCCGCTGACGATACTGTTGTTACACAAGAACCAGTAGTTGAGGCAGAATCTACCGAGGGATGAAAAGAAGTTGATACATAATAACCCTTTTATGCCACTCCCGTTACACAAGAACCAACAGTTGAATCCTCGGGATGTTGTTGCACCCCCAAAGGATGTTGCATGTAAGGAAACATCAGACCCCGAAGCGGACTGGTGTTCAGAGAAATTTTTATTGATTTCATAATTACAGAAGTGGAAACAACAATCACTCTTGTTGCAGGAAGGAGTGATCTCGTTGGCAACGCACCAGAAATAATAAATTCACTCAAGGAGAAATGGGCTGAGAAGGAACTTGCATAGAATTGGGGAAGATGGGAAAAAGAGGCAGTTGGGAAGAAAAAAAAGGAGCAGTTGCAGCGGCAGGTCCAGGATCTAATCGATGATAAAAGTGAGTTGTATTAACTTGCCTTGAATCTGATGGGATGCAGAAAACCCTCTCCATTATGCCCATTTTTCCTATGGAAACAATTCTTCTTATTTCAGTTGAAGGCAGTCTATGAGAATAGACCATATGTGGGTAATTCCACCTGAACATTTTTGGATGTTTTTTGTGCTTGTGATTTTCATGCTCAGAGCTTGCTTTGCAAGCTCTTTCTCCATAATATAATTTGTGAACATGCTAGCACACATGGTGGCATATATTCTCTCTTTTATAGGTGACTTGCAGTTGCGTGCCTTCATTTCCTTTATGAAGAATCAGATAGAATGGCACATGGCTATGAAATCAGCAAATGTAAATGAAGGAAAGGAGACATTAATGATCCGGGTTGAACCAGGTATGGCCGCCAAATTTAGACGACTTTTTAAGGGATTTTTTAAAACTCTATATATCAGGTAACATGCAACCATCTACAGGATAAGGATTGTAAAGTTCTGCCTCAACCTTTTTGCACATATGAAAATTCATGCACTAACAGGGTGTCACAAATGCACTGAGGTCGGTAGTGCAAAACTGCATGCGAGCGATCCATTTTTTTTTTCAGAATTTCCTGATTGCTATTATACGGTTCTCAAAATATGCCAGAGTGGTGGATCAGTTGGGCGCCTTTTGGACAGACCTCAAAAATTAAGTATTCCTTGATTTGGTTGTTAATAAAGGAATACCAGCCTAATTTCCAATTATGTAAATATGAAGAGGAATCCTGGCCACACCGGTTGATGGCCACCAAGGGCTACAGATCTGTTGAGGAGGACACTATTGACACCTATAATTTGACAAAGCTGCATAAAAGGTACTTCAGCAAGTTCTGAGGTATTTTCCATGAGGACATGCAATTTCTTTAGCTCGGGGGAGATGTTGGGTGAAGGCTTTGAGTGTATTTCAGACACCTTTTCCCCATCCTTGACCATTTCACCTTTGAACCTGTGTACTTTTTAGACCTTAATTACCTTTTTCCTAGTGACGAGACTCCATTTTTGTCATGACATATTATTTTTCCATTTTTGTTAAATATGAATGAGGTGATGTCTTTGGATGACTAATCAAGGTGATTTTGGAGGAAGTTCTATGGCTTGTGTATTCCAGGCATTACTCCAAGGTTCCTGATTAAAATATGGAAAACAAAATGATGAGTTGCAAAGTAGTTCTGAGTGCTTCTTAATTCAAACCATTGTCGTTACACCTCAGGCCGTTGTTGTCACACCCCAGGCCATCGTTGTTACACCTTAAGCATTGCTATTACACATCACAAAATATTGTTACATCACGGGATGTTGATTCTAATACAATTGTCCAAGACAGTGGGTACTATTCCATAAAGAGAACTTTCGTATGAATCATATTATCTATAGATATCTAGGGAATCAAGGCAATTGTGATTTTGATCATTGATGTAACAGTAATAAGCCCAGTATTTGGAACTTGTTGTAATTTTTTTTTTTTTTATTAGCATGAGAATCGTGAACTGATCTGTTTTATTATTTTGGATATGTAAAACTTGTAAAGAGGACCCATTACCATGTGAAAGAGACAGACAGAGAGGATAATATCTTTATTTTGTTTTTGTAATTCATAATCCTTAATACAAAGACAACGTCGTTGATGTTTTTGAATATAGCATTGCAGCCTTACTAGATTCGTATTTCATCCCTACGCCCTGCTAGGGAGGAAGGGCCCTCCTCTTTAGCAGGGATTGCAGTAGCTACAATAGTATTATGGTAGATTGTTATTATTTATTGTAGATTTAATTGAGTATACTGTCCAGTTTACCAGCCTAGTCAGTAGCGTGGTGTGTGGCACACCTTTTTCCCAGTAACATGAAGTGTGGTTTTATTTCTACAAGTTAATTTATGATTTCCGCATGAGTGTTACTTTTTGCAATCAAATCTAGCGAATTAGATTTTTGTTTTCATTTTATCCGCTCTTAGCTGAAGTGTATCCTCATATATAGTGCATACTCCTTTGAAATAAACAGACCTACCCTAGGTTGACAATTGATGTTGTGGTTCAATCAAATTAATATGTGATTAAATCGACATAACAGTACCATATCCCGGATAAAGTGGTACCTGATAGCAATGTGCTTGGAGCGGTCGTGGAATACAAGATTCCCTAAAATGTGAATCCTACTCTAGTTGTCGCAGAAGATCAAAGTGGTATCCAATACGTACTAAAAATAGCTCACTGAAGAGATTCTTCAACCAAACAATGTCACAACAGGCCATACTAGTTGCAATGTATTCGACCTCGGCAGTGCTTAAAGCAACCGATTTTTTCTACTTGCTTATCCATGAAATTGAACCAAGCCCCAATGAGAAACAACATCCTGATGTGCTCTTTTGATTCACCACATTTCCAACCCAATCAAAATCAATATATCCTTGTAGTCTCAAATTCCAAACAATGTATCTCAGTCTGTAGTTGATTATGCCACAGAGATATCTCAGGAGATTATTAGCATCAATCCAATGAATGTGATGAGGCTTGATCATAAATTAACTCGACGTATTCACAACGAAGCATATGTCGGGACGAGAGTTTACCAAGAACATCAGGGCCCCCACAATTTGTTTCTATTTAGAAGGGTTTTCCAATTCAGGCCCAAAAACACTTTTACATAACTTCTTGAAGTTGAGTTCCATCAGAGGACACACGAACTTGCAATTCACCATCCCACATCTCTCAAGTAGCTTCACAATGTATTTTCCTTGAAAAATTAAAATCTCACCTGACTTTTTCCAAACCTCTAGGCTTAGGAAGTAATGCATCAGTCCTAGGTCCTTCATTTCGAACTCAGAAGCCAACTCCCTCTTGCATTGATAAATGAGAGAGTCTACACCTGTTAGAAAGAGATCATCTACATAAATGACCAAGATGAGAGGTATGTCCTTTTCAACCTTGAAGTATAGGTTATGATTAGTATTGATCCTTATGAATCCCAACTTCATAATATAGCTATAAATATTCTCATACCAAGCCTTAGGCACTTTCTTCAACCCATAAAGGGATTTCTTCAACTGACATACATGTGTCCTTCGATCATGTACTTCGAACCCTTGGGGTTGTTCCAAGTATACTTCTTCATTGAGAGAGCCATGCAAGAAAGCAGTCTTAACATCCATTTGATGTAGGCTCCATCCTTGAGTGGAAGCTAGAGAAATAATAGATCATATAGTGGTATATCAGGAAACTGTTGCAAATATCTCGTCATAGTCCACTCCTTCCTTTTGAGATAACCCTCGAGCAACAAACTTGGGCTTATATTTCTCTTGCACTCCCATCAACTCCATCTTTGATTTT
Organism: Pinus albicaulis; assembly: GCA_034641835.2. Classification (NCBI taxonomy): domain Eukaryota; kingdom Viridiplantae; phylum Streptophyta; class Pinopsida; order Pinales; family Pinaceae; genus Pinus; species Pinus albicaulis. Next base: position 225,782,807 of record CM076571.1, on the reverse strand, counting down.
GGATAACCATTTTGAGGTGACTACGAATTTGTCCTTGTTTCTAGGCACTACTTCACAGACATTATTCTTCATGATAGTTTCATGTTCCTCATTCATTGAATCCTTCCAAACTTGGTGCTTCACGACCTCTTCAAACGTACATGGCTCAGTTTGAACAATAGTACTCATAGTAGCTAAGTACCCTTGATACCTGTTCAGCTTATTATTTTCATGAAAGGTCCCTCTTGGAGAAATATGTCTTTCAACATATTCAAGAGTATCTCTTAGCCACAAAGGTATTTTCCTTGAGGTAGAGGAATCACCGGGAGATAAATCAATGGGATCTATCAAACCTTCAACATGAGGCATCGACTCATCCGTTGGAGGTTCATCGTTCTTTCCTAAAACATCGTCATTGTCCTTCCTTTGGATAGGGAGATCTATGGCTTTCCCAAGGGCATTATCTTCATTGAAAGTGGCATCACGACTTATTTCCACTTCTCTTTGACTAGGAACATAGATTCTATATGCCTTTGAATTTTCACTGTAGCCCACAAATGTACCTTTCTTCCCAGATGTTTCCAACTTGTTTCTTTTTTCTTTAGGCACATGAAAACACATGGGACAACAAAATATTTTAAAATGAGAAACATCAGGTTTATTACCAATGAAAACTTCTTCGGGTGTCTTGAAATCCAATGCTTGATGTGGGCTCCAAAATTGAACATACACGATAATGTTGGCAACTTCCCGCCATAATAACTTTGGTAGGCCTTGATCATGGAGCATGGCATGAGTGGCTTCCGTGATTGTTTGATTATTCCTTTCAACAACTCTATTTTGCTCAAGGGTGTATGGAACAATTTTATCCTTCTTAATGCCAAGCACTCTGCAAAATTCATTGAATTCATATTCGGCTCCATTGTCAGTCCTCAATATTTTGATCTTCTTTCCTATTTTATTTTCCACCAAGGCTTTGAAATAACGAAACCATTTGGACACTTCACTTTTCTTCTTTAAGAAATAGATCCATGTTTTTCGTGAGAATTCATCCACAAAGATTCCATAATATCAGTATCCTCCCAACAATGTTACAAGCAACATACTAGATAGGTTAGAATGGACCAATTGAAGAATATTGGTAGTTTGGCTTTCAGTAGAAGGGAATGGTCCCCTTGTAAGTTTCTAAGCTGCACGTACATGAAAAACTCCTTCATGATTCATGTTGAACTCAGGCATACCTGTGACCATATTCCCTACCTCAGGTAAGGCTTTGTAATGAAGGTGGGAAAATCTTCAGTGCCATAATTCAGATTGAAGGAGAGTATCGCAATTCAAGGCTCCCAAAGGACCAACATTATTTTTCTTCTTTACATGAGTGATGAAAGCAATAGGTTCATTTCCATTTGAGGTATTTTCTCTCTCCATCATCCTTGTCTCCTCTTGAGTGCATCTAGCCAATAATTCATCGAAACTAGGAATCTTGTCATTGTTGAGAATGGTGGTGTTAAATGCATCCCATGCTCTTGAAAGGCCTCCAAGTGAAATGAGGGTGATCTCCCTATCAGCAATAACTTCTCTAATATATAGAAGGTATTTCTTGATTGGAGTGGTCCTCATCAAGTAGGATTGAATAAACTCCCCTTTATCCATCTAGATGTCCTTCAACTTGTTCTTGATAAAGAGGATTTGATTGCATTGTTTTCTTTGAAAATTCAAATCAAGGTATCATACATCTACTTAGATGTTCTCGAATCAGAATTATAGGCAACCAAATGCTTTCGAATTGAGTCTTTGATAATTATCTTATATTTGAACTCACCATTCTTATACTTCGTCTTTGCAAGCAACATGTGCATTTGAAGGAGGATCCACCACCTTTCCCTACACATAGTCCACCGCATCATGCATGATAGTCAAACGTTCCCTTGGACTTATCCTCAAATTTGAAATAAGATGTAGTATCCATTGGTGCAATATAATTGATCAATGAATCTCCTTTGGTGATTGTTGTCCTCTCTCTTGCTTGGGCTTTATCTTCACCTGGGCTTTGATACCATGTTAATTTTAGTTAACAATGGTATGTTCTATGCTTAGCACAATTAATTCAATGTTTCTTTAGCACAACGAAATTTTAGATTTCCAATGAAATCACATTGACAATGACTATAGATAGAACATAAAATATAATGCACAAGACAAGTTGAGACAAGAAAACACCAGATTTGGCGGATGCTAGGGAAAAAACCCAATGTGGGGAAAACCCTTTGATCAAATCTTCTTGTTATTACATCAAATGTTCAACAGAGAGACAGAGATTACAACAAGTCAAAGTTGACTTGCCAAATCAAAGTCAAAACAACCCTGTCAAATCTGCAGTCAAATTCAACCTTAACCAGAAATTCAAATATGGTGAACGTAGCAACAAATCTTCCCTTTTGGATCTCGGTCATACCCAGTTAATCTCAGTTTGATAAGGTGGTCAAAATTAGCCCAAAACAGTGCTGAAAACTGTGGTCAAACTTGGTCAACTATGCGGTTAATTATGCAATCACGTCTACGGTCAACCTTGTAGAACCGTACAGTCAAAGTGCCTAGGAATTTTTAGTTCCTGTACCAAACTTTAATGTCTACCAAAAACAAACATTTCCCACTAAAATCTCAGTCAAACGATGAGTCAAAGTGCTCATTCAACACTGGTCAAACTCCTGCAACAGTCCTAAAAGTCGACCCTGCAATTTGCCCATAAAATTCGTCCTTCTGCCACACGTGTCAGAGAGAGGAGATCTGCCCAATAGTTGTACGAACCAATGAGAGAAGGAAAGAGAAGAAAAGTGTGTGATGATGATGTAAAATGAGGTGAGAGGGCACTTGTACTTATACAAGTCATTGAGGGTGAAGAGTCACGTCCATTGGGCTTCATGAGCTCACATGATGATGTGTCTGACCTGAACAATTTTCACATGTGTGGGAATAAATTCAAAAACACACTTCTGCTTGTCCAAATTGGATGATATTTATATCAATTTTCGTCTTCTTGAAAAGAGGAATTCAATGCAAAATTCATCTCCATCAAATGAGTTTTCCAATAGTGGAATTTGGCCCTAGTTGCCAATTTTAACACTCTAGGTATGCATCTCTTAAACTCACCCTTCATACTTATCCCAAGCATAAGAAAACATAAATGTGTGGGAGGCAGAGTAATTTATAGTCAATCCTAGTTAGCATAGGGCTTCAACAAAATCTAGCAGAAGACTTCACCTTTTTCTCAGCCACTCCCACATGTGTGGAAGAGAACAAGTTGAAAGTTGAGAATGATTCAAAAAAGTGGGCTATTATTGTTCACTCATGATAGAGAGATTGAAAATTTTCCCATAGCGGCCACAAAAGCCTTGAATGACTTAAAATGTAAGGGGATTTTCAAAAGAATCTAAGACAAATTTCTCCCCACTCACATTTTGGAAAAGTTGTGAAATTATTTAAGTCACCAAGAAAATTTTCTTTATTATAAAGTTTGAATTAAACAATGAACAATTGGGTAGTGTAATTGTTTTCAAGGACATAATTTGACAAATGGTGATGAAGTTTCACGGGGTGATTAGTTGACAATATTCTCCTTTCCTATTAGTGAAAAACTATACATCTCTCCTCTGCCAAGATCCCCTGTTGCCATAGGAAACCCTAACTCCTATAACAACATAGGACCAATGTTACATTGTACAAAATTTTCTTGCTCAATTATGTGAAAAATTGTGTCAAACCATGGGAGGAGGTTTTAATAGAAGAGAACCAATAGATACCTCCAAGATTCATCAAAAGCTTGAAATCAAGGACATCTTGGAAAATTGCAATTGGCTAGCATTCTTTGAAAGGTTGAGAGGTTATGATGATGAGATTACATTGGGCTTCGCTATGAACCTCCAAGATCCTACAGGACATGATATATTTACTATAGTTAGAGATTTAAGCATATATCTTAATGAAGATCTCATTAGCAAAGTCACAACCCTTCCCAAGGGGATTAAATGGAGCAAGGAAAAATGCATGAAGAAATCTGATCTGAATTATTCAAAAAGGAATTACTGACATCTATGTGAACTTGCTTATGTTAAATTATGCAATAGATCGAAAATATTGCAATTAACATAAATGACATAAGCCATTAAAGACACATTTTAAACATACCAACACGGAAAAATTTAATAAGGAGTTCACTAGACTTCCTGGCTATGTCTCTTGGTCCTTTAGCTTCCAGTGCTGACCTTTATATTATGTCTTCAAATGCTTTACAAACATGAGCTCAAAAAGTGAGACTCAAATGATGAAATAGACCTCACCATGATGACCGGCTCGAAATTCTGGTCAAAATGAGTACCCAATTGCCTATGTTTGGCCACAGTGACTTCCAAACTCCCTGGAAAGTCAAAAACCACTCTACCTTTCTGAAAACCGCTTCGGCCTGCAAGAAAACCACGTCTTTGCAGCTTAAACCGCTTCTGGAAATTCCGCGCTGGTTTGGGCTTCGGCACCTGCATAAAGATAAATACAAGTGGGAGGACGTAATTAACAAGTCTAATCTGTAGCTCAAATGGTTAGCGGTATTGTGCAAAGGCGCTGGTTTGAACCAAAAATTTTGGAGGTCGGTGGGTCAAAACCCCCGCCTGACCTTTCTCCAACCTTCCGGCGGTTTGATTCTTTACATGGCAAACATTTATTAAAAGACATGTGTTGAAACCTTATGATTAGGTTTACCATATCCATACTCCGGTGGTCACGTTGATACATCTCATATGGTTTCGAACCATATCTAGCACATTAATATATGCGGTTACAATATAACGTGGCATGGTATTAAACCTTTGATACATCATATCCGAAGGTAACGGAACCATATGCCTTTAAAACCTTTGAATATGGTTCTGTTACATACTATGGATACCATAATATATTCGCGGCTTGTTATAATATATTAGCTACATTACCACATATCAATGTTATTATTTGCATTCAACACAACATGACGTGTTGACCCAACCGGTGAACTAGTTCCAATAAAGGACTTAGCAAATACAAGAGGTCAGGGGTTCAATCCTCCCTGGCCCCAAAGCTTTTTGGGAAATAAGTTGTCATTGGGCAAAAATCCGAGCTGCCACTTGTTAGCTCCGGATTGGCCCGTATCAACCAATCAAATTACGACACATCACTGAGCTCGATGACATAGCTTGGACAAATGGCGCATCCCCGAGATGACACGTGTCTCGTTGACATCACACTATTGCCTTTGACCGTTCACCGGCTTGACATTGAATTTTTCCATTTTTCCCTACTTGCCCTCGAAACTTTGATCAATACAATTTCCTTCATACTAAGCCTGGGCTTACTGTGCTTGCACAATGGAAATCGCCAGCGAGCACTTCAACTTGATTCCCTTTTCAACTGCATTTGAAGGTTTTGATCTCGAAGCAAAACTGAATCCATTTTGGATCAAAATCAATGCTAAGAGAGTATTTTCCTGAGCTGCTTCTATCTGGTTGGTCAAACCAGTGACCAAAAGGTTCTTCTTCTTTGAATCTTTCTTTCATTTCTTAGGGTTAATATTTGGATGGTACCTCCAATATTTCTCCTATGTATGATTGTAAATGTTATAGTGGTTGATAGGACCTTTCCATTGGTGTGTTCTGGCTGCTATATTTTTATCCTTTCCCCTTCATATTCCCCTCTTTAGAAGCCTCCTAATGCTCCTTCCACTTCAACCCACTTAATTTCCTCTAAATAACTAATAGGGTAAAATTGTGACTTTGTGATGGTTATCAAATCCTCCCACTTAGTTGTTAGAGGATATCCCTCCAATCTTGAGTTCTCGATGTGAATTTCCCACTAGGTCATGGCATGGCCCTCTAATTTCAACTGAGAAAATGAAATATTCTATTCTTCCTCTATATGATGAACACTAAAATAAACTTCTAATTGTTGCAACTAATGTTTAGCTTGAGAGCATCAATCTCACCTTGATACAACTTGATGTCGACCTCCGCTTCCATTTTGAATAGGGGTTGCAAATGGTTCATGGCACTTAAACTAGGTTGATCCTTTTTTGGTTCTTTCTTATATTCCCTCTCTAGTTCTTTCCAATCTTCCCATTTCCCCTTCGATCCAAACTCCACATTAAAACCTCAATCTTCTCTAAATAGCCCAACTTTATTGGGTAGGGCTGCCATGAGGAGGATCATATTACGGTTTATATCTGCCACGTGTTATGATGGTTATTCATAGATTCATTACAGATGAATATGATTTTATGAATTCTTACTTAAAACATATTGACCCCCTGTAACTCCACACAATATACCCAAAGAAACCTACTCCAACAACAATATAATTTGTAAAGTAACACAGATATTCCACTAGATAATTCATTACAACAAATCTACTAAAATGTATTAGAAAATCCAAAATCTACACTATGAGGGTCTATTTCTGCGTAGATTTCCAGATTTTTTAATTACAATTTATTATGTTTGCATGCAAATTATAATTTTGCAGAAAATAGAGAACAACGAAAGAAAAGTCACAAACTACAAATTAACACAATAGATAACTCAAGAAACCATGTAAAGGGAAAACCCAGTTGGAAGGTGAGGTTGCTCCGCTCTCATTCTCCAAATGGAAAATGGATGCAAGAGTAAATGATGCATGTGGCGTATTAGCTGCCACAATGAAAAAATCCTCTAAGTTTTCTTTCTCCCTATCCACTCTCAGCTGCTATACAGATCTATGGAATAAAATGCACTAGAATAGAATGAAACCCCTTTTCCTCCTAGTGGCCCAGTTATAACACAACCCAATAACCTACAAGGGGTTAAGTTTGACTCCAAACCTCAATTAGATTTGCAAATGGAATCATCTGAATTTCTCTTCATCATGATCACGTGGCTAGTCCCTTTTCCACAAATAATGGAGGTTGATGTGGCATCCTCTCGAATTATGGTGGTCAAAACAGGAAGGTTAACTTCTAAGTGGCATGAATTTTGCATATAGACTCTGATTGAGGTGATTCTTACAAAGTTGGAAAGGTATTCATGTGTGGAATAACATAAAACGGTGCAACACCTAAGCCTAAAATTCTTAACCCCCCAAATAATGCCACTTGATTCCTTGAACTACTTTCAGAAGGTTTTAGATCCCAATTCGCCAAACTAGGACCCACTAGTAAAAATGGTTCATGTCAGTCAATTCAATTGTACTAGAATTTTACTACATTTAAACCACCAATCTAGGTTGGTAAGTTTGTGAAGTGTGGGGCACAATATATGTTAGGAATTTAATTTATAAATTGTTAGTATATGCAAATATCATTTATCTTAAATTGATATAAAGAGATGTTGAGACAAGTGCCATAGATTACATAAGGTTCTGCATTGGCAGATGACACAGGGTTTTGTCCTTGTGATTCAAATAAACTAATATATCAAACCAAATATTAACTACGAAAAATTACCATTGGCTTGAAAGGGTTTAGTTGATACAAGTTCCATAGATTACGTAGGGTTCTGCATTTTCATATTACATAGGGTTTTGCATTGGCATGTTACATAGTGTTTTGTCCTTATGATTCAACTAAAAAAGGTTCTGAACCCTTGGATATATATATATAATAAGACTGATTCTATTAAAATCATATAGTGCAAATGGAGTTATAAGCAAGAGAAATTATATAGCGGGGAAGCCAGAAATGAACAGTCAACCTCAGTCCCATATCGTAGCCAAGAGAGAACAAGGAGGATCCATAAGAGATACCTAGGAACCATGGGTGATAAACACAAGATAATTCCCAGAATGGGTAGAGTCCTCATTACGACATTTCTTTCCTTTTTTTTTAAACTTTGACCCAACCATCAAGGGGCTGGGGGACGGAAACCATTTGCATATTGTGGATGATCAAAGTAGGAGTCTCCTTATCTGAGTCGGAGGAGGCAAACTCATGAGAATCTTTTTGTGTGATCGAGGAAGCATTGGGCCCCTTTAGGGTCTACCATGTCTATTTCCTTCTCTTGCATCTCTGCCTCCTCATCAGCTTCAATCTCCTCCTCATTCGAGCTGGATGAATCAATGTCATCCATGGGGGGGGGGGATCGATCACATGGTTTCCAGCTTTTAGATTTCGATTTTTAGAATACTGCTGAAGCAGAATGTTCTGAGGTGTTCGAAAATGAGCCTGTGATGGCAATAGTGACATGTAAATGTCGTGTTCCCATAATCCAGGTCGATTCCAGGAGAAATATACCACTTGAGGATAATTTGATCGGGCAAACCTTGTCGTCGATCTAGCCTCTGATACATCATATGTGTGCCTTTCTCTCCCCTAGAGGATGCTCGCTAGAAGTGGTCCAAGGTGTTTCAATCCCTTGGAAGACATATAAAGTAAAGATGTATGAGGAAGTTAATTATTGACCCGGATAGGAAACTTGGTGATGATCGGCGTGGGGGTCGAAATGCGGCAGATTATAAGGTGGTTAGTCAAAATTCTGATTAGTTTAAAACCTAAACATATTAACGTAAGCAAATGATGCGATCACCAGAATTTTCAGCATAGGATAATGAAATTAATATATTGTAATGAAAATTTTAATATAATTGGAAATGAGTAAATTGTTGCATAGGTATTCAAAGAAAAACATACTTTCTTCTTGGAGGCAGGGGGCCTTATTACTTATTATTTATATAAAAGCAAATCAAACTTCCAAAATCATTGTTTACTATTGAACTCGTTTATGCATAGAACATCCTGCAGAAAATGAATAAACCAACAAGAAACTTTTTGTATATCAATTGTTCATAAACTAGTCTTAGATCACCATTACGGTTGCTTTAGGCATTTATAGAAAATGAAATACAATTTCTTAGGCTCAACTCACCTAAATATTGATGACTCAAAAGCTGGATTTTTTGTACTCGAGAATGTTTGATCTACTCATTGATTTGATGGGAAACTTGAAACCTTCACTTATTGTATTTGTTGAGGTAGCAACAATCTAAGGAAAATAAGGTTCAAGAATCAATGTCATCCATGGGGGGGGGGGATCGATCACATGGTTTCCAGCTTTTAGATTTCGATTTTTTAAGACCTTTCCTCTTTTGGGCAAGGAATATGTTGCAGGTGTTTTGAAGATGCCCTGTTTGATGGCAATGACGACATCTGAACGCAGTGTTCTCATAATCCAAGGTCTGAGTCCAAATGAAATCTACCACTTTGAGGATAATATGATCAGGCAAACCTTTGCTTAAGTCAATCTAAGCACAAATTTTGTCGTATGTGTATATGCCTTTCTCTCCCCTGGAGGGATCCGTCGCTAGAAAGTGGCCCAAGGTGTTTCCAATCCCTTGGAAGACATAAAAGTGCCAAATATGCGCAGGGAGGTTTGGTAGTCTGACCCAGATAAGAAGCTTGGTGATGATCGGCGTAGAGGGGTCGAAATCTGGGATTAGATAAATAGTTGTTAGTCAAAATTCTGATTAAATTTAAAAGAACACAAACATATTAACTGTAAACAATGATGTGATCACTTGAGGCTAAGCATAGGATAATGAAATTAATATATTGTAATGAAAATGTTAATATAATTTGAAATCTGTAAATTGATTGCATAAAGGTAATTCAAGAAAAGAGAGAAAGAGCAACATGCTTCCTTGGAGCAGGGGGCCCTCCTTGCTTGGTCATACATGCTAAAGGCAAATCAAAACTTTAAAGTGTTGTTGTTATAACCATGAACTCATTTATGAATAGAACATCACACGAGAAAATGAATAAACCAACAAAGAGAGCTTTTGTATATCAATTTTTCATAAAACTAGTCTTAGATCGCCATTACAGTTTTGCTTCAGGCATTTATAGAAAATGAAATACAATTTCTCAGGCTCAACTCTCTCCTAAATATTGATGACTCAAGAAACTGGATTTTTTGTGCTCAGAATGTTTGATCTACTCATTGATTTGATGGGAAACTTGAATCCTTCACTTCTTGTATTTGTTGGTCGCAACACGAAATCTAGGAAAATAAGGTTCAAAGAATCAAGCATATCCCCCAAACAATGCACTATTTTGAAATTCCACTCACGACTTACCTAAATGGACTCATTCTAAAAAAACCCATGTTTTTTTTTACGAGACCTGTCTTCATTTTCCCATAAATTGCGTCAGAAGTTGATTGTTCGAAAATTACACCTAATTTGGATTATCACCTTTGATCAAGTGTTGGAGGCTAATACGTGCAACCAGGGTGAGTTTTGAGTAACATAAATCTATATTTGGGGTCCTAGCAACAAAACCCATGTGCTCAGTTTACTTCTAGAATTGTGTTGATATTTCAATCACGGAGATGGCTTATGAAATGGAACTAATAAATTGTCATTAGTAAAATCAAAATATAATCCTTATTAATTAATTAAAAATAAAGAAAATACATGGAAATTAACCACTTGAGCATTATAGATGTATCATGGCGTTTCTACAAGAAATTGTAATAAATGAGGTGATCAAAGTGTGGAAGAATGACACAAATGGTTAAATCGATGATTATAAATGATTGTAAAATAGTGACAGACCAACGACCCAACGTCTCCCCCATGCCAAGATCTTTGCACATCCTCGTGCAAATGAAGTAGGGAAAAAAATTGATCTATTGACCATCTCAGATATAGGTAGCAATACATTACTCTATTCTCAATGAACATGATTTGTCGAGGTTAATCGCATTTGTTGATGTCTCATTTTCCATGTCCTTCTAGTTGTGTTTGCAAGTTTTTTGACAATATCTCTAACCCTTTTTTTCTAATAATGGAGTCTACTTTCCATCACATAACTTTGAATGTCCAATAATGAACTCATTTGCCTTCTTTTTTGTCAATTCAATCAGAGCTCTTGTGTTTTCCTACCCAAAAGATGTAGAAAAGTATTCATTTACCTTTAATTTGAACTGCCATTGCACATATAAGTAATTGAGATTCTCCATATAGTACATCAAAATCATGTATTCTGAAATTCTTAATGATGGGCAAAAGGAATCCTATTTTCAAGTGTTGATTTATCGAGAGTAAAGGACATCCTTCACAAGAGAACGTATTATAGCCTGAATAAAATGTATATGGAAATTTCCTATATTACTCCATTTAAGCTTAAGAGTAAGGTCACTTAAATCTTCTACACTAGCGATTTTGTTTCTAGGAACTCCCATAGAACCAATAACATAAATCACCATAGATATGCATGCCACTAGAATGGTATCACTACCATCTACAACATCCACTACCATATTTGTAACAACAACAACCTCCACTCTATCCAAAGTAATGGTTATGCTTGGGAGAGAAAAAAATGGAAATATTAGGTGTCATGGTACTTGTTATACTGTTGAGGAACAAAAAGAAGCCTCCAACTAGTCATATTTAGAAGTGATTGTTCTCGCAATTTATCCACTAACAAGTTTAGTAAGCCTACATTATTGTACTCCACTACTGTTGATTTTAGTACATCTTATCTTAATGTGATTTCCAACATCTTTAACCAACCATTGAGGGAGGTCCTAGGTTGTGTATTGTAATTTGGAAGCAAAAGGACATCATAAAGTCTCACGTTTACCAACAATCCTTCAACTTCAATGAGAATAGATGTAAAATCTACAATAAAAGTTGGTGTGGCTGTAATATTTGATACCACAATATTATCACTTCATATTTCCTTGGGTAGGTTTAGCAAGAATTTCATGATAAGATTCATGTTGGATATGTGAATGATGACCACTACCATCAGATCATTGCCATGCCAAGATTTCATGTTGTTTCTATAAATGAATTTTGAATGCATTGCGCCCTATGTTTATCATTTCTTCATAACCAAATTTAATGTATACAATGACAGAGTGTTATGTCTTTAATATTTACTAAGGGTATTGTTGAAATATATCTTTGCAATCAATGGAGTTCATAGGGTGGAGTTCTTATATGCTGATTTTTTTAGGACTCCCATATTGAATAGGTTTTTATGTTTTGCTATATTGTGATAAAAGCATAAATTTGGCATGAGATCTCGGTACATTAAAAAATGAAAGGAGAAATGGATGGTTAATGATATGAGGTGGTTTGAAAAATGAAAGAGATGATGGTAGAATGAAATTATGACAAATGAATCTTACACTTGCAGTGGTTTCTTATCGTATTTCTTATTCAATAAATAAAAAGTATTATACTAATTTTACCTTAAGTTTACCTTTGTATTGAGCTCATAATGGTATTGTGTTGAAGGAGCTGTAGGCATATTTTGATCCTTGAACTATAATTTCTGAGAATGAATCTTGAACAGTTGATGATGATTTTGAAAATAATTTTTACTAATAAAAGTTTGATCTTTTATTAAGGCTTCAAATTTGTGGAAATTATGAAAATGCTGGAACTCTCCATTGAAAGGTGGATGACCATGTGCTCATGATTTGAAACCATCTCCAAGTTAGGATCCAACCTTGGGAAATGTGCAACCATATAAAACTACAAATCTACTAAAAAAAAATAACGACACTTTTGCAAAAAAATATAAATAATTTTTAAAACATGCTTGCGCATTCCTTATCATACATTTTTTTTAAATTACTCCCTCGTGATGCTTAATTTATCATATTTTTAATGAAAACCCATATCTCATAAATTATTAATTTGATCTCAGTTTTTTGCAATCACTATGCAAAAAGTGCCCGTGGAGCAAGTCGCTACAACTTTCTATAGGTACAACATGGTTTCTATGGCTACAAAAGCTATAAGTTTCTGTAGCAATAGCATTTTTTGTCTTCTTCTCAATGAACTAGGGCTGGATTCAACTCGATTATGATCTAATCAACACAAAATATTCTTAAAAACATATTTCAATTCATAAATTCATTAAAAATAAGAAAGTGCATAACACATTGACAATGGTATGGTGAGGGGAATGGTGAAATGAAGGAATAAGGATAAGATCTAATAAAATATTGGAACCAACATGAACTTACAAAACTTATTGTGAATCATGCTTGCCACGAAGTCTGGTTTTCAAGCAAGACTCATGTCTAGCTTCACTAGTTACCTAGTTTTCACAGCTAGACTTTTTTTACTTTTACTATTTTATTTATTTCTTTATTATATCCTACTCTACTTGAAAAATAAAATCTCTTTCAACTATAGGAATACTTCCAATGGAGCCATGTATGTAACAATATGACAAATAAACTCATATGCAGGTTTGAAAGATATGCTTTAATATATACTAGAACAGGAGAGGCCAATTGCTTTGATTAAGATGATGTTAACAACTATTGAAGAAAAGCGTGGTGCTTCAACCTAATGATTGTATGGAACCAAATTTCAATATAACTCTAATGCTCTTGGTTCACTTGCTCATTTAGACCACTCTGTATTTCCCCCTCTACCAGGCCACTCAAATCTTCTATTACCTCATGGTTGATCTCTTGGATGCATAAAGGATATGATGATAGGTAGGTCAAAGACTCTTTGATTTCAATTTATAATGGTTATTGTCCATCAAATGTGGTCCATGATTCTTTGGTATCCTTTGGCTCTTCTTCTCGATGTTGTTCATGTATTTTTTGCTCTTCTATTGCTTCTTAGAGTGCCATTCTTCGTTTCCCAATGGATTCTTGAACATAGTTTAATTGTTTTTGCAAGTTGATAATCCCCCTCTAACACATTGGTTTACGGGGGGTTCTTACAACACCTTAAAAAAATTGAATTTTAACCTAGTGAAACAAATGAAATGAAATTAATTGCAAAATTAAAGCAAACCACACTTTGAACTTCTCATGCTATTGAGAATTTGTTGTCACCAAATTATTTATTGGCACAAGTTTGTTCATAAATAAAGAAAACTTACTTGTATGAAAAACAATCACACTTTCATGAAAGGAACATTCAAGGCTTTGGAGAAACCTCATTGTGGAAAATGTGTAGGTTCTTACCTCTCGTTTTATTGTTTCTCCTACCCCAAGTTGTGTAATTTAAAGGAAACCTAAATTAGAAACTAAATCGTATGTACACTTCCTTGGGAATGATGCCAAAAAAAATCAGTCAATTCAATTGTATTAAAATTCTACTACATTTAAATCATTAACCTAAGTTGGTAAGTTTGTGATGTGTAAGGCACAATATATGCTAGGTATTTAGTTTATAAGTTTGTAGTCTATGAAAAAATCATTTATATAAAAAATGGCATAAAGAAACGTTGAGAGAAGTGCCATAGTTTACAAAGGGTTTTTCCTTGTGATTCAACTAGAGTAATCTATCAAACAAAGTCTTAGCTATGAAAAATGAGCATTAACTTGAAAGGGTTTAGTTAAGACAAGTGCCACATATTACACAAGCCTTTGCACTAGTAGATTACATAGGGTTCTATCCTTGGGAATCAACTAAACAAGGTTCTGAATACTCAGATACTGTAATGTACCAAATTTTTCCTTCAATAAATTGGAACATTAGATTTTGATAATTTCACTTATAAGTTGAATAATTGGGTAAGGAGGCCCAATGACAATAAAAACATGGACAAAATCCCTCTAGTATGAAAGGGGATCAGCCTTGGAACTAGATTTCACACCCTCATGTGTGAAAGGAGACATTTGCAAAGAGGCTTGGTTAAGTTTGACCAAGTCAAACAACACAGAGTATGAGGTGGAAAGCACTACATGGGGCAGCGCAGAGATAGAGGAGGGAATATTCCTTTATGGAGAAACCCTAATGGAGTGGGACCCATAGAGAGGGAGCTCTCATGTGTTTAAAAGGAGGACAAGGCAACCATTGTTGCTCATGCTTGGTATTATTCATTTCATGTCTATTCAGACATTGTGCATTCTTTTGTTGTTTAGCAAGAATTGCCAGGGAATTCTTGTTTAGGATTCATTCTCCTTCTTGAGAGGCCTCTTTAAGGATTGTTCTTCATTCTACATACATTTTGGCTCAAGGCCAAAGCTATCCTTTCAGTTACTGTGTTATTTCTTCTCAAGTATAATGCAGTGTTGTTGGGGTGTTGCAGTGGAGGACACCATACCCCATTTCCTTGGCTCATATGTCAGAGGAGGGAGCTTCTATTCCTCTGGGAGGCTAGTGAGGGAGATTCAAGAGCTCATTTCAGATCCTGGAAGTAGGCCAACTCATTCCTTTGCCCCTACAGCGCAGTTTGCTTCAGTAACTGCATTATTTTCATGGTGCATTTGTTGTGGGGTTTTTCATTGTTGATTGGAGGGTGAGATTTCCAGTGATAGGATCAGCCTTCACTTGGAGAATCCCTTGGAGGAGGTTTATTTCAGATCATTCATCATATTCAGCCTTCTCTATGTATTTCTAGTTTCTGAGTTGCAGCAGCTGCCCAGCAACTCCGACATTTTTGCCATTTTGTATATTTCAACCAATACCTTGGAGGATTGATGTATTATTGCTTCTGAGGGTTAGAGCTTTGCTCCCCTATTGTATTTGAGCCATATCTTGCCATATATTTCAGTTATTATGTAATATGGAGCAATACCTCTTATAAACTACGTCCTCATGGCCTGGGTTTATGCAGAAATAACAGTGGTCTTATATTTCATGTACATGTCTTGTTGAGGCTTGCATTGCCTTTCTTGAGTAGATATTTCCTCAAGAACTTGTACTCTTTTTCTGCTATAACATTATTTGATGGCTATTCAGATCTTCATATGCTCATGGTTGTAAAATAATGTTGTCTTTCCATTTCTTTTTCAAGAATCGTTGCAGTCCCTCGCCGAGCACTTTCTAAGGACATCTAGTCGTGGGAGATCTGTTTAACCACTCTAGAAGGATTTCTTTGGAGGCCCCTCTTGGATTCAGGTCAAAGATGCATTGATCTAAGGGATCCAGGTCCTGGTTTCAATTCCTGTAGCAGCCATTACTGGAAAATGCGTTTTCCAGTCATGCCTTGCTAGCTGTCCCGAATTGGGAACATTACAGTGGTATCAAAGCAACTTTCTTGGCTCAGCCTGTGAGTCTAAGCCCAAGAAGATCAGAATGTTGAAGAAGATGAGATTTCTCTCATCAGTATTCAGATCCAAAGAAAACCTCTCTAAGGAGGTCAAGAAGATTGAATAAATAGAAGAGGAAGGACCATGCACTTCCTATTCTCATCAATAAGAAAACATTGAGCATGGAAGACACTTAGATTATGAGATCCTGAGTGATTACCTTGTTGAGTATAGATCTCAACATAGAGCCTTCAAGGAGACTTTATATTTCCCTCATTTCATCCAATTTAAGGAAGAGAGGAGACCCTGTAACAGAAGAGAAATCAAAGGCAATATATTTCTGTTGTCTACTTTTGATGGATTATCTACAGCAAAAGATTAGGTGAGAAATTTGGAGGCATTTTTCCTACTACATCCTGTAGCAGGGAAGGAAGCTGTTGAAATATCAGCGCTGCACTTGGTGGGTGAAGCCTATGTTTGGTGGTGCAACCACTTGAGCCATGCAAGGGTGGAAACTTTTGTAGAGTTCACTCAAAGGTTGATCAAAACCTTTGATGGACAAGGAACCAAGGAGGAAAAGCTCACATCACTTGAGGAGCTTTGTCCTAATGTTGTCACACTCATGGAGGAGCAACCACATGCATCAACAATTGGGGCAGCCAACACTTGGGAGGAAGGAACTCTTGCAGACCTACAATAAGTTCCAAAATATCATCAAGGTATGAAAATATTTCCACATTCTTTTGTTGCAGCAAATTCTTTTGATCAATGTGGAGATTTACTTTTGCATGACCAAGGGTCAAATCCCTTTGCTACCATGGGGAAACTTGGTTTCACTGCGCTGTGCAACATGGAAACATTCAAGAAAGAAGCAAACCATCATTCTCATGAGCCATTGTTAGATTGTACATCACATTTGAGGTTGGGGTTTGAAGACTTGAAGAAAGATGGTAGACATCTTGGAGTGATAAACCCCTCTCCTTTCAAGATGACACTTTCTCAATGAGCTCCTCTCAACACAAAGAGGAACTTCTAATTTCAACAGGTCCAAGACCTCATTAGTTTCGGAGGACTATTTTTGAGAGGGAGGTCTCATGGATAGATCTCATTAGAGGTGCACTTCAACACACCATGGAGTGCAAATATTTTATTCCTTTCTCACGGGAGCAGATAGAAGATGGAGGACATCTTAGGATGGATAACATCTCTCATGCTTGTGTTGGACATCCCTTAAGCCATACACATCATGATGGGATTTTTTTTCCCACCACCTATTTGGGTCCTTATAGGGTCTCATTTATCCTTGAGAAGCTTGCTTTTCAAAATTCGATGAAGTGCAAAGACAGGAACCTGATTTGGGAGGATGAAGCAAACCATGACACTCCTTTGAAAACTCATGAAACCATCCTTAAGATGGAGTATGAGACATCCTTTGCATCTTTAGAGGGATTAACAACGTTGTCAAACTATGATGGAGAAGAGATGCTACCTTCATCACATTTGGATCCTTACGGATTCAACATAGTCATGGGTGAGAGATCTTCTCTAGGAGGTCTCCAAGGAGCTGCATTTCAAGCTTCCATGAAATGCAAGGAAAGAGATTTGGTTTGGAAGGATGGTATCCCTCATGGGAGGAGTACCGAGATGAAGAGAAGGAGAAAGCATCCACAAGTGATTGAGTGGATGTGGTTGATAAGCAAGGAGTTGGGAGGCTAATTGAAAATTTATGATACCGGGCAGCAAGAGGCTTCGCTGCACTAGTTACTCCTGAAAGAGTTTGGCCATCACTTGGCAAACACTCTTCCTAAGGGTAGGAGGATGGAGGAGAGATGGCAGGATACTTGCATCATTGGGCAACATAGAGTATGGATGCATTGTGTTGATGTGATACTCATATCATTCATTGTGTCTTCATCACAGGATTTGTATGATGGAAGTATGGGGATGCAGCAAAATATTTTGTTTCTTTGCTTGTTCTTGGGAGAGAAAGAGCAGATTTGTTCTCACACTTTGCATGATGTTGCAGGAGGAGGAGATGGCATTATCTCCTTGGCTTTTGATGGCGAAGAGGTACTTCCACTTTGGGAGGAACTTCTCATGCATTGCAGCATTATGGGAGATGTCTTTGACAAGGAGCATGTCAAATAACAGAGTTTTGTATTGACAAAAGCTTATTTGCATGAGCTCGCAACACTGTCACTTTGGAGCAGAGATTTATGGATGGAGTGTCCCTAGGATCACTTCATTTTGGATGCAATTGGTGAACAAGGAGGAGGTGATTATGATATAGTGGTGGATAGAGGCATCTATCATTATGGCATATTCTTCTTGACTCGGGTTTCCAAGCATGAGGAGGATTATCTTCTTGCAGCACATGGTTCATTATTCTTCATAGCATGTCACAACACTATGAAGGACTCACTCATGAATCCATGTACCATCTTACTTCCGGCATGTGGTAAGGAGTTTGTTTGTACATGTATTGACTTCCATACTCTTACCCTTACTTTGCAGTGCATTGCTCCATAAGAGGGCAAGCTTGTCACATTGCTCCATGATCATTATTGGGCCAATCTATATGATGGAGGCAAACATCTCTTATGTGGCCTTGGGCAAATGTTTTATCCTCACATGTATGTTCAGTTGTTGCACTCAAACATGTACCATATAAAGACATGCATGATTAACCATGTAAAAAGAAACACTTTGCCTTGTATTTTTCTCAAGCAGCAGCTTGTAAAACTGCGTTGTACACACTTAGGAGACTGTTGGTATCTTCAAGCATCACATGAAGCCATCAGTATTTCCTTCATTTTGTTGCTGATCATGACTTCAATTGCTGATATAGATCAGATTTGTATGAGAAGCATGATTATGAGAAAGAAACATGAGTTGGATGTGTCCTTGAGGGGAGGAAGTTCCCACATTTTCTACACTACATGTTCTAAAGGGAGCATGGGAGGAGATTTGGCCACCACAGCTACATATGTTTTCTCTTTTGAGGTTGGACATGGACTTGATATACATCCATTGTACAGCCATGGGCAAGTGCTTGATCTTGTATTGTTGTTACATTCAGCCATTTACTATTCATTAGTAGATGTGATGATTCTTGTATGTTACTTGCCATGCTATTTTCTGAAGTTGCAGTGGATGAGACTGCGTTGTATCCTTGAGAGACATTGTTTTTATCATGCATCATCATGTAAAACTTGCAGCAAACTTCTCTTTGGGATACTCTATGATGACCATGTCCTATTCATCATGGATGGATTATTTTGGGTCAGCTTGTTCTTCAATGTTGGAGAAGAACTCTTTGGAGGATTGTTCCTCACTTTGCCATTTGAGGGCAATACTTTTGCAGCCTAGGATCAGCACACACTCTACACTTACCATAAGTGGAGAGAAGGACAGCTTGGGGTAGGCTATTATGCTTACCATGTTCATATTTTCAACCCACCTTCATTTTCGGAGCTTGAGGTGGAAGGAGATTTTCAGGAGTTGCCTTATTGGGAGGTGGCTCATTTTGTTTGGATGATTTCTTGGAGATGGAGAATCCATTTGGGGAAGATGTTCTCCCAACACTTTTTAGTCTCCATGCCTTGGGGGCAACTTCTCAGTTCTATCCTTGCAGTTTCTTGAGGACAAGAAACATTTGGGAGGGGAGGACTGTAATGTTCCAAATTTTTCCTTCAATAAATTGGAACATTAGATTTTGATAATTTCACTTATAAGTTGAATAATTGGGTAAGGAGGCCCGATGACAATAAAAACATGGATAAAATCCCTCTAGTATGAAAGGGGATCAGCCTTGGAACTAGATTTCACACCCTCATGTGTGAAAGGAGACATTTGCAAAGAGGCTTGGTTAAGTTTGACCAAGTCAAATAGCGCAGGGTATGAGGTGGAAAGCACTACATGGGGCAATGCAGAGATAGAGGAAGGAATATTCCTTTATGGAGAAACCCTAATGGAGTGGGACCCATGGAGAGGGAGCTCTCATGTGTTTAAAAGGAGGACAAGGCAACCATTGTTGCTCATGCTTGGTATTATTCATTTCATGTCTATTCAGACATTGTGCATTCTTTTGCTGTTTAGCAAGAATTGCAGGGGAATTCCTGTTTAGGATTCCTTCTCCTTCTTGAGAGGCCTCTTGAAGGATTGTTCTTCATTCTCCATACATCTTGGCTCAAGGCCAAAGCTTATCCTTTCAGTTACTGCATTATTTCTGCTCAACTATAACGCAGTGTTGCTGGGGTGTTGTAGTGGAGGACACCATACACCATTTCCTTGGCTCATATGTCAGAGGAGGGAGCTTCTATTCCTCTGGGAGGTTAGTGAGGGAGATTTAGGAGCTCATTTCAGATCTTGGCAGTAGGCCAACTCATTCCTTTTCCCCTACAGCGCATTTTGCTTCAGTAACTGCGTTATTTTCACGGTGCATTTTCTGTGGGGTTTTGCATTGCTGATTGGAGGGTGAGATTTCCAGTGATAGGATCAGCCTTCACTTGGAGAATCCCTTGGAGGAGTTTTATTTCAGATCATTCATCATATTCAGCCTTCTCTATGCATTTCTAGTTTCTAAGTTGCAGCTACTGCCCAGCAACTCTGGCATTTTTGCCATTTTGTATATTTCAGCCAATCCCTTGGAGGATTGATGTATTATTGCTTCTGAGGGTTAGATATTTGCTCCCCTATTGTATTTGAGCCATATCTTGCCATATATTTCAGTTATTATGTAAAATGGAGTAGTACCTCTTACAAATTGCGTCCTCATAGCCTGGGTTTATGTAGAAATAACAGTGGTCTTGTATTTCATGTACATGTCTTGTTGTGGCTTGCATTGCCTTTCTTGATTAGATGTTTCCTCAAGAACTTGTACTCTTTTGCTTCTATAACATTATTTTATGGCTATTCAGATCTTCATATGCTCATGGTTGTAAAATAATGATGTCTTTCCATTTCTTGTTCAAGAATCGTTGCAGTCCCTCACTGGGCACTTTCTGAGGACATCTAGTAGTGGGAGATCTGTTTAACCACTCTAGAAGGATTTATTTGGAGCCCCCTCTTGGATTCAGGTCAAAGATGCATTGATCTAAGGGATCCAGGTCCTGGTTTCAATTCCTGTATCAGCCATTACTGGAAAATGTGTTTTCCAGTCATGCCTTGCTAGCTATCCCGAATTGGGAACATTACAGATACGTAGCTCTCAGTCAAACTAATGATTGAATTTAAAACCAAGAAAACATATTAACTGTAAACATCGATGTGATCACTTTAGACTAAGCATAAGATAATGGAATTAATCTATTGTAATGAAAATGTTAATCTAACTATGGTTGGTAGGATCAGGAGGGGTGATCCTTTGCCCCGATTAAAAAATTGAGATTCAATATGCCTAGGGACTAGGTGTAGAAACCAATAACCAAGCTAAGTTTCTAGCTCTATAGAAAGGATTAAAACTAAATATTGAAAGAAAGAAAGAAAAAAATCCTGAAAATCATGGTATTTGTTGATTCATTGGTTGTATTCTAGCAAGTATATGAAGCAAAAGCAATGCATAACAACAATATCTCCCCCATTTTGCAAAGGATTATTATTTAGCTTCAGCAGATAAAACCATGTCTTAAGGAATTTGAACCCTACAATGGATATATTAGCCAATAAAGGGACAAGAATGGACCGAGGGATCTTAGAATTGAATAGCAGATTTTCAACAAACTTGCCATTACCATGACCCTCACATATGGAAAAGAAGTAATAATTAAAGACATTAAAAGTCGATCAACTAAGTTGGATCATGAGGAAATAATTGCATGGGTGAATCTATGGAATGTGAAGGCCCCAACTCATTCTTCGATTAATACTCCCATAGACCAGTGACAAGAAATAATTCTCTAGCCTCAGATAACTCTAATGCAATTACCCTTCTCCTACTCGTATCCACAGAAGACATGTGATTCATGCTCAACAAGCCCACATGTGTCCTGATATCCTTTAGATTCACATGGACAAACATATTTTTAAAGGGCCAAGAATAGTGAATTTGAATCCTCATTCAATTCGCCTTAGGTTAGCATTATTTTTTTTCCCTTCTCTGTATCAACTTGCATTCTTAGTAAGAAATTTGAAACAAATTCATAATGAATGATCCAATCCTTCAATCAAATGCTATAAGGAGGGAGATCAATAACCAAGAAGGATATGATAGGTTTGGCGCTAAGATTACTAAGGATTATATAATGTTGGGTAACCATTGTTCCACGCTATGAAGGATAAAGAGTAGGGGAGGGAGTCAAACCAACATAGTTATAGCGTGAAGAGCCTGCATTGGTGTGTTGCAAAGACCATCCCCATCTAGGAGCAAAGTATTGACACTATGTAGTCTCTCCATGCAAAATATAGGATCTTCATCCCATGAAAACAAGCATGTTGATATGAGTCATCTTTTGGACATGACCCTCGAAGCAATGCAAGGATTGTTGTGGTAATTTAACCAACGGAATGAGGTAGAAGAGAGAGCACAAAAATCTTTCCAACTATTCATTAACACAAAACTCGAGTTGCTACAAAGCTAAATTGATAGGTTCTAAGGCGACGTCAGGACTAAACTAGAAATCATGAATTGTAAACTTGCCAAGATGAAGAAATTTACATTGTTCGACCTCAAATTGCATCAACAGAGGCTGAAGACAACAAAAGTGCAACAAGGAAAAAAGGAAGAAAGCCCAAGGTTCGGAGCGACATGTTTCATCAATGAACTCTTGCTTGAAAGAGATCCTGGAGCGACAGGCTAGTTACTCGTTTGTTCACTTCCTCTGTTTTAGCTTGTTTGATGTTATGTAGGTTCTATTTGTATCTATGAGCCTTTTACAGAGAATATAATAGGCATATTTTTAGAATTTTAAAATTCCACAAGTATAGGCTCCTTATGTTTTATACATCTTAAATTATAATCATAGTGGAGTTGGATGAAATATGTAAGGGTTTTTGCCCAAAAACCAATCTCTCTTTTTAATAGAAAAATCCCAACCTTCCCTTTAAAAAAAACAGTAAATGTTAATCTCACTGAAAATGAATACCTAAAGATAAATGAAAAAAACAAAGAAATATCAACATGCTTCCTTGGTGCAGGGGGGCCTTCCTAGCTTGGTTGCACATGCCAAAGGAAAGTCACAACTTTAAAGTGTTGTAGCTATAATTCCGAACTCATTTATGAATAGAACACCACACTAGAAAAATGAATAAACCAAGAAAGAGAGCTTTTATATATCGGTAGTCTTAGATGCCCATTACAATCTTACTTTGGGCATTTATACAAAATGAAATACAAGTTCTTAGGCTCAAATCACTCCCAAAAATTGATGACTCAACAAAGTAAATTGGTTTGTGCTCAAAATGTGTGATATACTTCTTTATTTGATGGGCAGTTTGAATCCTTGCTCTTGTTGTTATATTTTATGGCCACAACACGAAATCTAGGAAAATAATGTTTAAAGAATCAAACATGTCTCCCAAACCATGCACCATTTTGAATTTCCACTCCTAATTCACCTAAATGGCTCCATTTTACACAAAACCCATGTTTTTTTTTTTTGAAATCTATCTTCATTTGCACAGAAATCGAGTTGGAAGTTAACTGCCCAAAAACTACTGCTAATTTGGATCATCACCTTTGATCAAGTGTTGGAGGCTCACACATGTGACTTCGGTGAATTTTGAGAAATATAAATCCATATTGGGGGCCCTAACAACCAAACCCATATGCCCAATTTTCTTCTAGAACTATGTGTTAGCCATTTATAAATTCTGTTATATCTAATGATGGCTAGATTAGTGCCTAGATTTCCAAAAACAAGCTTTTATGAAAAACTTGCGAGTTTTGAAAATCTCACTGTGTTCATTATCCCTAAGTTGTCCATTTTCTCATAAATCTTCACTTAAGGCCTCAAAGTTTGCCCTGTTGATACCAAAAAGAAACTGTTTCTAAACTATTTTCCATCATTTCCTAAGCCTATTTCATTCATTTTTCCCACTCATTCTCACTTATCCCAATCAATCGTTTTTCTCTGGAAAAAATCCCTTTAAAAAACCCTTCATTCACCCTCTTTCCCATAAAAACCCCTTTTAAACCTTTCTAAACACCCTCATATGGTTTTAAAATGCCTTTTCCTAACCTATCGGAACATTCAAAAAGGTCAAAAAACCTTTATCCCCATAGCCCCTTTTTCGTTTTTTCCCCAGTCCTATTAGTTCCCCACAGGACCTTGTCTCCGCGCCCTATCTCCAGCCCCCCTTCACTTATATTTTCTCCGCGATGGTATTTACCCCGGTTGAATCTTAGCCCTCGATCTCCCAGATTAGACGGCTATCAGGGTTTCCTCCTATTTTCCATCCATTTCCCCATTCCCCATATATGTTCTCCCATGTATTGATCACAGTCGTTGATCTCATTCATCCTACGGAGATCATCCATCTTCCTTTTCCTCTTCCTTTGCTATTTGTAAACCCCATAAACCCTCACAACTAATCACGACCATTGATCCTTAAATATCCAATGGCTCCCGTGGATCTTACCACTTTACCCCACCCATAGTACATCCACTATGCGACAAAACAACTGACATCACCCCCGTGGTCCCACCTATCCCCATGTCGAGCACTTTCGACCAATCGCGCACAATTTAAGCCGTCGATATGGCTCCCCCAGATCGGACGACCCTCGCTCCCTTTCATGCCCAATCCACCCAAAACACTCCAAGGTGCAACTTCCACGCGAAAACAGTGGCTTCGATGGGGACACATGTCGTCCTCCGAACCATATTGCGTTCGATTGTGGCAGAACCACTTACCGCCCATTAATTGCGCGAAAACCACCTCTGGTTTTCTGCAAACCGCTTGCCGTTCTCGCACCATTAATCAAATTCAAACCCTGTTTCTTCTGATTCCGACCATGGAATCTCCTCCCGCATATCCATTTTCCTCTGCATAGCTCCTCTGACCTCACCATCGCCTCTGCAAGCAGTTTATCCAAATTACGCAGGTTTTATGACATTTTTTTGTTTAGTGTGCAGGTTCTTAATGGCAGTCTTAATCTGCAAGGCCTCCCATAGCCAAATATCAATGGAAAAGGGCCGAGGATGACGATCCAAAGGCCAAAACAATGAAGAAATGGGAGACTCAGGGTTGTCATTTAATGTTTAACCAATGCCTCATGAACATTGTTTAATTAGAAAAACCCTCCAGCGCCGAATGAAGACACCTTTGCATAAAGAACAAGTGAAGATCAAAGAAATAGAGATTAAAGGCCTAAATTAATGATTAAAGGTTAAAAGCATAGTTGAAACAAATGAACATAAGTTTAAAGAAATCTGAAAAGTGATAAAGGCAACATAATGAATTATGAAGACAAAAAGCAATATCAGGCTTAAAAACATAGTTTAAATGATTAAGTTAAGGAAAGTTAGGCTAAAAAGCCTCGAATGCATCAACAAAGAGCAGTTATTTCTTCATAATATCTAACTGACACTTTTGACCCATTTTCTACCTATAAAGAATAAACAAACAGTTATTACACTAAAGAGTATATTAAAACTATCAGGACAGTTATTGTAAAGATAAGGATAGGCCTTGAAAGTTAATATTTTCTCCTATCTTTCTATCAGAAGTTAATACAGAGTTATTGGCACAGAGAAGTAGTTGAACATCTTCCTACCTTATGCGTTGCATGGTTTTCAAGGCTAGGAATGCATTTACTCTGCAATTGATAACACTTGAACCCTAGAATAGTTCCACCTCCTCATTTGCAGCATAAATACTGCATTTGAACTGATTGTATTGTTGGCATTTGATGACTCTTTGAAGTAATACATAGTTCTACTGAAGTTGAAATAAAATTGATGTTCTGGAACTTGTGGATGTTTTGACATGTTTGTTGATGGAGAAAGCTCTGTCATTGGATCCCTCGGCTTGGTTGTTGGTGAAGTATTCTTAATCTGTCATTGTTATTTCCTGTTCCATTATGTTTCACCATTCTCTGTTGCAGTAGAGTAAAAAGTTTAGGCTAAGAAATGCATTTTGAAAGCACCTTAGTTCTGTTTACTCTTCATTGTCTTAATGTTTTCTTCTGCTGAGGTATTCTAGAGAATTCTTAATTGCTCTCTTGAACCCTTATGCTTGTTTATTTCATAAATAGTTCAGACAGTTGGTCTCAAGAATGATTTATGGTTTTCCCTGCTTACTTGCTGCCACTTGAAAACTGTTTCTGAAGTCTCCCTTTAAAGTACCATTGTTTACATTCTGCCAAAGAGGTCTGTTTTGATCATACCCTTTGTTCTTGCTAAGATAATTGTTTTGAAGGTCTTTATAATTGTAATCAGAGTTGTTTAGGCATTCCCTCTTCAATGATATAGTTATTTGTGAATCTTTTATGTTTTCTAAATTCCTTGAAGGTGAAATCTTTGGATGAAATAGAGCGTTCCTCGACTCCTAGATTTCATTTGAAAGTTTGTCTTGGAATTATTATTTGCTGAAGTGTGGTTTCTAGAATTTATGGTTAGCCCTGTCTATGGAATGCCTCTTCATGTTCAGATGATGTTTTAAGTCCCTTTGTTGAGAAGTACATATAATTAAGGATTCTTAATTGCCCTTAGTTCTAATTTTCATTCTAAATCCTTGATTTCCATTTCATTCCACCTGCAATACCTTGAAGATCCACTGGCCAAGTTAGATTTGCCCTTTGATACCTATGATCTATTGATTGACTTGTCAAAACATCTATTTGACTCCATTGTGCAATGAATTGGAGATTTCCTCATTCTATCTATGTTGCCTAGATCATCATGCCCAACCAAACAATCAAACAAATCCATGCTTTATAACTAGCCTAAAATCAACCCTTTAAAAGAAAACAAGTCAAAACTATTGAGAGATCCCTCTCTGAGACTAGGAAGGCTAGGTCCTAGAGCTCTAAAGATTGGTTTTGATGTTGCCTTCTCATTTGGTACACCAATCTGCCAAATCACAAGACCACAACATAATGGCAATCACGGTGGGACACCTGAGTTCATAGTTTCCTAGCAAGCCCTTATAGACTCATTAGTCCTTCAATTACCTTAGAAAATCCGCTGATAAGCCATAGAGTGCACTCTGTTTGTTTCACCACCTTAGGTAAGTGATGAATTCAGGTATAGCACACTCTCACAAATCATAGAACCATATAAAAACTCAGAAACACCCAAAACATTTTAGATTGGTTTTCAAGTAAATCATTGGTGGTGGACCATAAAACATTTTACCTTCAGAAAAGCTAAAAATTTCCACCTGGTGACTCCACTAGCCCCAGTAGGCCTATTACTCTTCTAGATCTCCAAATTTCCCTGGGATTGTGTTAACCAGCCCTGAGGAAGTTTAGAAACCTAGTCCCCTATTATAGAAATCACTGTGAGAGGAATTTTTTTGAAAAATAGTCCTAAAAAACCTCAGCCTCCCTAAATTTTGGAAATTGAAATCTGGCTTCACATAGGATCTATACTAGATCTCACCCAGACCCTAATCCTCCTACAATAGTTGATGACCCAGAAAAGATTTTGTGGCAAAACTCTAGATCTGGAAATTTAACTGCTGATAGGACCATCCCAAGAACAAGGTATGTTCCTGAAAATCTTACAATCTTGAAAGATCCTCACTTTGACTTACCTCATACAAAGAACCGATTTAGAAATAATTCTCAAAGTGATTTAAACCAGGCTGATTTTGAAACTACAGATTTACAACAGAGCTTTAGCAGAGAAGCCTCACCTTCTACTCCACCTGATTCTCAGCTTCTCCATCATTTTAGCTCCTTCCATAACAGATCTGATCATCATCAGTTTGTTGGCCCAAGTGTTTCTTCTACTCCTATCCACACATCCATTGTTCAAAACACTCCATTTCAGCCCACTTTCCCTCTTGTTAATCCATCTCTTTTAAATCCCTCGTTATTGCCTATGATGGCAGCATGGTATTCCCCTCTAGTGTTACCACAACCTCCGGTTCCTTTACCCAATGAATATCAATCCAAAATTCTCCATTTCACTGGAAATGAACCTACTACTACTCAACAACATGTAGATAAGATGAATGATGTTTTTGATTATATGGAAATAGAAGAAGAGACTATTAAGATGAGAATTTTCGCTCAGAGATTAGGAGGAAAGGCCAAGAAATGGTTTAAAGGCTTAGCTCCACACAACATTAATGATCTCCCTTCTTTATACCAAAAATTCACAAACAAATGGGAAATTGAAAAGAACCCTCTCCAAATACTTTCAGATTATAATAACCTCAAGAGAAATACTGGGGAAAGTGTCCAAGATTATTGCACTAGATTCAGTAGTGTGTACAATGCACTTCCCCCAGACATGAAACCTCCATTAGGCTTAGCCTTGGCTAAATTCCCAGAGAGCTTTGATCTTGAAATGGCCTACCAGGTAAGAGAAAGAGACCCCTTGACTTTAGAAGATATGCAAAGGGGAGCCATAAGTGTAGAGGCAAATCTGATTGAGAAAAGAGCCAGGTTAAAATCAGAAGGAAAAAAAAAGTTACATACCGGGATGATGCAATAGCATCAACCTCATCATCAGATACCAAAATTGATAACTTAGTGAGGGTGATGGAAAGGATGTTGGAAAAGATAAATCTGAATGATAGAGTGCCTCCCAGAGAAAACCAAAACAACCCCCAAAACAGAAATAGAAACCCAAATTTCAGAAGAGACCCTAATCAAGATAGGCAAAGAGACAATGACCAACAGATTAGGCCTCCCTTTCAACAAAACTATGCTGATCAAGAAGAAGAAAGGGAAGTTGAAAGGTTGGAAGAAAATCATGTAAACTTGATAGGATCTGACAGTGAGACAGATGTTTTTTCTCACTGAAGAAGAACAAGGATTCTTCTCCCCATAACAAATTGAAAACAACCATGAAGATTCTGAAGATTACAGATTGGGGTTTGAAAATGCAATCATGGAGGTACACAAACAATATGATCTTAGAAGCAAAGGGAGCCCGGAAATTTCCAATGACAAGAACACTAGTATTGTTGTTATGAAAACTTCAGAAAATCAACCTAAAAGGACAACAAACAATACCAACACAGTGGCCAAGAAGATTGATTCAAATAAAGACAAAAATAGCCAACAAAGTGTAGAACGAAACTGCCCTAGTACCTCTGATAATGGCACTAATAATATTGTCTCAAATAACAGTCCAAATAAAGTTCAGCAAGTCAGAATTGCTGAGAGAATTGTAAATAACAAAACATATGTAAATATGTCAAAAACGATAGTTCCTTTCAACCTTGAGGGAGAAATTTCCAAAATCAAAATCACTATACCCTTGGCCAAATTAGTGACCCAAGATGTATATAAGAATCAAGTTTTGAAAGCTTTGAATATAGGCAGTGCTACTGATACTTTAAACTTGACAGATGACAAATCAGAATTGTTGTTTGGTCCTGAAGTTGAAGGAAAATACCAAGAAGGGGTTGTCCCTCCCTTCTATGTCAGTTTAAACATACATGATAAGATCTTGCACAATGCCATGTTGGACTCAGGTGCTTCTCACAATATTATGCCCAAATTAGTAATGGAAAGCCTAGGCTTAGAAATTACCAAACCATATAAGGACCTGAATTCCTTTGATTCAAGCAGAGTCAAATGCTTGGGATTAATCAAATATCTATGTGTTAACCTATCACAAATTCCTGCTAAAAGTCTAGTGATGGACATAGTAGTTGCTGACATTCCCCCAAAGTATGGCATGCTTCTATCTAGATCATGGGGAGCCAAACTTCAAGGGAGCCTTGAAATGGACATGTCCTATGCCACCATCCCAGTATTTAACCAAACCAGAAGATTATACAGGGAATATCATATGAAATTTATGGTCAGCAACATAGATGGACCAAACAACACTCATGTTTATTCTATTCATTCAGACTTAGACTCCTTTATCTTGTACAATGAAGATGAAATCAGCCATCAAGAAAAGCAAAACAAAGAAGAATCTAGTCCGACAGAACAGTCAAATTTGTTCTCAACTCAAGTACAAAACAATTCAAACTTTAACACCCTTCAGCAGCAGAAAGGAAATGAAAATGAGACAGAAACATTGTGGGAACTAAGCATTGATGGCTCTTGTAGCAAAACAAGTTCCAGAGCTGGTGTATGGATACACAATACAAACCAAGCATACTCTTATAAACTTGATTTCCAATGCACCAATAATATTGCAGAATATGAAGCACTCCTCCTTGGCCTACATTTACTCAAATATTTAGGAGCTAAGAAAATATCAGTCCAAGGAGATTCTGAGCTAATAATTGGACAAATTAAAGGGGAGTATTCAGCCAAAAACCAAAAACTCAGAGAATATAGGAATGTTGCCCTTGATCTCCTAAATAATTTTGAGAAATATGAACTCATTTTTATCCCAAGAACACAAAATCATCTAGCAAATGAACTTGCCTTTGCTGCTAGTAATTGCCAAATACCACAGATAAATGAAAAATTCAATATAAAGGTGAAAAACAGGCCTGCAATACCTGACAATGAAGACTATTGGCAAGTGTTTGAAGGAGACAAACACATAGATGATTTTATGCAATCAAAAAATGACTTTTCCATACCAACATAAAACACTAATCATGAAGAAAATTGTTTTAATGAAGAACATATCCCTGAAACAGAACTGTCCTTTTTTGCCAGTATAGATCAATTTGAACATCTTTTTAAGGCATGAAAAGGTGACAATACATGCCAAAAAGACCTAGAAGTTTTACAATGTAAAAATGATACAATTCCAAGAGGTCTTACACCATTACAACACCTCTTTGATTTCAATGATGTAGCCAAAGAACCAAGAATGGATCCTATGGAAACAAACGTAGAAGAACATAACATAGGCAGCCTAGCAGAACCCAAAATGATCAAGTTATCCAATAATCTCCCAGCCCATATCAAGCTGCAATACATAGAAATTTTCAAAGAGTTTAGAGATGTATTTGCTTGGGGATACAAGGATCTGAAATCATATGATACCAGCATCATTCAACACAAAATTCCTCTTAAGGAAAATCATAAACCTTTCAAACAAAAACTAAGAAGAATAAACCCTGTTTTATTACCTTTAGTTGAGAAAGAAATCAGGAAAATGTATGATGTTAGGATTATAGTATCCCTTAGATATTCAAGATGGGTTTCCAATCTAGTATCTGTTCGGAAAAAGACAGGGGAAATCAGGCTCTGCATTGACTTTAGAAATCTGAATACAGCCTCCCTGAAAGATAACTATCCCTTGCCAAAAATGGATCACATACTTCAAAGGGTAGTTGGGTCTAAAAGAATATCACTGTTGGATGGGTTCTCAGGTTACAATCAGGTTTTAGTAATCCCAAGTGAGAAACACAAACATGCTTAAGAAAGAGATAGGTGTTAAATGGAAAATACAAGCTAAACAGTCATTTGAACTAGTAAAACAAGCTCTCACTCAAACACCGGTTCTTATCCGTCCTGATTTCACCAAATATTTCTACATCTTTTCTTTTGCATCCAAACATACAATAGCTGCAGTATTACTACAAAAGAACATCATGGGACAAGAACAACTAATATCCTTTTTTAGTAGGGCCTTAAGAGATTCTCCACTCAAATATTACATCATGGAGAAACAAGCCTTAGCCTTGGTAAAAGCATTGAAAGATTTTAGAGTTTACATTTTACATTCTCACATCATTGCTTTTGTCCCACATACTGTTGTCAAGGATATAAGTCAAGACCCTGATGGCAAAAGAAGAAAATGGATTGTTTTTATTTTAGAATATGACTTAGAAATCAGGCCCACCAAACTAATCAAAGGGCGGGGATTAACAAAACTCATGGCTGAGTCGAACTTCCAAGCACTAGATATTAATATGATTGATATTTTGGATGAAACAGAAGAATTCACAGCTCCATTCATTGAAGAAATTTTTGTGAATTCACCTTGGTATGCTGATATCATATATGCGCTGCTTTATCTGAATACCCCTCCTTCTTTATCTAAAACTAAAGCTAGATTTTTAAAACAGAATGCTTTAAATTATTGCATATTAGATGGGGTTTTATATTGGAAGAATTTTGTTGGAATATTGATTAAATGTTTGCTTGAGATTGATGCAAGAAAAATCATGCATGAGTTGCATGAGGGAGAATGTGGAGGACATCTTTACTGGAAGACTACAGCCAATAAAATCCTCAGATCTGGTTACTATTGGCCCGCCCTTTTCCTAGACACTCAGAAAATTGTCATGTCTTGCCATAAGTGTCAAATTTTTTATGGCAAGAGAAAACTCCTACCTTTACCTTTACATCTCATCAGTGTCGAGGCTCCCTTTCAACAATGGGGCTTGGACTTCATTAGGGAAATTCACCCATCTTCTTCAACTCAACATAAGTGGATCCTCACTGCCACTGATTATTTTACCAAGTGGATAGAAGCCATACCTTCTAGGAACGCTACTAACTCTGTCATTATCAAGTTCCTTGAGACCAACATACTATCCAGATTTGGTTGTCCTATAAAAATTATCACAGATAATGCTGCTGCTTTCAAGTCTAAAAAAATGATTGACTTCTACTATAAATATCATATCACTTTGGGTCATTCTATTGCCTACTATCCCCAAGGGAATGGATTAGCTGAATCCTCCAACAAAAGCCTTGTCAATATTATCAAAAAACTGTTGGAGAAGAATCATAAATCATGGCATAGTAAGCTTACTCATGATTTATGGGCTAATAGATTAACCACCAAAAAGCCAATAAATATGTCCCCCTATCAGCTGGTTTATGGCATGGATGCAATCTTCTCAACCTCTCTAGGAGTTTCGGTCATGAAACTTCTTCAAGAAGTACAATCTATATGCAGAGAAGGATCAATCAGACCATTCATTTACAGAAGTTCAGAGAGGAAGTGTATAAAAGAACACAAACAGTCCGTGAAGGCATCAAGAAATTATTTTACAAAAGAACTAAAGCAAATGATTTCCAAGTTGGAAATATAGTTATAAAGTGGGATTCTAGGAGGGAGGAAAAAGGAAAACATTACAAATTTGAGAATCTGTGGAAATGGCCCTACATTATTCATTCTATCAGGGGTCATAATGCATTATTTCTGCAAGAGCTGAATGGAGAAGATTTATTTGGAGGTCCTGTCAATGGAAAGATGCTCAAGCACTACTTCTGTCAAAAAACCTAAGTTCAAATGTTTTTATTCATTGTACATAACCCATTTGAAAGAAATTATGAAAAACACAAAAACAATAAAAGAAAAAAGAAAGAAAAGAGGGCAGATTCAAAAGAGGTACAACCCCATACCCAAAAAAGAGAATTTTATGAAAGTGTGCAAGTCTAAATGCCACTACCGTTTCAAAATGATATCTTGTTCAGTCATCTAGCCTAATCATGGCTGAACATACTTTAAATTTATGTTGATAAGTTAGTAGAAACCTTGATTGATGAAATTATTTCAGACTGAACTTATTCAGAGAAAGATAGATTAGGAGATTGAAAGATATTGGTTCCACACGCTCAAAACATAACCAAAGAGATGGATAAGAAAGCCTTACAAAGGATAAATCATGGCCTTATCCTTCTATTTTACTTTTTATGCAAAATAATGTTTGTGTGTAGCTTGTTTAAAATGCCACAACCATGGTTGATTAGACTGCTTAATCCTGATTTGGACCATGCTTTCAATTTTATGCCAATAGATAGAGAATCAAGATTGCCAAACTGTTTAATCTTGACAATCAGCTAGTATAGGTAGAGAATAAAAGAGTTCAACAATTTAATCTGGACTTTGGGAAGAAATAAGGATAGGATTAGATAGCTTATTTTTCTGTTTTCAAAAATAAAATGTCAAAGGAGCTTACTAGTTCAAATGCACTCAAAAGGAAGAAAAAATGTTAGGATAAGTAAGATTGGGTAGGTAGAGATATTGTTTGAAGGAATTATATGTTGCATACTGATGAAATTGACAGATTCAAATAAATATCAGCAAGAAAGAGAAAGAAGAAATCTGCCCAATAGATTAAGGCATTGGTCTGCTGAAACTCATAGATTATTTTCTGAGATTCTGGACATCTTACAAAGCAAGAAACCCTCCCCAAGTGGAGCCACTGTTAGCCATCTATAAATTCTGTTATATCTAATGATGGCTAGATTAGTCCCTAGATTTCCAAAAACAAGCTTTTATGAAAAACTTGCGAGTTTTGAAAATCTCACTGTGTTCATTATCCCTAAGTTGTCCATTTTCTCATAAATCTTCACTTAATGCCTCAAAGTTTGTCCTACTAATACCAAAAAGAAACTGTTTCTAAACTATTTTCCATCATTTCCTAATCCTATTTCATTCATTTTTCCCACTAATTCTCACTTATCCAAATCAATCATTTTTCTCTGGAAAAAATCCCTTTAAAAAACCCTTCATTCACCCTCTTTCCCATAAAAACCCCTTTTAAACCTTTATAAACACACTCATCTGGTTTTAAAAGACCTTTTCCTAACCTATCGGAACATTCAAAAAGGCTAAAAAGCCTTTATTATAGCTTAATTTCGATCATTTGACAAAAATAGGCCTTAAGCCCCTGCAGGCTTAAGGTCCTTCGCCTTTTTTCACCATATGACCAACGCCGTGAACTCCCGCTATCCCCATAGCCCCTTTTTCGTTTTTTCCCCAGTCCTATTAGTTCCCCACAGGACCTTGTCTTTGCGCCCTATCTGCAGCTCCCCTTCACTTATATTTTCTCCGCGATGGTATTTACCCCCGGTTGAATCTTAGCCCTCGATCTCCCAGATCGGACGGCTGTCGGGGTTTCCTCCTATTTTCCATCCATTTCCCCATTCCCCATATATGTTCTCCCATGGATTGATTGCAGCCATTGATCTCATTCATCCTACGGAGATCATCCATCTTCCTTTTCCTTTTCCTTTGCTATTTTTAAACCCCATAAACCCTCGCAACTAATCACGACTGTTGATCCTTAAAGATTCAACGGCTCCCGCGGATCTTACCACTTTACCCCACCCACAACACATCTACTATGCGACAAAACAATTGACGTTACCCCCGTGGTCCCACCTATCCCTACGCCGAGCGCTTTCGACCAATTGCGCGCATTTTAAGCCATCGATTTGGCTCCCCCAGATCGGACAGCCCTCATTCCCTTTCGCGCCCAATCCACCCAAAACACTCCAACGTGCAACTTCTGTTAGAAAATTATATATTACAGAGCAATGCAACACATAAAATATGCAGAAAATATAAGCACACAAAACACATAAAACCAGAGAGACATAGATATACGTGGTTCACCCAGTTTGGGCTACGTCCACCCTCAACAGCCAGTCCTTCCTTTCTATTATCCAGCAAAATGAAGAGACAAAATCTACAGCAGATCCACTGTAATATCCCTTGTTCTCTCTCATAGTCTCCCTATCTATTTCCTGCTCAGAGAATACACATGTAATACACAGCTGTAATACAATACCCTCATACAAAGAGAGGGTTTGCCTTCCAGGGCAAAAAAAACCCTAAACTAAACATAACTTCTATCGTCAGATCATCCGCCTAATGAACGGCCCAGATTAACTAGAAATTACTATACTTTTACAAGGCAATTTTACATTTGTTTTTAGCTTCGGGGGCACTACCCCCAAAACCCCTCGCCAGGGGGGGGCTCCATAAAGTCGCTGCCACCCCCCCCCGGGGACCCCCCACAGCAGTGATTAATTTATGGGCGGCGCTGCCGCCTCATTTAAGGTACAGGGCTCCAATGCTATGATACAAAGTAAACAAGATAATCAAGCTCCACACCCAACAATCTCCCACTTGGAGACTGATTGTAGCAACTCCACCGCTGCTTCATTTGCTGGACAATGAATCCTCTTTGGACCTGGTTGTTTCTCATCTTCATCACCATCCTTGAAGACCAATTGAAACTGAGCACATTCTTAGTTTCTCCCTAGTTACAACTTTTGTTAGCATATCTGCAGGATTTTGGCTAGTGTGTATCTTTTCTAGCTTCAACTCTCCATCTTCCAATACTAACCGTATGAAATGGTATTTGAGATGTATGTGTTTAGTCCTGGAATGAAATGTTGATTTCTTTGCAAGATGAATGACACTTTGGATATCACTGTATAGCGTGCCCATATCATGCTTCTTACTCAATTCATCCATAAACCTTTGTAACCAAATCATTTATTTACTAGCCTCTGTAGTAGCAACAGACTCTGCTTCTGTTGTTGAAAGTGCAACAACACTTTGGATTTTTGAAACCCAACTAACAATTGTTCCAACTACAGTAAATACATATCCTGTAGTGCTCCTCTTGTTATCTCTGTCACCTGCCATATCTACATCAACATATCCTTGTTGAGCAATGTTTGAAACACCAAAGCATAATGCTTGATTTGTGGTACCTCTCAAATATCTGAGAATCCATTTTACTGCCATCCAATGTTCTTTTCCAGGATTATTCATGTACCTGCTTACAACTCCCACTGCATGTGCAATATTAGGCCTTATGCAGACCATTGCATACATTAAGATTCCAACTGCTAATGCATATGTAACTTTAGACATATAATCCATGTCTTCTTAGGTCTTTGGGCACATCTTCTTACTAAGTTTGAAATGGCTAGCAAAAGGTGTACTAACTGGTTTTTCATTGTGCATATTAAATCTTTTCAACACCTTTTGTATGTACTCATTCTGAGACAGTGTCAATTTTCGATTTTTCCTATCTCTGGTTATTCTCATACCAAGGATCTGTTTTGCAGCTCCCAAATCCTTCATTGCAAATGAATTTTTCAATTTTTGTTTGAGCACATTTATTTCCTGCATGTTAGACCCTGCAACAAGCATGTCATCTACATACAATAACAGTATAATATAGCTGCCATCATTTTGCTTTTTCAGATAAACACAATGATCAGAGTGACATCTAGTATAACCTTGTTCAGACATAAACTTGTCAAATTTTAGATACCACTGCCTTGGAGCTTGTTTTAAGCCATACAAGCTATTTTTTTTTATTTTTATTTTTCTAAGTTAGAGTAATCTATTAACAGTGAAAAATATAGTACATCTGGCTAAGGCCATAACAGTGCCTACGGGGAGGCAATTTGAACTGACAGAGACTAGTTTTTGGCTGCCCTGCTAGAGGGAAACCAGCCTGAGGAACCACCAACTGAAAAAATCCCACGCAGGGGATCGGACTGGAATGTCTTTGACTTAAAACTAGGAACATAGACATTATATAGCTGTAACACTGGACCATAACAAAACTGGACCGCTGTAAAGACTGAGACTGGTCATTAACAAAAATTGGACCAGAGTTGAAGGAAGCATGAAAACAACAAAACATTCCCTCAGAGAGGGCAGAGAAAAAACAAAAGAGACAATAAAAGAGGGCCGAATTACTCATCAGGAGCAACCCCCTCGATCCTGCATCCGTATTCTTCTGGATCGCCTTGAGCATGGGAGAGTTCTGCGTTGAAGTGGACAGCTGAGGGAGTTTCGATGACATTTGCCTGAATGCGTCCTGATTCCTCCTGCAAAATCTCCCTGGTCTCGCTAGGCTGTCCCCTCGAGTCTTGCTGCACTGCTTCCAAATGTGCGCCGTCGACAGGAGCCTGCTCTTCCGGCGGATTCTCAGGCAGGGGCTCCTCCAGGAAGACAACAAAGATGGCCACAGTTACTCTTGGTCTGTTGAGTGCACAATCGAACGAGAAGAGGGCTGTATGGGACTGAGCAGGCAGCGCATCACCTGAAGGCGAGTCAAGCCTGCGGCCTGAGCGGAGCAAGCGACCACGGAAGAGGCGTGGGAGGTTGCCTGAGGGCGCGGAGGTATCTGACAGGGAAGTAGAAATGGAGGGTGAATGCCTTCTAGCCGAACGAGAAGATCCCCTCCTGCACCGCATCCTCTGCCGTAGCCTTGGCATTTTCGCAGCTGTAAAGGAGCTAGAGCTCTGAAGCGACTGAGTATTGACAGGGTTCGGCGCAGGTGGAATGCCCAGAACCACCGTTGCAGACAAGCAAGAGCCTGCTATAGAAATGTGAAGACTGTCAGCGGGCTCCAAGCAACAGGTATGGCAACTGCGCTTCCCAGTGGTGGTGCGCTCTCTGGCTCTGTCTTGAACAGAATTACACCACGAATTCATCGCCGTAGGGGCGAGCGGATCCATAGCATATAACAACCGGTTCCTGCAGCAATCAAACCTCCGCATTGAATGTCCAGGCCTGTAAATTCGATGCGAAATGCTGTTGCGGCAGTCGAGGCTGCCTCAAACATCACCTTCTGTATTGAGAATCGTCTCCATATCAAACGCCATAAAGAGCAGGCGGGGGTATTAAACGTGGTCAAGTGGGCTCAATGGTGCCGTGAGGGTTGGCATGTGGCCTCCCGTCCGATCGCCTTGCGTCCAATCACCCCCATTAACTACACTTAGACTCGCATCCGGGGCATACAAGCTCTTCTTTAACCTGCACACCAATTTTTATTTCCCTTTGACCTCATATCCTTCTGGTTGCTGCATGTATATCTCTTCCTCCAAATCTCCATGGAAAAATGTTGTCTTTACATCTAACTGTTCAAGATGTAAATATTCCGCTGCTACAAGACTTAAGATAGTTCTGATTGAAGTCATCTTAACGACAGGAGAAAATATTTCATCAAAATCAATACCTTTCTTCTGTGCAAACCCCTTCACCACAAGTTTCGCTTTGTACCTCTGTTTTCCTCCATCTTCTTCCTTCAGCCTGTAAACCCATTTATTCTGCAATGTAGTTTTACCTGCAGGCAACTTGACTAAGTCCCAAGTCTGGTTATGCATTAAGGAGTCCATCTCTTCTTCCATGGCTAGCTCCCACTTCTTCCTGCTTTCAACCTGCATTGCTTCTTCATAACTTTCGGGTTCACCATAATCAGTCAGCATTAATTATATAATGAAGGAGAGTATCGTTCAGGGGGTCTACTTATCCTGGTAGATCTCTTAACACCACTTTCAGGTGTTTGAGATGCATGTTGCTGTTGTGGTGGTTGCTGCTACTGTGGTTGTTGATTATTATTATTTTCAGACACCTTTACTTTTTCAGTTATCTCATCAAGAACTGCGTATTCCTTTCTTTCTTTTTTCTGTTTCTTTTCCTGCAACTGATTCTTATACAAGACCTTTTTATTGAATATTACATCTCTGCTCCTAATGATTTTGTGATTTTCATAATCATATAAACGATAACCAAAATCATTAACACCATATCCAATAAAGGTACATTTCTTTGATTTTGCCTCAAGCTTTGTTCTATTATCTTTATTAATATGGACAAATGCCTCACAATCAAAAGGCTTTAAAAAAGATTAGTTTACCTTTTTACCTGTCCATGCTTCCTCTGGAATACCACCATCCAAGGAACTTGAAGGCCCTCTGTTTATTAGATAAACAGCAGTATCTACAACATCTGCCCAAATTGTAAAGGCAATCCTGCATGCAATCTCATGCACCTTGCACACTCCATGATTGTTCTGTTCATCCTTTCTGACACACCATTTTCTTGTGGTGTTCTTGGAACTGTCTTCTCTCTACGAATTCCATGCTCTGAACAATACCTATCGAACTCTTTGCTGCAATATTCACCTCCATTGTCTGATCTGAGACACTTCAACTTCTTTCCCGTCTCAATCTC
This sequence comes from Pinus albicaulis, assembly GCA_034641835.2. NCBI lineage: Eukaryota > Viridiplantae > Streptophyta > Pinopsida > Pinales > Pinaceae > Pinus > Pinus albicaulis. Next base: position 225,743,050 of record CM076571.1, on the reverse strand, counting down.
GACCAAAGCTTTCCATTTCTTGAAAGTATCAAATACATCAGATTTATTTTGAATACAATAAATCCAAGTTTTTCTAGTTGCATCATTAATAAACGTAACATAATAGCGAGAGCCACCGAGAGATGATACCTGAGCAGGTCCCCATACATCAGTATGCACAAGCTCCAATTTTTCGCTCTTCTTTTCTTTCCCAACTCTGAGAAATCTAACTCTCTTTTATTTTCCATAAATGCAATTTTCATAGAAATCCAAATCAACATTCTTCAAACCTGGCAACAAATTTCTTGAGTGAAGAATCTTCATCCCCTTCTCACTCATGTGTCTGAGCCTATGATGCCATAATGCTGCATTTGCTCCTTTGGAAGTTAAAGCATTGATAGAGTTAGAAATACCATTACATAAATATAATGTACCAACCTTTTCACCTTTTTCTATTACCAGGGATCCTTTGGTGACCTTCCAAGTTTTATCCGTGAAAGTTGTCACACAACTTTCACCGCCTAACTGCCCTGTTGAAATCGGATTTTTCTTCAAATCTGGAACATGCCTTACCTCATTTAATAGCCATTGGTTTCCATTATGTTTTTTTACAAGGACCTTGCCCATTCCAACAATTTTACAGGGTTTATCATCACCCCAACGGACTTGTCCAAAATCTCCTTGAACATAGTCATGAAAATATTTCTTATCAGGTGTGGCATGGAATGAGGCCCCTGAATCTACTACCCGGGAATCAGTAACATTTTCGAAAGAAAGAATCAAATCATCTTGTAACACATCACCTGTCACATTTGCTTCATGATTGTTTTCTTGTTGCGCGTCTCCTTATTTTCCCTTCCGAGATCTACAGTCTTTCTTTAGTCCTTTCTTTCCGCATTTCTAGCACACTATCCCCAATCTGGACTTGGATCTGCCTTTTCTTGATTTAGTGTGATATCCTGAGCTCTTTCCTCTTTTCATTCTCCTTCCCCTAGACTCTGCACTCAAAGAATTTCCCAATGTCTCACCGGAGCTTTTTTGTCGCATTTCCTCGCTAAGGATAGCACCGACAACATCATCAAACTTTAAAGTACTAGATCCAGAGACATAATTACTAATGGCCATTACTAAACCATTCCAACTCTCTGGCAATGAGCACAATAATAACAGAGCTCTAACTTCATCATCAAATTTCACCCCTACAGAACTTAACTGACTGGTAATTGTATTAAAATCATTTAAATGGTCTCAGATCCACCTTCCGACATCTTCATATTAAATAGTCATTTCATAAGAAATACCTTGTTTGAGGCCGAGGGTTTTTCATATAGTTTCGCTAACATCTGCATCAAACCCTCTGTTTTTGTTTCCTTCGAAATATTGAAGGTGACTGACACTGCAAGGCACAACCGTACTGTTCTGAGTGCCTTTCTATCGAGAATGTTCCATTCTGCATCTGTCATGGTCGCCGACTTCTTTGTTTTTCCGCTCAATGGTAGGTACAGATCTTTCTGATACAGATAATATTCCATCTACATCTTCCACAACGTGAAGTTTTGGTCGTTAAATTTCTCGACCCTAAACTTACCATCTTCTGCCATTGCTCCACTCGAACCAGGAACCCTTCTTTCCTGCGATTTTATCAGCCAAATATACCTCTGTATTTGATACCAGTTGTTAGAAAATTATATATTACAGCACAATGCAACACATAAAACATGAGGAAAATACAAGAACACAAAACACATAAAAATAGAGAGACACATATATACGTGGTTCACCCAGTTTGGGCTACGTCCACCTTGAATAGCCAGTGCTTCCTTTCTATTATCAAGCAAAATGAAGAGACAAAATCTACAACAGATCCACTGTAATATCCTCTGTTCTCTCTCACAGTCTCTCTATCTATTTCCCGCTTAGAGAATACACATGTAATACACAGCCGCAATACAATACCTTCATACAAAGAGAGGGGTTGCCTTCTAGGGGAAAAAAAAACCCTAAACTAAACATAAATTCTAACGTCAGATCATCCGCCTAATGAACGACCCAGATTGACTAGAAATTGCTATACTTTTACAAGGAAATTTTACATCTGTTTTTAGCTTCAGGGGCGCTGCCCCCGAAACCCCCCGCCAGGGGGGGGGGGCGCTCCATAAAGTCGTTGCTGCCCCCCTAGACCCCCCACGGTAGTGATTACTTTATGGGCAGCGTTGCTGCCCCCCTAGACCCCCCACGGTAGTGATTACTTTATGGGCAGCGTTGCCACCCCATTTAAGGTACAGGGGTCCAATGCTGTGATACAAAGTAAACAAGATAATCAGGCTCCACACCCAACAACTTCCACGTGAAAACAATGGTTTCGATGGGGACACGGGTCGTCCTTCGAACCATATCACGTTCGATTGCAGCAAAACCACTTACCGCCCTTAATGGCGGCCTTAATCTACATGCCCTCCCACAGCCAAATATCAATGGCAAAGGGCCGAGGATGACAGTCCAAAGGCCAAAACAATGAAGAAATGGGAGACTCAGGGTTGTCATTTAATGTTTAACCAATGCCTCATGAACATTGGTTAATTAGCAAACCCTCCAGTGCGGAATGAAGACACCTGTGCATAAAGAACAAGTGAAGAGCAAAGAAATATAGATTAAAGGCCTAAATTGATGATTAAAGGTTAAAAACATAGTTGAAACAAATGAACAGAAGTTTAAAGAAATATGAAAAGTGATAAAGGCAACATAATGAATTATGAAGGCAAAAAGCAATATTAGGCTTAAAAACACAATTTAAATGATTAAGTTAAGGAAAGTTAGGCTAAAAAGCCTCAAATGCATCAACAAAGAGCAGTTATTTCTTCAGAATATCTAACTGACACTTTTGACCCAGTTTCTACCTACAAAGAATAAACAAACAGTTATTACACTAAAGAGTATATTAAAACTATCAGGACAGTTATTGTAAAGATAAGGATAGGCCTTGAAAGTCAATATTTTCTCCTATCTTTCTATCAAAAGTTAATACAGAGTTATTGGCACAGAGAAGTAGTTGAACATCTTCCTACCTTATGCCTTGCATGGTTTTCAAGGCTAGGAATGCATTTACTCTGCAATTAACAACACTTGAACCCTAGAATAGTTCCACCTCCTCATTTGCAACATAAATACTACATTTGAACTCATTGTATTATTGGCATTTGATGACTCTTTGAAGTAATACATAGTTCTACTGAAGTTGAAAGAAAATTGATGTTTTGGAACCTGTGGATGTTTTGACCTGTCTGTTGATGGAGAAAGCTCTGTCATTGGATCCCTCAGCTTAGTTGTTGGTGAAGTATTCTTAATCTATCATTGTTATTTCATATTCCATTATGTTTCACCATTCTCTGTTGCAGTAGAGTAAAAAGTTTAGGCTAAGAAATGTCTTTTGAAAGCACCTTAGTTCTGTTTACTCTTCATTGTCTTAATGTTTTCTTATGCTGAGGTATTCTAGAGAATTCTTAATTTATCTCTTGAACCCTTATGCTTGTTTATTTCATAAATAGTTCAAACAGTTAGTCTCATGAATGATTTATGGTTTTCCCTACTTACTTCCTGCCACTTGAAAATTGTTTCTGAAGTCTCCCTTTAAAGTACCATTGTTTACAGTCTGCCAAAGAGGTCTGTTTTGATCATACCCTTTGTTCTTGCTGAGATAATTGTTTTGAAGGTCTTTATAATTGTAATCAGAGTTGTTTAGGCATTCCCTCTTCAATGATACAATTATTTGTGAATATTTTATGTTTTCTAAATTCCTTGAAGGTGAAATCTTTGGATGAAATAGAGCGTTCCTCGACTCCTAGATTTCATTTGAAAGTTTGTCTTGGAATTATTATTTGTTGAATTGTGGTTTCTAGAATTTATGGTTAGCCCTGTCTATGGAATGCCTCTTCATGTTTAGATGATCTTTTAAGTCCCTTTGTTGAGAAGTACATATAATTAAGGATTCTTAATTGTCCTTAGTTCTACTTTTCATTCTAAATCCTTGATGTCCATTTCATTCCACCTGCAAGACCTTGAAGATCCACTGGCCAAGTTAGATTTTCCCTTTGATACCTCTAATCTATTGATTGACTTGTCAAAACTTCTATTTGAGTCCATTTCCCAATGAATTGGATATTTCCTCATTTTATCTATGCTACCTAGATCATCATGCCCAACCAAACAATCAAACAAATCCATGCTTCATAACTAGCCTAAAATCAAACCTTTAAAAGCAAACAAGTCATATCTTTGCAAACAATTGAGAGATCCCTCTATAAGACTAGGAAGGCTAGTTCCTAGAGCTCTAAAGATTGGTTATGATGTTGCCTTGTCATTTGGTATACCAATCTGCCAAATCACAGGACCTAGCCTACACTTGTTATGAAGTATTATGTAAATGATCAGATTTCAAGTTTAAATTCTCCCCGATTAACCCTTGTTTACAGAAGGGGCATATGTAGGCACCTAGTCGTTATATATGCATACCATGAAGGTTATATGAGGGCCCCATACATATACCTAAACATGAGTACCCTTTCGTTAGAGTTATGTAATTAAGAGACGTGTCTTTTCATTGTTACTAAGTATACTTAGAAATTATTATTATTTATTTATCATTGATATTTGTATCTTCATATCTATTACATTTCCTTCCCCATAAGAAACAATTTGTCCTCAAAGCATAGTTATTAAAAGGCATAACATATTTTTCCCTGGCTTGTAATGTCCTCACACCACTCTATTCTTGGAGTTGTCATAGTTGATAATATGAGATGATATGAACCTGCAAGTGTTGAGTAAAATTGTCAAATTGTAAAAAGATCTCACCACCCTAATTTAATCCTTTACATTACGTTGCACTTCCACGATTAATTATTATCAAGGGACTTAATTGTGTTGTCATCGATAATTTTCAAAAACAAGTAAATATGGTGTTTTGTTCTCAGTGTTATTCATACCTTAACTAGTTAAGGTATTTGGTCTTATGATTTGGATGTCAATAAGGAATTCTTGTGACATGATTTTCCCTTACATTGTTAGTAGTATTTTCTTGGTTTACTTATGTTACTTGGTTGGTCGTTAGATTTTAACCTAGACTTTCAATAGTTTATATTGCAATATCTAACTATGTTTTCATTTCAATTGCAATGGCATATCTCTGAGTCATGATATTAACTAAATTCGTATTTATTTGATTTTTTTCAACTTGTACTTTTTAACCTAAAGACAAGATGTGAAAGTTATCCAAGTTTTGATTCATTGATTTTATCTTTAAAGTTTTGCTACTCAAGTTTTCATTTTTTAAAGTTCTAATTTCTTCCAACAACTTTTGCTTAAGGTTCTTAAAGTGAGAATTTTATTCATATTTTGTTGATTGGTTCTTCTTTAATTATTCTCGATATCTTCCTTTTCTTTTTCTAATCTTTTATAATTATGCTTCGTAGTGTTCTACTTCTTGACACACGCAAGTAATTTATTATAGGATTGGTAACTTTGCCAAAAAAAATTCGCATCCTTGACATTGACTTTTGATTTTATTAAAGGATTGTCTTTGATATATCTTTTAAGTCTTTTGATGAATGTAATATCGAATTTGACTTCATTCCAATGTCATGAAGTGTCATCTAAGTTCTTCTTACAAGGAAATCTTGATTTTATTTATTTATTTATTTATTTTTTTTCTCGTGGATAAGATGTAGGCACCTAGTGTTCCAGACTAGGGTAAAGTGAGAATTATGTCGATCTCTTATTTATATGCAGTCAGAACACTGATTTGAGATATACATTCATAGTCATCATTTATTTTTTAATGTGGTTCATGGAATTCCAATATCAGTGAATGCTACGTCCATAAAATAATTGTACCAAGCAAATCCACCCAAAGGGATCACTTCCTATCAGATCAACCACAGAGCATGCGTTAGATATACTGAGAAGGGGTGAATCAACTTTTCACTTAATTTAGTTAATTTTAACTTCAAAAAATGTTAATATTAATAAGCATAATATCAAACATAAATAAACATCACAACACCATTCAACAATGCACATAACATCAAAGACAATACACTACAAATTTTAGGTGGAAACCCTTTCGGGACAAAAACCACTGAACACTTCTTAATATAGCTATTTAAATATTATATCAATGGGAAGCTCAAACTTCCAAGGTTGTTCAGTTACAACTGGAAGGAGGCTCCAAACCCCTTATTTACTAGTTCTAACTGAAAGGATGCTCCAACATCCTGATTTACCAGCTCCAACTAGAAGGATGCTCTAACGCCATGTTTTACCAGCTCCAAATGGAAGGATACTCCAACACCATGGTTTTATCAATCCTGAATGAAATGATTCTCCAACACCCTACATAGGCTCAACTTGCCCTAGCACTAGCCTGCTACCCTGAAGTGTTCTCAAGCTCCGACCTAAAGGAGATTAAAATCTATGCCTTACACCACCTTGAAGATAAAAGAAAAATGAATAAATATATCACATTGTTCACAACACCTAATTATCACACTTCATAGCCATTGCTCTGATAGTTGCACTACATCCACTACTTGATCATTGTCCAAACCTGAAGCATTTGTTCATACAACACATTTTGTTGACATGCATCTTAGCAACAATCTGACCAACAATAAGCTTTTAACTTCTCACCACTCCATCAAACCCTAGCCGTCATTCATTATAGCTCAACCATAATCTTAGGCTTCAATAATAATACAAATTATGATTTAACAGTGTCTCTCATTGCTAATGCCGTAGTAGGAACATATATTACAACCGTTGGCCTTTGTCTCCAACAATCAACACTATCAAACTTTAGTCTCAGTATTCATCAACATTCAATGACTAACATGATATAAATGCTTTGTTCAATAATCAATCATCAACACTTTCTTACTCTGTCCATATCAGGAGCTTTGACCATCCACAATAAACCCTTGTGATCAACATAAATTATAAGTAATCTAGTGATTACCCCATGGTTCTCAAATTTTCATGCTACACATATGGTAGTCTCAAGAATGCTTATTTGGGTGATATTACCCAATCTTCCTTATCCTTCTGAGCACCATCAGGTCCTAGAGGATAATGGATATATGTTGGGAAAATTAAAAAAAATGGACAATGAAAGAATAGAAAAGGGCATATTTACTTTTGCCTGAATTTGTGTAGAGATGGACCTGAGTAAAGGCCTACCTCCCCATATCCTACTGAAACATAAACATTTTCAGTGGACATTGGTATTAGACTATGAGCATACGACTTTCAGATGCCAAATTTTCTTTTAAACAGGACACTTACAAAACTCGTGCGCGCAGGAAAAAAAGAATAAAAAAATAAAAACAGGCCAACCCAAAAGCCAAAGGGATGGAAGGTATTTAATCCTCATCTTTCAGAAGAAGAAGAAGAAGAGAACCCAAAGAACCATACAAATTTGGATGCTCATGCCCAACAAGGAAATCAAGTAGAAGGGGGTGTTGTGACTCACTTTGGAACCACAACACACATTCATAAGAGTATTGCATTAGCAGTGAACCAAGAATTACAGTAGCAGAAAGAGGAAACACATAATGAAAATGGCATGGGTGGTATCAAGTGAACCGATACCTCTGAGGGGTTTGATTGAGACAAATAAGTCCCCTTGCTAACAATGGGAGAAGAATTGGTAGTGTGATTGGTTGAACCAACCCTAGGGGTTGGCGAAAGGAAAAAAAGAAGAAGAAAGGAAATAAGGAGAATTTAGGGGGTTTTTATCACACCTAACTTCAACATATTTTATGAAATTTTCATAGTTTTCTTTTTTATTGCACATAAGTCGAAATGCTTATATGACCAATGCTTTCAACATCTACATAATGTAATTTTGATCCTTGTTTCAAGTTGAATAAAATTACAATTATTTATTTATTTATTTGTTTTGTTTTTTTTGTTTTCTTTTGTATTTATTTGTTATTATTATTATTATTTTAATGAGGAAATAAAAGAAACAACAATTAAAACCATAATAATCAATTAAGGTTCGTTGCTTCGTAGCATATGTGAAATATAGTCAATTATAATTACTAATATCTATTATAATCATAAATCTAAACTACATATGATCTGAACATAACATATGCATCAACATTTTATTTTGTTGGCAATAACTCATTACATAATGGAATAGTAGAAAAAGGTTTATATAAATCACAAATATTACCTCTTTTATGCATCTGCAAGTCGCATGAGCCTTTAATGATCCAAGGGGATAACTGTAGCCACCCACCTATTCAACTAATCAAAATGCTTCCACATCTTGGAAGTTCTACTATATTTTTTCAAGTCTTGAATTTTAGTGCATTTTTCAAGCATTTCCCTTGTGATTTTGGTAGATCACATGACTTGTAAAATACATAAGACATGGATTAATATTTTATAGGTCTAATAAATGCCATAAAAGGAGTTTGTATGTAGAAGTTATGTGCCGAGGAAGTTAACATATCAACTAGCCTCCTAGGGTTCATATTCCTTTTGCCACATCATCTCTTAGGGTTAATGTTTTTTATATTTAGGGCTTTTGTCCTCTCAAGGATTTGTATGTTATGCCAAAATATAATCATTGGATTCCTGTAATTTCTACATAGCTAACATATTTATCTTTAGAGACAAGCTATCACCATTCTAGCTAGTTTGTATTACTTTGTGTTTTACTATATTTTTTATGTTTCAATCATTAATAGAATTTGTGTTTCATTGTATTATTATGCTATATGCAACATCTCTCTATATTCCATTTATATTTTTACATTCATTTCATTTTCAGTGAATCCAAATCATTTAATTACCATGAGGGATTTTATTAGACCTAAGGGGTCATGTTAAGGTAGTGGTTGAATGTATGGTCACACTCAAAGATATTATACTACATGATATTATGACCAATGAACACATAAGTGGATCAAATTTCAACCACATGCACTTTAAATTAGAAGCATGTAAATGAATAGTTTTTAACCAATGGGAAAGGTTCAATTTTAGCAAGGGATGTCCTTGGAGCCATAGGGTCACTTGAGGAAGTTTAACTTGGTTATCAATAGTTAAATGTGATAAAGTTTACAAGGGCTTCTTATGCTTGGTTATAAGGAAAATAGTTTACATGCATCTTCAAACCATGACATTACTTACATGATCTCATTCAACATATATGCCATTAGTGCTTAAATTTGTAGGAATAATGATGCTCATGAACATTCATTTACCTCCAGGTATGTATAGAGTCACAAGCTATATTCCTCTAAAACATATGGGTGATGGAACACTCAACTATGGTGATTTGGCCACACTTGATGTTAAACTATGGAGAATATGAGACACGTGGGATAATATAAATGAAAGATAAAGATGTATTATATAAATATATATCAAAATTACATAAGATGGTGTGTGTGTGTGTGTATATATATATATATATATATATATATATATATATATATATCCAAGAGATTTTGTTATTCGCTAGAAACAAGCACCTAGTTAATAATTATTCATTCAATTAATAACTACACCTGTAACATAATTCATTTATTATTTACAATTCTATTATATTATAAAATCATCATTGCAGTGTCTAACATCCCCCTCTTAAAGATGATATCATTTCCCATAACCCCTAACATTTCAAAAAAAAATTCAAACTTATCCCTATTGAGTGCCTTGGTGAAGATGTTTACTATTGTATCTAGGGACCTGTAGTAATTCAACTTTATTTATTTGTTTTGCACTTGTTATTGGATATAATGTTGTTGAATTTCAACATGTTCGATTTTCAAATGATAAATCAAATTCTTCGTCATTGTGATGGTTCTCTAATTGTCACAATGTAAAATTGCAAGTTGCGGATGCCAGCCTATGTCAAAGTACTAATGGGGACTCTATTACCTGGGGTGGTAGACTCATTCGAAACATAGTTCAGGTTTCTGAGACATCACTTCATTTCTCAATTGGGCAAAGAATTTACAGTCACACCTTGGTTCATTCATATTTTGAAATCCCAGGTGCCTTTAAAAGTAATTTTATTTTCATGTCTGGCTTGGAAGAATCGCATACTCAACTAGGATAATATGTGTAAGTGGGGCATGATTGTTCTGGGTCACTTCTTTCCCTGTCATTCTGCACCGGAACCAGTAACTCGCCTTTTACTACATTGCAATATTTCATTAACAATCTGGTCTCGTATGCTCACTCTTTGTAGGGTTCCTCCTACCACTTTCTTATCTGTGGGACACTTCCTCTATTGGGGAATCTCCAGGTCCGGGGGTGGGGGACATCATTACTTATTCCATTGTATACATTCTGGGAGATATGGAAGGCTCAGAACCAATTTATTTTCAATGGGACTCCTATAAATATGCATACAATTATTGCAAAGGCATTGCTGTGGTTTGAGTATTACATCCCTTGAACGGTGGCCACTACAGATTCATCACATTGAATCAAACCTCCTTAGATTTTTTCTGCCGACAGGTTTCTTCGACGGGGCATCACAACGACGATTATGCAGCTGTGGGGCATGGCTCTGGATAGATGAGAAAACAATATACATATTCCATTGGCATGGGGGGTGTGGCACCAACTCTAGTGCAAAATGGATCGCCTAGTGGGGGCTAATTTGGTACGCCCGATCATTTGCAGATTAATGTGCTACACATATTTTGGGAATATAAATCCATTATGGAGGGCTAGACTTTACGTACCAGGACAATATTAAGGCAATTCCAATACTATTCCATCCACCACATATACCATGAGTCAAATCGGGTTGCAGACTCACTCTCCAAATGCGGCATCAATGACCTGGAAGGATTCATGCATATTTCCACAACAAGGGATGGATTTTAGATGGCTGTGGAACAACTAGCTTTACCATAAGTTTATTTATTCTTATTAGAAAATGTTTTCAGTATGTAGCATCACAACAACAAAAATTTGACACTGCGTGCTCTTCGACACTTGGGATACACTACAAGAATGGAAAGGAAATGATGAATCTATAGCACATTTGATCTTTGGATGATGTAACTGGGTTTCATTATAAACAAAATGGCAATTGTTTTTTTCTTCTTCTTAAAAAAAAAAGGGGGGGGGGGGGTTGCATTCTACTTGCACATGAAATTAATCCACTTACAAGGGAAAAAAATATCTTGTTGTAGATTTTTTGTCATTTGAATTACCTACCCAATCTACCTCTGAAAAAACTTTCAACATGAAGATGCCATTCTTAATTTACAATACAATACCAAACAATAAGGTACCTTCCATGTATCTAAGTACTCTTTTTGCTGCATTCCAATGTGTTTCCCTGGGAAATTTAAAAATATTGATAAAATTCCAACTGTAAATTTATGCATGGTCTAGTTGTAGTAACATAAATTAATCATCCAACAAGTTGATGATAAAGCAATTCATTCACTACTTCATATTCATTATATTTTCAAAGTCTTATATTACCTCCATTGGAGTTTTATTTGGATTACAATATTGCATTATGAATTTTTCCAAAAATTTTGTAACATACTTTGTCTATGAGATATAAATCCTATATGGTTGTTGCCAAACTTCAATAACCAACCAACAATGTAAAAATCACAAGTTAGACATAACATTTGATTTACAAAAAATAACTTTTTCTTCCTATATCAAATCATTTCTAGTGCCTATAATTATCAACTCATCAACATATACAACCATGGTTACAATTTATTCACCTTTTTCTTTGATATATAAGTGAGGGTCAAAATCACTTTTAAAATTCTTGATTTAATATACTTGTTAATCTTTTCATACCATGCTTGAGGGCTTGTTTTAGTCATACAAGGCCTTCACTAAGTTTTCCTTTCGTTCAACTAGGTTGGTCCAGATATACTTCTTCTTGTAAAGCTCCATTTACGTCTGCACCTTTAATGTCCATCTAATGTACCTTCATCCAAATTGTGTTGCAAAAGCTATTAACATTCTGATTGTTATTAATTTTGCAGTAGGAGTAAACATTTCTTCATAATCCTCAATACCTTATTTTTGTACATTTGCCTTTGCAACTAGTATAAATTTGTATTTATTAATGGAACCATTTGATTTTAATTTTGTGTGATATATGCATTTACAACCTATTGGTTTTTTTAATGAGGGTAATTAAACTAACTTCCAAGTGTTGTTTTTTATCAAACAATCATATTCAATTTGCATCACATCTCTCCACTCTTGTTTTTTATTTGCTTCATTAAAAAAAAATGGATTATAAGAATGTATAATTACACTCATTAAAGTAAGTTTTACTTGATTTGGTGATTGTGACATTTTTCTTCTCTATCTGTGTTGTATTTCATCTAGCTTTGTATATTGAAGAGTCTTATAGAACCATTTTGGTCTTTTATGAGATTGATTGTCATTATTCAAAGATTTACTGCCATATTTCTATTTTGATTGCCATATAGTTATTCCAACTCTACTTTGTTTTCCTCAACTTCTTTGTCTTCTTCTCTTCTATGACTTCTATATGTAATCATATTTTTGAACTCGTACTCATCATCATCACCTTCAAAGCTTCACCTTTCCATTTGGATGTAGAGACACGTGGATGCCTTTCATAAAAGTGACATTTCTACTTATAACAACCTTTTTGTTTACCGAATCATATAACTCATATGCATTTGATTCAATACTATATCTAATAAATATGCATTTTCTACTCTTAGACCCCAATTTATGTATATTTGAATAAAAAATATGTGCATTATTATGCTAAATAACCCAAAAAAGTGAGATTGTTCACCTACGTTTTCTGCCTTTATAAGATTCATAGGGGGTTTGCCCACAAATTGAATTTATTGGACTATGATTTGACAAAAACACAATTATATGCATCACTTCAACCCAACGTTGATTACTGAGATGACACCCTTTTAGCATACACCTAGACATCTCCACAATAGATCTGATTTTTTCTCTACTAGCCCATTTACTAAGGCGTTTTGGCAATAGTTTTTGTTTTTTTAATAGTATCATGAAAATAATTTTATTCATACTCACCTCCTTTATCACTTCAGAACATCTTAATGCATTGATCACTTTCATCTTCAAGCATAACAAACATTAGATTTGTCCTTAAAAAATTACACCCATTTTTTTCATGAGAAATTATTAATGAATGTGCCAAAATATTTAGCACCTTCAAGAGATTGGGTTGTCACAGGACCACAAAAATCATTATGAGTTAGTTGAATTACTTGAGTTGCTTTGGTTTTGTTGTTATCAATTTTGAATCAATGTGGATTTCTTGCCAAACACGTCTCACATACACCTTTGTCTTCTTTAATATTAGGAAATCCAAATTTATTTTTATGCAACATCTTTAGATATAAGTAATTTATATGACCATATATTTAAGGCCATAACTGATTTTCTTAGGTGGAACATGTAAAAAAAGCTCATTGTTTCTTTGGAACACCATCAAATCTCTACATATCATTAGACTATAATCCTCCGGTAATAATATTATTTCTACAACCTTTAATCACATTGCTTCTTATTAAGTAAAACGATATATATTTCATCAATGATTTTACTAACTAAGAGCAAGTTTGTTGTTAAGCTAGGAACCTATAAGAAACTATGTATGGTTTTAATACAATCTCTTGAAACTCTCATGGGTATAGCACTTTTGCCCTATACAAAATAGTGATCAATTCTTTATCTTTAATATTTGAGTTAATCATTGATAATTCTTTTTTAAAATCCTTGTAACTTCTGAACATGTTTTGTAATAGAATCCAACACTACCATCATTATAGTAATTAACTTGTTTTGCAACAATATAATTTGCAGCTTATTCAAAGTTTCATATAAATTCTTGAATTTTGTCCAAACATCAAAAGCAATGGTAATACCACCGACATGAGGAATAATACCATCTTCCAAGGCAAAGAGTAGAAGAATTAATACATTTTTTTTCTTATAGTCATTGGTCACAGGTTTGGGTTTTGGAATTGAGCTAGTAACAATTTCGTAGTGGTGACAATGAGACAAAATTCGTTTAATTTTTTGTTTCAAAGCAAGATTTTTTTTATTGTTTAACTTATGAGACTTCAACATAATAAAACTATTAATATTGGCCATTTACAACTTACATTATTTACAACTTTATTATATTATAAAATCATCATTAAAATATCTAACATATGCCTCATTTTCACTTGGCAAAATTTAGTTGAGCTAACTAAAGGGAGATGTGTGTTTTCACCTATCCTTGCATGGGACCTATTAATGATTTGTCGATAAATGTTTCTTGATCAATATGTGTATATTATTTTTATTTTTTTCATTATGCTATTCTAAATGTCACCCTTAGTTTCAACTAGTTGTGGAAACATAAGCATATGAAACTTCTCCGTATAAATCGTTTCCACGTGATATATTTTCTCAATACTCTCCAACACTTAAATTTTTTTTATTTATATATGCATATGATCACATTTTCCAACCTCTACATGAGTCTAACTCCACAACACTATAATATTTAGTTGTTTTCAGGAAACAGTTGTGGAATTTGGAACATAACATACCACATCCATTGTATCCCAAAAAGTTTCAGTCCTCAACATTTCTGCAACCCTCACTTTGAGATTTGCATTCCTCAAATTATACTCTCACAACTCTTCATATTTAGTCCCTTCCTCGCTTGCAAAACTAGTAAATTTAGGCTCAACTAAGAAATTACTCCATATGGTCTGGGTAAATTTCGCTACCCTTTAAACCAAGACCTTTTACTTCAGATGATGTGTTGGAATTGCATTTAATAAATGTGTTAATGAACATAAATGAACATTTGTATGATGTAAAGAAGAGGAACATAACAAGCATGAGCAACGTAATACATTGATAACGGAGTTCGTCGAGGAGGGACTACATCTCCGGGCCTCGGTGTCAAGATGGTGTAGGCCGTTGCATTAAGTGTTGTAAGGAGTGAAGATGTACATGGATGGTGTTTTATCTATCATACAAGGAAAATGCCCTTGCACATGAGTGGATGGACCTCTCTACGAGATGTTCCACTATAGGAATTCTCATTCACAAAAAGGACTCCTATCAGTATGACAACAACTCACACATAATGACTATGAGTATCCCGCTAACATGGCAACAAAGGGATTTCAATCAAACATACATGTGACAATGAGGATCCCGCCAACATGGCAGCAAAGGTATCTCAAACATAATACAAATCCATGATAGAAAGTACATATCACATCAAGAACAAAACAATATCCCACATCAAACATCAACAGGGATTTGTACAACACAATGCATCTTGTAGCAGAGAGACAAAGAAGTACATGAAATCAAAGCATCATATACCTCACATTGAAGATGAATGAAGAGTGGGCTGATCTGTTTCTAGATCTGAAATCACCATCACAATCGTGGCATCGAAAGATGCGAAAACAATTGCTCACTCAGTTACTGCTAACACCTGCAACCCCACTTTGAAAAGTGGCCGGATAAATATAAAGCTCAAATGAAAAATCTGAATACATCATCAGAGTCATGGCGTCGAATAGTGCAAAATTGACATAAATTTTGTCCCATTTGGACACTCGATGAAATTGCGCCTTCCTTAAGCCTGCCCAAGCACCAAGTCAACCCAAAACTTTGACTACCTCTAACTTTCGCATACGAGCTTGGTTTGACGAACCGTTCACATCATTGCGACTAGGATGACGAGATATTCAACCTGAACCTAGTTTGAGAGCAATCCAAATACTTTTATTTTTGAGCTTCCATAAGCCCCCTTTGTCCTATGTGTGTCTCTGGAGCCACCTGGATCAATCCTCCCCATTGAGGAGATTTTGGTCCTCCAAAAGCATAAAAAAGAATCTGTAACTGTTGTGTACTATGTCTGCACCACAAGTATCCTGAAAATTCTCCCTTCCTTCTCCTTCACCTGCGTCCTTCGGAGCCATAAGTGATGAAATGACACCTGCATCCCCTGCAAACCTGTAGTACAATCCCCTGCAAATTACATGCTCAAATTATGACCAACTATGACCCAAAACATCTCCCATACTTGCCACAAGTTTATAACATGTACTCGGTGGTCAAGCTTACATCGAATGGAAATCATACCCCAGCTATCATTACAATACAAGACATCATTGTCACATTTCAAAGTGATGGCCAAATCCGCATCACTTTTACATGAAAGAAATGCATCACATGGTTTATAAAACAAGGCCAAAATATCATTGTTGCTTAAAAAAGTGACGGAAAAAAACACATCATCACTTTTATAGTTAAAAATGAAAGATATTTTTTACAAACACGACCATGACAAGCTAACACATCTAGAAAAAACAATCTAGAAAAACCCCTCTTTAGCAAAGTGAAAGGGCCATTCCCCTGTGGGGAATTCGCTTGTCGATCAGCCCTTTCGAGTAGTTGTTGCACAGATGTTTTGTCTTTGAAGCATTGCTTTGGATGGAGTCTCCAACATGTGGCCCTTTGATGGCCACTTTGGTTGCAATGGGTGCAAAAAGTCTTTTTCCTCCAAACCTGCTTAACTGATTTCTTTCCTTGCTGTGGAGAAGGCTTTCCATGCCTCATCCTCCTTTGTGATGCCATCCTTTTCCAACACTTAGAAAACACATGGTTATGTAAACCACAAAAAATGACACGTTTTTCGATGCCATGATTTATGACCATGGTTATCAGCATTCTTATAATCAAAATGCATTCTGGAATAACGAGACTTATTATATCTTCTTTGGTGGTCTCTGCTGCAATCATGGTGATGAGAGCTTGCCTCAACTCTTTCACTACAACATGCACTACCATGGAATGATGGTGAAGTGGTCCCATCAATCCTCTTCCCTGGTGAGTTCAACAATGTCTTTTTGTCGTTGATGTCCTTCAAACATCCTTCTTCAGTGTACCCCAAACTTGCATAGTGAGGTCTCTGCACAACCTCCAATGCTTGAGTTAAGCCTTGGCCACGAACGCTAAGTCTTCCTCCTAGATGCAGGGATTATGGGTTGAATCAGATCCCAACATATAAAAACACATGTACTGCCTTCAACATTAAAATTCTCATAAAATCAACTCTTCATTAACCACACATTTGCAATTGCTCAAAGTATACATAAATAAAAGAGAGCTTATCCAAACACAAATCTACTGATATAAAATAACATCATAAATCCTCGGCCAATTATTACAATGGAGAGCCTCTCCCGACTCTTGGCCCTTCACAAAGCTCTCAAATCATTCCTCACTCTCTTTGAATTCCTCACTTCTCACTCCCTCTTCATTTACACCCTCATACAACCCTCTTATTTAGACAAAAATAGGAATTTATTCCATTCCATAAAATCTTCCACATTAATCTCAACTAAATGTAAATTAGATTTATTCTAGTTTTGGACTCAACAAAATCCCGTATATAGAATTCCTACTCCCTAGATTATCTACCTAATCCCATTCCACTCAAATCCTTTAATTATTAAAGAATATTTACAAAAATCCTCACATTTATAATTTCTCTCCTAATTTATTAAAAATAAGCAATTTAATTAATAAAATAATTAAAATGTCTCACCCCCCTTATTGCATAATTAAATAATGAAAATTGAGCTTGATGCTCCTGCATTAGACTCCCAAGGTTGAAATTAACCATGATCGCCTGATCATGTGTTTCGGATCTTTGTCTTCATGGATCCCATATCTTGTGTTGCAATTCTCCATTTGTTGCTGCTTTTGTTTGTTGTTTTTCTCCAGGTCTCCACACTTTATGTTGCATTCCCCCACTGGCTATGCGTTTACAGTCTTTTGTTGTCTTCCTCTTGCTGCTTCTTCTTTGTTTTACTGCCGCTGTCTACTTCTTCTGGGATACTTTCATCATTATCCTCCTTATCAGTTCAATTTCTATGTTCAATAGATCTCCTCTAGCATATGCAATAAAACCTGTACTCACAAAACAATTACTAAAATAAAAAAACATAAGGCCTCAATGCCTCTTTCTCCTCTGGCAACATTTCAGTATGCTACTCTGAAATTTCCTCTTTCATCAGCACATCAGTATGCTAATTTAAATCCTCCATGAGACTGTCAGCTAGTCCCTCCTCCATATCATCTGTTTCAATAATGTCTCCTTGTTCTTTGTCATTCTCTTTCAGCAATGCACCCTAAGTATAGATCCTCTGCTTTTCCAACTCTCTTCTTTTAAGATCTAACTTTCTATATAATTCAACAATCTCAATTGGGGTAGAACTTGGAAGTTTTACACAACTTTCCATACCTTCATTTGCTATTGACCAATCATCAAATGGCCCCTCTTCCTCTGCTTCAATATTCTGCTGAATATTTCCATGAGACCCCTCTGTCTTCATTTCTTTCTGAGATCTTGCTATCTTAGTATCATTCTGAACAAATTTCAGATTCAACTTTTTCTCCTTAACAAACTTCAAAGTTTGTTCAACACCCTGTGATGTACCTGCAATCACACACAAATCATTAGTCTTAAAAACATAAGACCTTGTGGTCCCACTTGATGCTTCAGTCATCATATCTCCTTGTTGCTCTGAATCCTTCATTTGATTCAATTCCTCTGTAGATTTTTCTTTTGTCACATCATTACTTTTAGAAAGCAACAGACCACATTTCGGCTCACATATCAAATCTCCCTTTACATACTTATTTAAACTGAGTAACTCTTCCTTCAATTGAACATTCACTTTATGCTCCCACTTCACTTGCATTCTATGCCATGTGACTTTCCTCCTCATACTCCATCCACATCTCTGGTTTACTTTACTTCTCTGTAACATTTCCATCAACAACTCAAGACGGAAATTTATCTCAACTCTCTCTCTGTCAATTTTCTCTTGACTCGTTCTCATGCCATTTGTCTTGGCATCTTCCTTCTCATTTCCTCTACTATGGTCTTCTTCAGAACCTTTGCAATGACCTTAAGTAGTCATCTTTGTCTATATCTTCATGAGTTCCTTACTCACTCATCATGAGCTGTACTAAAGCCTCTGCAACAGCAAGTCCTCCCTGCTGCCACTTACCTCACCAATCCTCTCTATGGACTTGGTCTTTTGGCAAGCATTGATTCTCTATTCTCTGGAACCTCTTGAGCATCCTCTCTTCTCCCTCTAGGCTTCAACTCACCTGCACTTTTTAAGAACACAAATGTCCTTTTTATCCAATCTCTGTTGGAATTCTTCAAGGTTCCGCTCCACACTTTGCTTTCAATCAGAAACTATTACTAGTCTCTTTCATCAGTACTTTTAAAATTGTGATCTTCGTTTGCTGAGATCTGCAACCTGAATTTTGCAATATTATCTTCAAACCAGAGTTAGAATAAAACATATCAACTCACCTTCAAGATCTCTGTGTGATCTTGTTCCATCTCTCACATGTACTTTCATGCACCATACAACTGCATATTATAAATGGTACATCATTCACACTCCTTCACACAAATTCCACTCACGCAAATGTCAAAACCCACATATTATGCATAAAAACCGTCTCACATAAAAATGCATGTTCCTCTCTATATCACCCAGGATTAGCACATTTCTCTTTTCCATTCACTTTGCATTCATTTATACCTTTGCATTTGCAACACTTTCACTTTAATGTTAAATAATATGCTGACATATCATTTCCGCAAATACTTGTCCATAAATTCATTTAAGAAAATCCCGAAATGTCAACACATAACATGCTCACTTAACATACCTTTGCCATTTTCTGTGCCCTTCTAATTTGTTCGAGTGAATCCCTTCTCAGCCCATTGACTGGTCTCTTCACAAGCAAGATCTCCACATGTTCTTCCAACATTTATGTCCATGCGAATTGTAAATTTGCAATTTCAGTTTTACCGCTCCATAGTACGAACACCAGCTCGAAAGGGATGCCCCTCAATTCTATCTATTTGTTACAATATTTCAGGCTCCCATAATGATGCAGATTTACAACAACTCTTGCTTTGGAAAATTCTTCACACAATCAATTCAATATTACTCACTTTCATGAATGCCCAGGCTTATCTCCTTGATTAAGGAAATTGATTAAATTGTAAATTTAACATTACAAATTCAACACAACCATTTTCTCAATACTATGGTTATCATATTCACAAGGGATCATTTCAACTATGCACCACCACAAAATTTTAATTTAAACCCATACCTCACTCGCATTGCAAATGGACATTTCCGCACGCAAATTTCGTGTTGATTTCACTGTGACAAACCAACCACACCCTTCATACTTACACACTCATTGCATGAGATGCGTACTGTTGTAATTCCTCACGCACGCATCTCCCGATGCTGCATTATACTCTTGCATTAAGCAATTTATTACGTCGTTTTCAAGACTTTAATGATGTTGCTATGATCCACGCAAACAGCAAAGCCTCCACGCTAATTTAATTGACCGGTATGACACCATCCTAGCATCAGATACCGTATGTGTGAGCACGGTGGAAGGACCGATGTTTCATTTTGCAGAGACCCAACGATGAATTCATTAAACAACATAGTCAACTCTTGTTTGAGACAGTTGGTCTCTCCACCACACTACCATCAACATATGTATCACATTTACGCATGAAAATAAAAACAGAGAATCATTTATTAAGATGGAACCTAGGAATTATGAAATGCAATGGCAACAGGTTATTTGCTTGCTGTTTCAATGACCTTTTACTGTCAACGAAAAGGACAATGCTATTTCCCTTCAATGATCTCAACAAAACAATCATACCAACTCGAAGTTATGTTATTGGATTGGTTGATGTATTTCAACATTCATAGTCCAACGCTATGCAGAAACTTGACGCACTGCTATACTCTTCAATCACACAGTAGCGTCCTTGCATAACGTATCCCTTGGGATGCTTGAACTGCCTTCAATGCTGGGTAGAGCCTCCACACAGAACCGTCTTCAACAATCATACATTGTATGTAGCATTACAACTCTTAACAAGTTCGTCCAACGCTGTTTGATTCAACCCGCATACCAACTGTTAATTCACATTAAACCTTTAGCAGTGTTTCCCTGTGTTCCACAATCAGAATTGTATTGCCACACACTCACAATTAAATTTGACTTCGGCAATTCTCCATGTTCCAGGTAACCAACTCAACCTTTCCAGACATGGATCTTCGCTCCGATACCAAATGATGCAGGGATTTTGGGTTAAATCATATCCTAGCATATAAAAACACATGTACTGCCTTTAGCATTAAAATTCTCATAAAATCAACTCTTCATTAACCACAAATTTGCAACTGCTATACATAAATAAAAGAGAGGTTATCCAAACACAAATCTACTGATATAAAATAACATCAGAAATCCTCGGCCAATTATTACAATGGAGAGCCTCTCCCGGCTCTTGGCCCTTTACAAAAGCTCTCAAATCATTCCTCACTCTCTCTGAATTCCTCACTTCTCACTCCCTCTTCGTTTACACCCTCATACAACCCTCTTATTTATACAAAAATAGGAATTTATTCCATTCCATAAAATCTTCCACATTAATCTCAACTAAATTTAAATTAGATTTATTCTAGTTTTGGACTCAACAAATCCCGTATATAGAATTCCTACTCCCTAGATTATCTACCTAATCCCATTCCACTCATATCCTTTAATTATTAAAGAATATTTACAAAAATCCTCACATTTATAATTTCTCTCCTAATTTATTAAAAATAAGCAATTTAATTAATAAAATAATTAAAATGTCTCACCCCCCTTATTACATAATTAAATAATGAAAATTGAGCTTGATGCTCCTGCATCACTCCTTTGTACCCCATCTTGGTGAGGAGTCTCATGCCGGTTCCTGTAATGGGTATCTCCACACTTCCAACAGAAATGATATCAAGCAAAGATGAAACTGAAGATAAATCAACGTTGTTTACCTCAACTGTCGATTTTGACATAGGTGAAGAAGGCTTCTCTAAGCCTTCGTTGCGCTTCACTTCCTCCAAGGCTTCTGTCGCAGCTTGTAGATGAAGCTGAAATCGCTGCTTCTCCTACTTCTCTTCCTATAGGAGTGCCTTCAATGCATCACGATCTTCTTGTAGACTTTCATTGTTGCTCTTCAATTCTTCTCATGCCTCTATCGTGGCTTGCAACTAAAGTTGCAATCGATGTTTGTCCTCCTTCTCTTCCTATAGGAGTGTCTTCAATTCGATGTTCTTTGCTACCTGATTTTCATAAGCCTCATACAAAATGTCCGCTTTCTCAGACACCCTGAGCATGGTCTTGTACATTTCCTTGACATTCTCCATGGCTCAACTCAACAAACTTTAAATGTTCACGCCTGTAATCTAAATCGGTAAGAAGACCTGCTCTTATACCACTTTGAAAAGTGGCTGAAAAATATAAAGCTCAGATGGAAAATATGAATACACCATCAGATTCGTGGCATCAAATAGTGCAAAATCGACATAAATTTTGTCCCATTTGGACACTCGGCGAAAATTGCGCCTTCCTTAAGCCTGCCCAGTCACCAAGTCAACCCAAAAATTTGACTGTCTATAACTTTTGCATACGAGCTCGGTTTGACGATCCGTTCACGCCGTTGCGATCAAGATGACGAGATATTCAACCTAAAACTGGTTTGAGAGCAATCCAAATGCTTTTATTTTTGAGATTCCATAAGCCCCCTTTGTCATGTGTGTGTCTCTAGAGCCACCTAGATCACCATATCATACATACTACATGAAGCACCATTTTCAAAGCGGAATTAAGTTCCACCACCAACACATCCTTCACATATAAAAGATATCATCATTGAATATGGCATAATTTTCATGAATTTTGCATCCATACTTCACATTAAGGTCACAATCACTATTAATAAATGACATCCCTTGAGTTTGTGATAGAACATGCACCATTATGGAAAATTGTGACTAACTTAGTGACATTTAACACATACAATGTCCTCGTTAAATGGGATATTATTGTATAGGGATCACCAATTGTTGTAAAAAATTATTAAATAAAATATGGTGACTAGAAAAAAGGATGGAGACATTATAAATACCGTGGACAAGAAAATCATGATTGTTGAAAAATTTCAGAAGAAAATTGTGTATGAAGTTTCCCTTGTCCAATGTTTCGGGTGGAAACTCCACCCATCATTAGGGACTAGAAAGCTCGATGACAATCAAACTAGTGCTGAGAAGCCTTAAATAGTTAAGGTTGCAAAGTAGCGGTTACAGGACAATCAAAGGGTCAAAGGTAAAAATTCATTTAAAATAAAAGTTCCAAAAGTGGTCGTTAGAGGAACTGTGTATGGTGAAATTTTAATAGAGAAATTGAAAATTTCAAAAAAGAAATTAGAGTTGAGTAATAATTATAGAAAAATATTAGGTAAATGGGATCATTATATTAAAAATATAAGTAATAATAAAATAAAAATAAAAAATAATTAGGAAAGAGAAAGTGGTATATAACTAAGGACAATTTAAGAATGAAGAACTATTAATTAAATTAGGGATACAATAAAAGTAAATGGAGATAAGAAGAATCAAGTAGAGGAGAAAGTAGAGATCTAAATTCAATGCGTGAGTTTATGGATGACAAGATGCTAGGATTGTCTTAGCCTGTAGCCATCTTCTTTGTTGAAGTTGGCGGGGTGCTTATCAATTTCGAGAGCTTCTCAAATGATCCGAGATTTATATAAAGGAATACATCCAAGATTTTAGCTTGATCAAAACAAATGAGATGATTGGATTTATAAGGGTGTTCAACTATGGAAGGCTTAGATAATCGATGGTGCTTATTGTCATCAATTTGTTATTTAAGACAAATTTTAAAGGGTAGGGCAGTCTAACCAACGTAAGACTTTCCACAAGAACAAGGGATTTGGAAGACCCCCACTATGAACATATGATCAAATTTGTTTTTAGCTAACTGGAATAATTTCTTAAGAGTTTTGAGAGGTTTGAAAATTATTTTTATATTTATTTTGGCTAAAGTCTTGGAAATTAGACCAATGATGCCTTTGATATAAGGAAGAGAGACCATCCCAATAGGAGAAGATAAATTAACATGGCTAGACTTAGACTTACCAATAGCTTGAAATGCTTTATTAATTTGAGAGGATGAGTAACATTGGCTTTAAAAGCTAGGATAAGATGGGATTTTTCATTAGAAAGGAATTGAGGGTTAAGGATTTTTAAGGTGCAGGAAATAAGAGTTTTTAACACAACTGATTTTTGGGAAGGGTAGTGGTGGGAATAAGCGCGAATATAGCTATCGATGTGGGTCTTTTTTCTAAAGACCTAATGTGTTACAAAGCCAATATGAAGGTGTGTTAAATGAGGACATCAATTAAGGGAAGAGAGTTATTAGATTCAATCTCCATGGTGTATTGAATTCGTTGAGAGATACTATTGAGATGGGTAAGAAAGGCTCCGAGAGTAGGGAAGTCATGTTTCCAGACAACAACAGGTCATTGACAAACCGATACCAACATTTTAGCTTTTGATGCCATGATTTCCAATGGTCTGCGAATTACAAATGATATTCAAAATTTTTACTAGATGATAAGAATTACAAAAAAGTTTGGACATCTAGGACATCAAGAGTTGGTTGCAAGCCTCAAGTTTTGATTTCAAAGAGTTAATTTCATGATGCGTGACTAAGTTTGACAAAAATCAAAGACTAATACAATTTGAAGAAAGTAGTGGAACCCATGTTCCTTTAACTCCAAGTGCCTTCAAAGGAATGTTGCGACTTCCTATTCTAGATAAGGCTTTTAGAGTTTATAAAGCATATGCTTTTTTGAATTCTTAAGGTGGTGGAGCTAATCCCCTTAAGAATTTTCTTATTTAGCCACCTATTGGTTCAACAAATCCTTCCGAGATTGAAGTATGTTCATTGAAAAAATCACATAGGGAGCTCACATGGATGTTTACACAAATTATTGGTCAATAATCCATAACTTATATGCCAACACATATTCTTTATATCCTCCTTCATTTTGTACACGAAGGAGCCATGTTTGATTGGGCTTATGTTATTTCAAATGAAATTTCTTAGTCACCAAACAAAGAGGTTCTTCATGACCACTTATCTAGTTTATGCTTTAATATATTGTAACATATTATAACACATTCACGAATTTGGCCCAATCTCTAAATGTTAACTTAAATTAGGACTAGGTTCATGCTTGGCATGCATCATTACAGAATCAGAAGGCCCTATTTTAATTCTATCAAGTTCATAATGCCTTTGTGATATCATTTTCAAAAATGATTGTTGGTTACATAACATATTGATTCTCTCAAATAGCTCAAAATTCCTCCTTGGAAAGGGAATGCTTGAATATCATGGAGAATTATCTTACATTAGATTGTTTGGATACGAAGGACATCCTTTCCTTCTTCCTTATTTTGTCCAAGGTTCTTTTTTTCTTTTTCTTTATAGTAGTAGAACTATGCAAACAATATAAATCCTAGGCTCATCCTCGCTTTGGGTTAAAGTAGACACTTTCCTCATTTTAGGTTAAAGTAAACACTCTTCCAAATGTGATGCCTTATTGTTCAAAGTTTAAGAATTATTTTGATATTCTACTAACTTGGATTCACACTGGACTTATTAAATGTCCAAAAAAATCAAATCTTTTTGAATGATTTTTTTTCTTCAACATTTACACTCTAAAAAAGGTTTAGACTTTAAATAACTCAACAAATAGTAGTCATTAAAATTTCACTTATTCATTATTTTTAAGAATATATAAATAATTAATATTTAAATTATAGATATTCATACATTTATATAGATGAGAAATTTTAATTTCCAAATATAATATAATTTTAATTTATTTTTATTTTTATATTAAGTGAGAGCATTTGGATGTGAAATATACACAATAATATTTTTAGTTTAAAAATATTAATTTTATATATTTTATTATTATTAATTTTTAATATAATTATTTATTTAATTTTTTTAGAAAAGTAATTGGAATTCCGACATAATTTTGTAAATATTAACGATTTTTTTTACAACTATTAAACATTATATTTTTTTGATATTTTTTGAGTGCCCAAAATTTTTCCGAGCCTTCCAACAAATTGTCATATTCAGCGTATTCACATGGTGATTAAATATATTTTGAACCTTAAAAATGGTTAAATAATTTTTGCACCTCACTTACTGCTATTTATTTTTATTACAAAAGACACCAAATAAGCTTGCCCGCAATTTTTTTCCATATCATACGTTGGCGATTATGATAAAAAGAGTTGAAAGAAAGAAAGAAAGAAAGAAAGAATTTTTAATGTCCACGAGGCTAAAAATAGCCTATGGGACAGATTGCTTCTCTATCTGACTCTTGTATTCGGCCCTTTTTCTGTGAAGTTTTACAATGAGCACTCCCAGCTTATCGACAAACTCTTCGCTGAATAGATTATCCCAAGAATTAGCTGCCAAAATGCCTGCATTTTGATACCACCACAAAATGATGTAAAGTACGGGTTCTCAGTGGATAGCATTCACAGCCTCCTGTAATGTCTTTAACACGCACCTCGCACGTCCACAAATGCTTTTCCTTCTGTGAGTAGAATAGGTGTGTAGCCTTTTCTTCTCTCAGAATTTCTAGTCGATAGCTGTAAAAATTGCATGGAATTCTGTTAGGGTGTTCAGACAATGAATGAAACCTGGACTTAGATATGATTGTGGGTTTTGATTTTGGTTGTTCAGACAATGGATGGAAGCTGGACTTGAATTTGCTGTTGCAGATTTTTGATTTGGGTTATTCTGGAATGACTGTCTAGGAGTTGAAGAGCAGGGATGGCAATTAATGTTGTTAGTGCTGCTACCGCGACACTACTTTCTCCGAGTCACCAGCAACAGCCCCAGGTACTTGTTGGTACTGAAGTTTACTTTCCTGTAATATGTACCCTCCTATAGTAGACATTCAACACCAGTTTGTGTTTTACATGGACAATTCATTCCAATCTTGATGGAATGGGGCATTCAAAACCAATTTGGATTTTAAATGGACAGTTCATTATGATCTTTGATAGAATGGAAATTTGGAAATATAGATTCGAATAATAGTTTGATTATCCAAGAGAGGGCCACATTGTGGCTCAACAGTGCCCTTAGCGCAGAGATTGGATTTCTCAAGGTGTGGTATTGAAATGTAGTATCTTATATTCTCATTGGCCTATCAGATCTAGTATAGAAGCTCTAGAACGTTTTCGAGAGGGTTTTTCAATGTTGAAAGATTACAAGTGCGGTCACAGGAAAATGGATTGATAGATGCTGATGTTTATGCTTGCTTCTAATCTCCTTTGAACCCTACTTGGTCTATAGGATCTCCTGGCATAGTCAAGCTCGAAAGCGAATTTCAATAGAGATTTGATCAAGATGTTGGGCTTTTAAGATCTTGCTTCTATGTCCAAATCATGAAACATTCCTTGAGGGGGGCTGCATGACAAAGAGCGGACTTCGTTTGACCAAGTTTGAGGAGTAGCTATTCTGCCAAAATTGCCTGGGGACTTGCGCCTGGTATCATTCCTTTGAAGCTCATGCCATATAGGCGGGACATACATCAGTGAGAATGGAATCCCAGTGGATAGCTTGATACTTTGTGGACATCATTAGTGATTTAGTTAGTCGACAACTCATTGGCATCCCAAGGGTATATTGATTTTGTATTGAAAGTGTTCCCTTTAAATTTTAGAAGCATCACAATTGGCCCAAATATGTTGGGCACCACAAGTGGCTTGTTTTCACAAGTGAGAGAACCATCAAAGGGTGAACCACATTGAGTTGTCTCAAATATGCCAGGCATTGCAAGTAGCCCATTTTCATGAGCAAGATGGGCTTCAAAGGGCAAACCATTAATCACAATCACTTTTATTTGGCTAAACTGCCACAACAAGGGAGTGCTATTCCATCCTAGGACTTGCATGTGGCCCTAATTGCTTAATTGTGCATTTAAGGGAAATAAAGCTTGGTCGGTGGCTTGATAAATCACTGGCTTCACCCTTGAACGACAACCCCATTTGTAACATCTTGATTTTTTTTTGAGTTTAATATTGATTATTGGTTTGACATGTTCATCCTCGTTTCCCCTAATTTGAAAAAAATTCATGTTTAATATCTTGGAGTCTTTGAGCGTCCAATTGGTTACCATTGCCTTTTAGATCATGGGGGATTTCTAGTATGCCAACCATGTGTCTTGAGAGCATTTCAAAGTGGTTTCTTTAATTTATAGGTTTCTATGCCATGGTAGATTTAGTGATAGGTTGTGAGAAATACCCCTGCTTTTGACCCTTCACAATTTGAAGGAGATATTCTCTACTCTCTTAGCATGAATATGTATTTGATTCTTTGAGGCTTCCTCATTGCTTTAGTCTGTCAACATCTCTATCGAGTGCCTAACACATTTTAATCTTTTATCTACTCTTTGGATGCTTTGGACTACCTGCTTCCCCTCAAGTAGGACTCTAGGAGCTTGACAAGGTTATCAAGGAGGATAGTTATTGATGGCAAATACAAGTTGCCTGGACCTCTGCCTCCCAAGGCCCTAAGATGACCTTGTATTTAAAGCATTTTATGTAGTCGAGGGATGGTCTCATTTGTCTAGTGTATAGTTGATGCCATTGGTCTTGTCGTAGATATCATTGCTTGTTCTAGGATTCAAGAGGTTGGATCTCCACTTTCATTCGTTACCATGACCGAATTACATGTTCGAGGTGGTGTCTCTTAAAGGACAAACCTTATAGGCTTCTTCTTGATCTTCATGTCATGTTAATAACCTCCTTTCCCCAGTCTATTTTTGTCCTAGGGCACCAAAATGATGCATCAGGCATTTGATGATTGACATTGAAACAACTAGATCGATGAGACTTTGAATTCCGACTCACTCATATTCTATTTGAATTACTTGAGATCATAGAGGAGTACTTGCCCTCTGGATGGACTTGCTTGATGGTCAAAGCCAGGCTAGGCCCCTATTATAAGACTTTTTCCTATGGCCCATAATGTTAGAACTTAGGATAGTCTTTGCTTGTGATGCCTAGATCCCTCCCAAGGTCATCCAAATAGGGTGTTCCAACCGTGTCTTCTCTTGACCACACCATCAAGCAATGCATTGGCGCCTTTTTGGTGGTTGCTACAACAATAAATACTTCCTCTTCCTCACTCTCTTCTTATAATTCTTCATCCCGATTTAATGACATGCCGCATTTGTATGGCTTTCATTAGTTCTTTCTTTCTCATTACCGTTTCCTTAATGTGGAACATTTTCTGCAGATTCTATCTTCTATTCATTTTATTTGGCATTTAGAGTAGGCTACTGCACTCCCATAATTATAATTGCTAATTGCACTAAAGATTGGTCAACTTTTTAGAGTTAGGCATTGGTGTTAAAATTGGAAACTAGGGCCAAACTCCACCTTGGACAACTCATATGATGGAGATGATATTTTTGTTGGATTTCTATTTCCGAGAGGTGTAGGATTGATCTAAAGATCATCTTGTTTGGATGAGCAGAAGAGAGATTTTGAATTTATTCTCTCACACGTGCAAATTGTCAAGGTCGGCCAAAAGTCTAATATAGGCTCATAAGCCCCAATGGATGTGTCTTCACTCTCAACGTTGGATATAAATATGAGAGACCTCCTCCTCATTTTGGACATCATCACTTATCAGATTTCTCTCTCCTCTCTTCATTGGTTCGTACAAGGAGCAACCTCTCTTCTTTACATGTGTGGCAAAGTGATTGAGCAAGTCTGAAATTTTTGGATCTGTTTTAGGGCTGAATTGCAGAGCGTTGACCAGTGTTGACCAAGGGTCAAACTCACTCCTATTGCTGCGTTTTTGAGGTAGAAACTTCGATCTCCCTAGGCGACATTCTTTGGCACATAAATCGAGGATTTTTGAGCATGTTGACCAACACTGACCACAACATTGACTTTTCTGTTGATCGAGTTTGACTGAGATTTTTGGATCTGTTCTGGGCTGCCTTTGGAGGCCGCAATGATTGGGTTTGACTGAGCTGATTTGGAGGTGTTTTCTCGCTGGTTTGACCAATGTTGACTTTCTGGTTAGGGAATCCTGTTGACCGTTGTTTGACTGAAGTATTGGGCAAGTGTATTTTGTATATTGTACTCTCTCTCTCTGCTGAACTTTTGAAGAATAATAAGAAGATTTGATCAAAGGGTTTTCCCTCCATTGGGGTTTTCCTCTGGCATCCGCCAAATATTGTGTCCTCTTGTCTTGGCTTGTCTTCTGCTTATTGTTTATGTTCTATCATCGTTTACTATCAATATTAATGTGATTGCTAATCTGGAACTTGATATTGGGCTAATAAGATAAATTGAAGTAAATTACTCTAAAGCATAAAACATACCATTGTTATCTAAAATTAACATGGTATCAGAGCCCAGGTGAAGACAAAACTCAAGCAAGGGTGAGAAAATCAATCACCAAGATTTGTTGGACAAGGGTCAATGGCTTCACATCTTACTTCAAATCCGATGACAAGCTCTATGATAAGTCTGATTATCATGCATGGAAAATGTCCTTGGACTTGGATTTGGAAGAGCATGATGTTATGGACTATGTGTAGGGGAAGATTGCTGAGCCTCCTTCAAATGCACCAACTCCCACTAGGACGAAGTACAAGAAAGGTGAAAATAAAGATAAGAAGATCATCAGGGATTCTATTCACAGACATTTAGCTGCGTATATCTTCGAATTGGGCACATCTAAGAAGATGTATGTCAAGTTGGTTAGCAAGTTCAGGGCTAGCAATGCAAATCAAATTCTCTTTCTCAAGAACAAGTTGTTCGACATCAAGATGGATAGAGGGGAATCCATCCAATCCTACTTCATGAGGATTACTGAAATAAAAAATGATCTTCTATCTATTGGAGAGGTTATTGCTGACCGGGAGCTCATTCTTATTGCCCTTGGAGGTCTTCCCCGAGCATGATATGTATTCAATACCACTATTCTGAACAATGACAGGATTCCAAATTTTGATGAATTGTTGACTAGATGCACTCAAGAAGAAACTAGGATGATGGAGAGAGACATGCCTTCAAATAGGAATGATCCTACTGCATTTTCTGCTCATGCTAAAAGAAAGAACAATGCTAGTCTAAGAAATACAGGTCAAGGAAGATCGGGTTTCAAAGAAGGAAGAAAGGGTATATGTTTCAATTGTAACAGGTTTGGCCACTATGCTAGAGAGTGTCCCAATAAAAGGGATACACCACGAGATGATGATTACAATAACAACTACTTTAAGGGAAATGGAAATCAAAGGAACAATAGGTTCAACAACAAAGGAAAGAGAAAGGCTCCTGCTACACAAAATGGAAATGGTCAACCTTCCAAGAGATCGAGAAATTCCAAGTATGATGAATCTAATATTGTAGATAAGAAGCAAAAATAATTTCTTCTTATATCTGCCCTCTTTGCTGCCTCTCCTCCCGACACCTTGGATAATTGGTTGATTGATAATGGTGCCTCAA
The DNA here is from genome assembly GCA_034641835.2 of Pinus albicaulis. Classification (NCBI taxonomy): domain Eukaryota; kingdom Viridiplantae; phylum Streptophyta; class Pinopsida; order Pinales; family Pinaceae; genus Pinus; species Pinus albicaulis. Next base: position 225,711,470 of record CM076571.1, on the reverse strand, counting down.
GGCACTTCATTGGCTACGAAGAGGCCCTCTCACATTTGATTGAAAGGGAAAGCAATATGGAAATCATACTTGGAGACAATACCACCTTTCCTGTGAAAGGGACAGGGACAATTACTCTTCATCTAAATCAAGGTCAAATCCTTCATCTACAAGATGTATTATATGTACCTGCTTGAAGAAGAATTTGGTATCTATTTCGGCGATGGAAGACAAAGGATTCAAGGTGGAATTCATTGATGGAAAGGTATGTGTTTGGAAGAGGAACTTCAAAGAAGCATTCACTCTTGATTTCAGGGTTGATACTCTTTATCGGGTTGGAGGAAGTCCATTGGGAGCCATGACATGTAACACTACTCTTCAATCCGAATTATGGCACCAGAGGTTTGCTCACCTTCATTATAAAGATCTTCCCAAAGCTAGGAAGATGGTCCTAGGTATGCTTGATTTCAAAGTTGATCATAAAGGTGTTTGTCAGGGTTGTGCCAAAGGGAAACATACAAGGGGACCATTCCTCTCAATTGATAGCAAGACTATCGACATTCTTCAATTGATTCATCCTGATTTATCTGGTATGTTGCTTGTAACATCCTTGGGAGGATATTTGTATTATGCTATTTTTGTGGATGACTTCTCTCGCAAAACTTGGATATACTTCTTGAACAAATAGGACAAAGTATTCAAGTGGTTTCGCTCCTTCAAAGTCTTGGTTGAAAATCAAACAGGGAAGAATATCAAAGTATTGAGGATCGATAATGGAATCAAATATGAGTCAAATGAGTTCAATGAATATTGTAGGGAAGTTGGCATTAAGAGGGAGACCACTATTGCTTATACTCCCGAACAAAATGGAGTTGCCGAAAGGAAGAATTGAACCATCATTGAAACTACTTGTGCCATGCTTTATGACCAAGGCCTACCGAAGTTCCTATGGGGAGAAGCTGCTAACACTACCATGTATGTTCAAAATAGATGCTCACATCAAGCATTGGACTCCAAAACTCTCGAAGAAATCTTCACCTATAAGAAACCTGATGTTTCTCATTTTAGAATTTTTGGAAGTCTCGTACATTTTCATGTGCTGAAAGAGAAGAGAAGCAAGTTGGATGCTTCTGGGAAGAAGGAAACATTTGTGGGCTACAGTGAAATTTCAAAGGCACATAGAATCTATGTACCTAGTCAAAGGGAAGTGGACATAAGTCATGATGTCACCTTCAATGAAGATGCTTCCCTCGGGAAGCTTAGATATCTTCCTATTTCAAAGGAAGACAAAGATGAAGATGCAGGAAAGCAGGAAGAACCGAAGGATGAACGATGCCCGATGTTGAAGGCCAATGGATCCCATTGATCCACCTTCTAATGAGCCCTCTTCTTCAAAAAGAATACCCTCATGGCTTAAAGATACCCTTGAAGATGCTAAGAGACATATTGCACCGAGGGGAACATTTTGTGAAAGTAAGAAGCCAAACAGGTATCAAGGATACTTAGTAGCCATGAGTACCATTGTTCAATTTGAGCTTAGAACATTCGAAGAACCCGTAAAGCACCAAGTTTGGAAGGATGCAATGAACGAAGATTATGAGTCGATCATGAAAAATGATGTCTGGTATGTGGTCCCTAGACCAAAGGACAAGTTTGTTGTCCCTTGAAATGGCTTTACAAAATCAAACATGGAGCTGATGGGAGTGCTAAAAAGTTCAAGGCCAGGTTCATTGCCCGAGGCTTCTTGCAAAAGGAAGGCATAGGCTATGATGAGATATTTGCATCGGTTGCCCGATATACCACCATCTGTTCGATTATTGCCCTTGCTGCCTCACAAGGATGGAATCTACATCAAATGGATGTCAAGACCGCCTTCTTGCATGGCTCGCTGAAGGAGGAATTCTATGTGGAGTAACCCGTGGGATTTGAAGTTCAAGATCGAGTTACACATGTTTGCAGGTTGAAGAAAGCCCAATCTGGGTTGAAACAAGCCCCCCAGGGCTTGTTATGAGAGGATCGATAGCTATTTGATGAAGTTGGGCTTTACAAGAAGTGAAGTTGATCCGAACCTTTACTTCAAGGTTGATAATGACAAGCCTCTCATTTTGGTGCTCTATGTGGACGATCTTTTTCTGATCAACACATAAGTCATGGCGGGACTAAAGAGGACTCCCGAGCCTACATAAAATGCAGCATGGGCAACAAGTGATAGCGAGGAACTAACTAGGAAGCCCATGTAAAGGAAGGCTCTACCATCAAGTCATGATTAAAAATCGGCGAGTGAAATGGGTTAAATACTCATGACCTGATGGGATCGACCCTATGGCAAGTGATCATAATGGAGCCTAGTATGCAAAATGCAACAGAAAGTGGATTTCCTAACCTATATGCCAGTGAAGATCATATACCTGCCATGAAGGGTCAGCATTCATGGATCAAAAACCAGAAAAATCTCAACTTCATCAAAATGTACCTGAAAATATACCAATCTGGGCACTTCCAAGCATCCGGGTTATGCAACTTAAGATAGATTGAAACAATAGGCATAACAATTTTTTGCAAAAATTTTCAAGTTTTTGGGCATAAATACACATGTTACCTCATATTTGGTTCATTGTTACTTGCTGATTTGGAAAAAAGAGCTCTGGAGAAAAAGCCTCTTTCGTCAAAACAGGAGCAATCGGCTGTCAAACTTCACCAAACTAATCAGGTAAGCTCTTGATCCATCATTATCATCAATTTTGTCCATTCATAGGGTTAAAATTTGGAAATTTCACCGTAGAAATATTTGTTTTAAATTACGGCTCTGCGCATACGTGGGTTTGTATGGACCAAGCTGCGTATATACGCGACTGTGTACAGAGTAAGTCGCGTATGCGCAACCCGAAATGAAAAAATGTGTTTCTAATGGATTAATTAATGATTTTTCTCAAGATGACTATATCTTGGAGGGAACGTGAGCACAGTGC